>BSBK01002023.1:900000-1412500 GCA_027943335.1 Chamaecyparis obtusa | reverse complement strand
TTAGGATAATGCATTTTCATATTAGTTGTCATTGAGACACCTAGGAGTTTGAATTTCATTTTAGCACATGGTGTAGTAGAATCTCCACTTTCAGTGTGAGATCCACCTTTAGTGCTCTTATCACATTATCATCCTCTCATTGTTGTACATGTTTCACATACTTTGATTTACAATGGAGGATGATTCACCTTTGGTGCACATGTGATTACACCTTGTTTAGCTGATAGGTTATCATTTGCATCTCTCCTAGTTATCATACATTTCCTATATATTCAAGCACATCTACTCTGTATTTATTCAATTGATTTTGTATCTATTTCACTATTGATCATTATTGAATCAATAATTTTTCCTATCTCTCTTGTGCTATCAATTGAGCTTCTAGATCTTGGCATTTTCATTCTTTTCCTTAGGAAAATTCCTAGATGCTTGATTCCTTGTTTGGATTGTGTGACTACCTCAAAGATAAAGGTGAGGTGGGAATGAGGTGAAACACATGGTTGGGTGGCATGACCAAACATTGTTGGGGATCAATTTACAACTGATAGACTTGATCAAGAGACTCATCATTATGTGAATCTCTCTCTCTCTCTCTCTCTCTACTACTACTACTACTACTTTATATGCTCATGTTGTAACTTATGTTATTGTACTTCATAAATATATGATGTTTATATATGTAATTAGGTGTAATTGACCTTGATTTAGAGTATTTAGTAGTCCTTAGTGTGGAGGAAGGATTTATTAGGTCCCATACATTAGTGTTAGCCTATAAATTTATGTATTTCTGACCTTTCTAGGTAGAATTACACATTCATCTTTTACCCCTATATATATGTTTTCAGGTCTTGTGCATTCATGAAAATATCCTATGCACATTTATCCCTTTTTATTGTACATTTATATTGGCACACTATACATTTATTTCCATTTTTTTTTGCATTCATGGAAGTTTGTAGTTCTCGTGGTTCTATATACATTTAGATCTTAGATTTGGTTTCTTTACTTTCTTGGGAGTATTTTCATGTATTCATTTTTCATTTTTTGATATATTTGATTTCATTTTTCAATTTGGTTTTAAAATAAACCTAGTGATCGACTATGCTAAGGATTGACCTTGTCTCCTTGATTTCCTTCCATGGATCATGGTCCAATCCTATCCTATGAGGTTCATGGGATGGTATCTAGGCCCTCACAAGGTGACTTGGAGGATACGAGCATCCAACTTTTACTAGAATTTGGGGTTAGCATGGAATCCTTATAAGTTATTATAAGACTTACTCTTATATTTTACTGTGTAATGATCATTGTGTGTTTCCCCATTACTTTGTAATGATATTTTAGTTGTTGCACTTATTTTGTTGATGACATGATTCTTGTCAATTTTTGTAATTAGTGCATGTTTGACACTTTATTTTGAGGTTTCCCTAGCGAGGCATTAAACCATATAGGGTGCACATGCATAAGGGAATAACCAAACCACCATAACTCATCCATATAGACCATAATCAAATAATGCCAAGGCTCTATACTTATATCTCCATAGGTAAACCACAATTAGGCTCAATTGGAAACAAAATAAATAATCTAGGAACTCAATATCAATAGACCAAATGAATCAATAGATCAATCTAAGTGGATGCACAATCTTAGGTTGGGAGTGTCATCACATGGCCAAGGCAGGAAATAAAATAACCCATCACCTCACCACACCATGAATCATGTGGCACCAAGAAACTATAGGATCATCCAAAAACTATTGGTGTGAGTATGTCAAGTTATCCAAGGATGGTTTAATACCTTTCAAGGTACCCATATCAATCTTCTTATGCATATATCTTCCCAAGATTTCAACCATAATAGTAAAGAGGATAGGGGAAACAAGATCTTCTTTCCTGCGGTCCCTGAGACACCTTAAAGAAATGAGAGGGAGATCCATTAACAATAACCACCATTAAAGAGATAGAAATAAGTTTCCAAATGATTTAAATAACCCTTTCTAAAAAAACAAATGCACTAAGAAGTTATAGTAAGAAGTCCCAATCCACTCTATCATAGGATTTCAAAATATCAAGATTTAAAACAAATCCTTGGCTTTTTGAAGCCTCTAACAAGTGGATATTCTCATGAAAAGTAATAATAGAATCAAGGATTTTTCTCCCTAGAACAAAACCATTTTTCTACATGGAGAAATAAGCAAAGGGAGGATACTCAACAACCTAGAAGTAAGCACTTTAGAGATGATTTTATAAAAAGAATTACATAGAATTATAGGTCTAAAAGCTTCAAAGGTCTCAGCCATAGGATGCTTAGGTATAAGTACCACATAGGTAGAGTTTAGTTCCTTTAACATAGATCTTGCAAAAAATAACTCCTTAACAACATTGGCCACATCATTAGCAATAATATCCCCAAAAGACCAAAAAAAGAACAAGGGGAAACCATCACAACCAAGGGCCTTATTTCAATCAAAGGACAACACTACCATTTTAATTTCTTCAGTATAGGGGATGTCAATGAACATTTTATTTTGATCTTTAGTAAGAATAATATAATATTATATATATATATATATATATATATATATATATATATATATATATATGGCATACTGAATAGAATTAAATTGGAATAGGTGTGTGATGTGAATAGATAGAATGTGAAGTATATGTAATGGAAAATGTTGTGGACATAAACTAAATGAAACATAAATACTTATCTCTAAAGAATGCTGATGAAGAAATCATTGTTTTATGATGTCTATGCACAGTTTCAGGAAATTCTACATCTTGCTTTAGACTAGAAATGCCAAGACAGAGAAAACCCAGAAAAGTTTTGTCTTTCTGGAAGCAGGTCATCCTTGACCTAGATAAGGAGGCAAGGTCTTACCCTGGGGCAAGATCCTACCCCTCACTAAAGGTCATCTTTGATGGAAATTTTGTTCACAGATCTCAGAAGTTCACCGAAAAGGGTATCCAGATCTGCACTTCAATTCGTTGTCTTGTACCTGCACCTATAAGAAAAATGCTTTTTTTGTTTGGATGAGGAGTTTGCCTTGGTCAAACCCCGGTTTGGAATCAACCTTAATAATGAAATTGATATAGAATTTTCTAGCAAGTAGTAGAAGTAGATCTAACAATGAAGCTATGATATTTGATAGATATGAAATTATATTTTGAATGTAAACAAGTATATTGATATGAAAGCTTGGAATCAACAATGTAAATCAAAACCATAAATGTAAATCCAAAACCTCCATGATTGTATGCTTGGAATCCTCCTTGAGAGAGGAATGAATGGATCTTGAAGATGACCAATGGATCTTGGAGGAAGATCACACCACCATGATGGCTAGATCTAGGGTTTTGAATGATGAATCTTGAATACTTGAACCAAATCCCTTCAAATACTTGAATGCTTGAATCCTTGATCTTGAAAGGAGAACTTGAATGGAGATGAGCGATTGAATGCTTCCTTGAAAATGCTTGATGGAATGCTTTCTTGATCTTTATTTTGATGAATGGATTGCAAAACTTGATGCCTTGATCATGAAAGTGGATTGATAAAATGAGAGAGGAAGGCCTCCTTTTACAGTGATCTAGGGCACACACTTTTAGAGAGGCCAACATTGGAGAATTAAATACCAATTAACCTTAAAGCCTATAAATGGACCTAGATTAAATGCAATTTAAGATTTTACCATTCTGAAACCTGGAACAACCGACTTGGAAGTGGGAAAATAAAAATTTCTGAAACCCGACATCCTGAAACTTCCAGAATTTGAAAATTGGACCTGGGGTTAGGGAAGAGTTAGTCTCTTCCCTAGGTCAGGGACAAGATCATCCTTGACCTAGGTCAAGGACTAGGTCATCCTTGACCCTTAGGTCATCTTTGACCCAAAAAGTAAAGATCTTCAGATTCTTAGAGAAAGTCTACAGAAATGAGTTTGGAAATAGGGAGAGAGAAGCAGAACAGAGGGGAAATAGCCAGATCCATGCAAAGGCCCAATCAAGTCACTTGACATGACCCCAAACCACTTACTTGAGGGATAAACACTCTTATCATTGAAGTGCTTCCACTTTAAGATGATACATTAAGCTCCCACTTTAGCAAGACTATGGACTCAATGCAAACTCTTGGTAAAGGAGACAAAAGAAAAGATCTGAATGGATTCACATCAAGATAAAATAACACTTAGCTAAGGACACAAGCCCCCAGGATAAAGATTCTAACTCAACATACATGCACGAGGGTGTGAAAATAAAACCAAAGACAACACAAAAGAGGGGTTAGTACTAACAAAACCAAATCAACTAGCATAAGAAACCTTGATAATAAATGCTTCCTACACCAATATCATATTTGGAAAGCTATAATAAAACCATAAATGATTACATAAGAAAGACAAGAGAAACACTATAAATAACATAGCTTCATGATCCAGTCCTAATAGCATGAAAGCGAATAGAGAGAAAAGAGAAAGTGATTACCTCGCCCAATAAGATGCCCACCTTACCATGAATCACCAAGGGAGGGAGAGCCAAATAGGTGGCCAAACCTGATAGTTCACCCATAAAATGTGCTTGCAATTGTAATGTGTCTTCTTGTGGCTTCTGGAATACCCATAGATCCATCTTCTTGTATCACTATCAATATGAAATGTTTGTCTCCTTAGGATTTATCAACTTATGTGCATTACCTTTAGAAGATTTAGCATATTGAAAATGTGTGTCTTTTTAGGATTTAGCAACTTATGTGTGTTACCTTCCAAGATTTAGCATATTGAAAATTTAAAAAATGCGTGTCTCCTCAGGATTTAGCAACTTATGTGCGTTACCTTTGGAAGATTTAACATATTGAAAATGCATGTCTTTTTAGGATTTAGCAAATTATGTGCATTACCTTCCAAGATTTAACATATAAAATAAAATAAAAACTATGGTACAAGGGAGACCCTATAAATTCCCCCCTTCTTATCGTGGTTGTCTACTAGACATGATAAGGAAGAGGAAGAGGATACCTACTTCACAATGCAATGAGATATCCTATTTAGCAACAATGTATACCATATTCTTAACGAGGGATATTGACCCCTATATCCAATAGTATAGATAATTGTGAAAAGGATATGTCACTCATGGAAAAAGGATCCTCAATGAAAGAGATCTTATCAACAAGACCCCCACCATAGAGGAGTGCTTTTAGATAAAATATCATCTTTCAAAGGTGGGAACAAAGATTCAATCATCAAGCCTCCTACAAAGAAGAGGAAAAGGAATCTTTGGAATGAGGGAAATGAATCTAACACCAAAGCAAGGGTAAGAGTTTATAAAGAACATAATTTGCAAAATAAAGAAGATGTGATGACCTAGGACAACAACCTCTCATATAAAAATGTTATCCATAGTCACAACATCTATCAGTATGATGAAATAATATTGCAATATAAACAAATAACACTAAGATAAGGAAAGAAAATCCCTAGACAAAGAGAAAGAAGGAAGAACCTTGCACCCTAGGGATAGAGAAAGGGGATACCCTTACAAAACAAATGTCTTAAAAAAGATATCTTGAATAGAATCTATGAATGATTATAAACATAATACAAAATCATAGAGACATAGGAGAGAAAGAATACCAATTAAGCCCAGTAAAAAGCCTAATGGATCTGAGGAGACTGGATGGAAATACACCTCTTGCTCCCTAGTCTAGAGACAAGAGGAGAAGAAATCTATATTATATCCAAACGAGGGGAATCCCCTATATCAAAATTATGAAGGAATTGTAAAACTGCACGAGAGTGAGATATAATTCCTAAAGTAGCTCTTTCTCTAACATATAGCTTGAAATTTTTACAATCAGCAAGTAAATGTGTATTACTATAATGAAAAGGACATTTGTACTTGGATAAAGCATTTTTCAGTATAGGTTTAAAGATTTATTTTTTGGAATTCATTAATTGAACATACACCTTCTTAGCTACATCTTGATGAGTATCAATGTTATCTACAATGGGTGTAGGGAGAAGAATATGAAGAGGAGGATGATGATCAACATCACCTACCTTGACTTGAGATTGTGAACAACCAACACCATGAAAATCCTATTTAGGGGGTATATGAACCAGATATTTGATACCATATTCATTAATTCCAAGCTCTAAACCTCTATAACCTTGTTTAGTTATCATATTATATCTGATAGTGTACATATCATGTAAAGCTTCTACATGAGGTGATTGTTTATAATGCTCATGAGTAAAGGTTGTATAAGGTGGAATAATAGGTTTTGAAGAATTTTAGTTACCCTTTCCTTTAATATCATCTTGAATAGGAGGAGAAGGTAAATCAAAGAAATTTTGCACATCTGCATCCTGTACTATAACTTGAATCCCATCATAAGGATGAGAAGAACTAGGGATAGCAGATGGAGAATTAGTCATCGGATTAGGAATAGGAAGATTAGGAAAGATAGGATTAGGATTAGGAGGATTAGGAATCAAATTAGGAATGATAGGATTAGGAAGATGAGGAGATGGTGTATCATCTACCAAATTCTTCACATAATCCAAAAGAGTAATAAGGCTACCACATAAATCTTTAATGAAATTCTTGAAAGTAGGAAGACTAGTATCAGTCAATTTCACAAAAGCACATGCAAGTGCAAAATGAAGGATTGTCGACATAATGAAGTGAATGATACTCTCATAAACATCATAGGTATGATAAAGAGATGCTAAAAGAAGGGTAATAAGGATCATGACCACACACCAAAGCATCTTAAGAATCTTCATAGTAAATGAAATGCAAGAAATGTTTTTGTATTTTGGAAGAAATTTTGCAATTTTTTTTGTATTTTTGAAATATAAATGCAAGAGCATAAAATAAATCTACTTTTATAAGTATGCAAATCTAACACCAAAAAGAAAGAGTTGTCATAACACGGGTTCACCAAAATGAATAGAATTAAATTGGAATATGTGTGTGATGTGAATAGATAGAATGTGAAGTATATGTAATGGAAAATCTTGTGGACATAAACTAAATGAAACATAAATACTTATCTCTAAAGAAGGTTGATGAAGAAATCACTATTTTCTGGTGTCTATGTACAGTTTCAAGAAATTCTGCAACATACTTCAGACTGGAAATGCTAAGACAGAGAAAACCTAGAAAACTTTTGTCTTTCTGGAAGCAGATCGTCCTTGACCTAGATAATGAGGCAAGGTCTAACCCTAGGGAAGGATCCTACCCCTCACTAAAGGTTGTCTCCAATGGAAATTATGTTCATGGATCTCAGAAGTTCACCAAAAAGGGTATCCAGATCTGCACTTCAATTCATTGTCTTATACCTAGACTTGCAAGAAAAATTGTTTTGTTGTTTGTATGAGGGGTTTGCCTTGGTCAAACCCCTGTTTGGAATCAACCTTAATAATGAAATTGAAATAGAGAATGCTAGCAAGTAGTAGAAGTACATCTAACAATGAAGCTATGATATTTGATAGATATGAAATTATATTTTAATGTAAACAAGTATATTGATATGAAAGCTTGGACTCAACAATGTAAATAAAAAACATAAATGTAAATCCAAAACCTCCATGATTGTATTCTTGGAATCCACCTTGAGAGAGGAATGAATGGATCTTGAAGATGAACAAAGGATCTTGAAGGAAGATCACACCACCATGATGGCTAGATCTAGGGTTTTGAATGATGAATCTTGAATACTTGAACCAAATCCCTTCAAAGACTTGAATGCTTGAATCCTCGATCTTCAAAGGAGAACTTGAATGGAGATGAGCACTTGAATTCTTCCTTGAAAATTATTGATGGAATGCTTGCTTGATCTATCTTTTGATGAATGGATTGCAAAACTTGATGCCTTGATCATGAAAGTGGATTGATAAAATGAGAGAGGAAGGCCTCCTTTTATAGTGATCTAGGGCACAAACTTCTAGAGAGGCAGACATTGGAGAATTAAATACCAATTAACCTTAACCCATAGAAATGGACCTAGATTAAATGCAATTTAAGGGTTACCATTCTGAAACCTGAAACAGTCGACCTAGAAGCGGGAAAATAAAACTTTTTGAAACTCGACATCCCAAAAATTCCAAAATTTGAAAATTGGACCTGGGGTCAGGGATGAGGTAGTGTCTTCCCTAGGTCAAGGATGAGGTCATCCTTGACCCTTTAGGTTGTCTTTAACCTAGAAATTCAAGATCTTCAGATTCTTAGAGAAAGTCTGCAAAAATGATGCTGAAAATAGGGAGAGAAGTAGAATAGGGGGGAAACAACTAGATCCATGCAAAGACCCAATCAAGGTGCTTGAAATGAGCCTAGACCACTTACTTGGAGGCTAAATGATCTTATCATAGAAGTGCTTCCATTTTAAGATGATACACATACATATATGTATAGTTATTTGATATCAGATACATATCCAATTTCTTATACGTATTTGATATCTAATACCTCTGATACAAATATGCAAAATATGGATTTGGCTTGGGATTGCTATGGTTTTTGGCTTGGAAATACCAAACCTTATGTATAATATAATATTATAACATATAATATTTATTATATAATTATAATAATATATATTATATATCATCTATATAATATTGCATATATATATATATATATATGTGTGTGTGTGTGTGTGTGCGCGCATACATGTATGCATAGTTATCAAATATTAGATAAGTATCTGATTTTTGATACGTATCTGATATCTGATATGTATCAAATATTAGATACTTATCCAATATACGATACCTCTAACACAAATATGCAACTTATGGATTCTCCTAGGGATTGCTATGGGTTTTGGCTTGGGAATGCCAAACTTGGAAAGTCAAGCCAAAAAATGTGTTTATGATATTTTCGTGCATTTTCAGACTTCAACCATGTAGATGACATCCTTTTTTATCTAAAATTGATGAAACAAAAAGGATTGGTTAAAGAGATTCTCAACTTTCCACCAATATAAATTATGTCATGTTTTGAGTTTAATAAATAATAATTATTTATTTTCTAACTAGATTACATCTAAAGTCCCAATTGATAGGTTGATTAAAAAATGTCTATAACTTTCAAATGGTATAATATTTTTCAAATACAAAACATGTGTCACATTCGATGCTTCACATACTATAATAATTTTTTAAAAAAATTGTCAAGTTTTGACCAAGTTATGGTGGTCAGACACAAGTTTTAAATTCCAAAAAAGTTGCTATAAAAAAATTCATAATTAATTATTTATTTTGAAAAAATTATATAAAAATATGTATCACATCCAGACACGAGTCTTCTACTTCTATCTAGAATATTATAAAAAATATTATCATTTGATTATGGTTAGGGTGTTTCGACATACACCCACTTCTTATCTTTGCATTGAAATTTCAATTTTTCACCAAATAGTTTTTTTTTTCAAAAAACAACTAGTAGCTTAGAAACTACATTCAATTTCCTATTGATTCTCTTCTTACATATTTTTGATATAAGGTTGATAACCTATTAAATTTTTTATGTCAAGTTTCCTAAATTTGTTTTTCTAAAATTTCATTGCCACTTAAGGGCTTACTTTGGCCCCCGAAAGAAGGTGAACATGCATTTTAAAATGAGGTTTGCAATATAATCAAATCTAAGTATCACCGTGGATAATCATCTTGATGTAAAACCATGGAGACCTCTTAATAATTAGTGGCCCTATTAGCCAACAAGTCTTCCAAAAGGCTAGCTTCATGATAGAAGTCTCTACATTTACAAGAATTAAAAACTTCAAGTTGCTGGAAGATTTTTTTGAAAAGATAACTCAAGACCAATTTGGAGTATATTTAGAGTAGAGAGAAAATCATTAAATCCCCTTCTATAATGATATTAGACACTAGTAAATTTTACCTTATTTTTCGATGAGGATTAGTCAAATTTTTTATACCAATTGGTCAAATAGATGACTAAAATTGTGGTCAAAATTTTTTCATCAATTATTCTATAGGGAAAACCATTGTCAAAATTTTGATGTACCGAGTGGTTGAATTATCGATTGAATCATCGTTGAAGTAATCGCTTGGAACTGGAAGAATTGAGACCAACTTTGGTCGGCATTGTCGTCAAAATTGAGACCAACTTTGGTCTAAATTGACATTGAATGCATATCATTCTTGTCGAACGTACTAGTATGTAAAGGTCAAAATTGAGACCAACCGTGTGTCACATTTTCCACCAAAGTTCATCAAAATTGACCTCGAATGCATATCATTCTCGTCGAACCTAGTAATATTTAAAGGTCAAAAAATCGGCCAATACTAACTTTTGGTTAAAAAAAATGTGACGGTGATTGAACAGAGCATTTTCATTGTGTATATATTCACAACCTCAAGAAAATTCAAATTGACTAAGAAAGCTTTGTTTACTTAAGAATTTGTGTGCTTTTCTGAGTTTGATACACAGATCAAGTTGTACAACCTTCAGAACAGATCCTATTCAAGTAAGGTCATACAACTTGATTTGCGTATCAAACTTAGACAAGCACATAAATCTATAAGTAAATGTTGAACAATTTAAAAGGCTATTTAAATGTTTTGACAGTTTGATTATTTTAAAGATAGAACCAAGAATATTTACCAATGCTAGAAAGGATGATGGCTGAACACAAGAAATGGAAGGAGAGTTAAATCAAATTGAGAAAAATTAGACTTAATTAGTTCCAAGACCTATAAATGACAATTTGATAAGAACAAAATTGGTATTTAGATATAAATTGAATGAAGACAAAGAAGTGATGAGAAAAAAAACAAGGCTACTTTGTAAAGGCTATTCACAAGTTGAAGGGATTTACTTTGAAGAGATATTTTCTTTGGTAGCAAGAATGGAAACAATCAATTTATGACTTTTTGCATATATAGTTCACGAGAACTTCATAGTATATCAAATGGATGAACAAATCGATTCTCTTGAATAAAGACCTAGATGAAATCTACATAGAATAACTTGATAGATTTCATCTATTAGAAGATTCAAATATGGTAGGCAAACTTAAGAAGACATTGTATAGTCCCAAACAAGCTCTTATGGCTTGGTTTGCAAGATTGGATAAGTACTTACTTTAGCAAGGCTTCAAGCTAAAAGGTACCATAGATAGTAATCTTTACATAAAAATTAAGGAAGATATATTTTAATAGTTGTTGTATATGTAGATGTTATAATCATTGGTGGAGGTGATGAAATACATTGTTGGAAACAATTATCTGAAGGAAATTGCTACTCAATTATGTATTGTCTTTGATGTCACACAATGTCATAGTCTGCAGCAATCAGTTTCTACCGAGCTCAGTCGGTCTGCCAGACAGGAATATTAGTGCTTACCGAGTCCACTCCGTTATCGAAGAAAAGCAATGTCTACCGAGTTCACTCGGTTGCCAAAGAAAGTTTAGTGTTTACCGAGTTCAGTCGGTCATCGAAGAAAAGCTAGTGTTTACCGAGTTCAGTCGGTCATCGAAGAAAGTTTAGTATTTACCGAGTTCAGTCGGTCACCGAAGAAAAGTTAGTGTTTACCGAGTTCAGTCGGTTATCGAAGGAAAAGATTGTCGGTGTTTACCGAGTTCCCTCGGTCTCCGAAAGATTATAGAAAGTTATGGTCACCGAGCATTGTCAGCCCTTGAAGGATTTTTGCAAATAGAGTTTGCTTAATTCAGCTGACTGTTATACTAAATAATGTCGATTTGACAAATCTAAAATCATATAAATAAAAGGTCAAATGTGAAAAAAAATAGCAGAAGATTTACAGAAGAAAAGCAGGAAAGGTGAATGCGAATTTGTGAAGGATGTTCAGATATCCTTGAGGTGCAGCAGAGATTTATTCGATCAGAAAGGATCAGACTTATGTAGAACAGAGATCTGTAATCAGTAAGACAGTTGCATTATTATACAGGTCATTTTTCATTGTTACCTTCTTATCATTGTAACAGTGAATTCTAAATCTCTTAACCGAGTTGGTTTAACAACCATATTGTAAATCCTCTAACAAGGTGACAATTCCATTGAATTGTTTTCAAGACCTCTTACCAGGCCACTCCTAACAGGGTGTTTTAAATCCTCTAACAAGGTCACACCTAACAGTGTGTTTTGTAACCTTTTACCGGGTTGGCTTCTAACCGGGCATCACTTCAGAAAAGTGAAAATCAGTATCTAGATACATTGGTGGTTTTTCCCATATTGGGTTTCCACGTTAAATCTTGTGTCTCTTGTGTTCTTAATTACTTTCTCAATCATATACATGTGCTGATGAATATCTAAAGATAATTTTTCTAATACTTTCTGCATCTTCAAAGTTACTGCAATCTATTTACCGAGTGCTAAAACAGATAACATTGTTAAGATATCCTAAGGGATCTGGAAAGAATTAAATCAGGAAGTGTTTTATGGTTGACTGATTCACCCCCCCCTCTCAGTCACTTCATCCATATTCCATCAATTGGTATCAGAGCTTTTGGTGCTTGCAGGAAGGGTTTCAAAGACCTAAGCTAAAGATCAGGATGTCTTACAAGAGGGAAATTCCAAAGCTTAACAGAGATAACTTTTCAGCATGGCAAGGTCTCATGCGACTTCATCTGGCTTCCATTGGTGATTCAGGATGCAAATACATTGATGAAGAATACACAATTCCTAATGGCACATTAACTGTTGAAGACATTGCAGATAAAAAGACTCACAACACCATGATGATAGACATTGCATCTGCTCTCAGCTATGAAGAATTTGATGATATTAAAGACTGCACCACTGCATATGAAATGTGGGTGGCACTGAAGAAAATATATGGTGGTGATGCAAATGTGAAAAGAGCCAAAGCAGAAAGCCTAAGAGGACAGTTTGACAAGATGAATATGAAGGAAGATGAAAACATTGCAAAATATGTTGAAAGAATCAAAGCAAGTGTAAGTACAATTAGAGCTTCTGGAGGAACAATCTCAGATGAGACTGTTATAAGTAAGGTACTCAGAACATTACTCCCTATCTATGCAATAAGAGTATCAGCTATTCAAGAAAGAAGATGTGAAACAAACCACAATATAACTTTGGATGCTTTAGTTGGAAGATTGACAGCTTTTGAATTAGACAACTATGACAACTATGTTCCTAGTTCCAAAAATATTGAATCAGCATTTGAGGCCAAGGTTTCACTAAAGAAGAACAAGAAAATTAAAGAAGTTCAGTCAGAAAGTGAAGAAGAATCAGAAGAAAGTTCTGATAGTGATCTTGAAATTGTAGAAGCATTACTTGCAAAGAAGTACTCTAGAGGGAAAGGTAAGTATAAAGGTAAAACTCCTTTAATCTATTTTTCATGTGAAGAAATTGGACATATTGCAGCTAGGTGCCCAAACAAGCAAGTCAAGGAAGAGAAGAGAAGTCACAAGTACTATGGCAAAAAGAATTTCAAAGCATACAAGGATAAAGGTAAGAAATCATGTTTTGTGGCTAAAGATTCTGATGATAGTGAAGAAGAAATTGTCTTTATTGCTATAAAAGATGAATTTGATGATGATGAAGATAAGATGGCACTTATTTCTCATATAAGCAAAGATGATATATGGATAATAGACAGTGGATGTTCACACCACATGACTGGTGACAAGACAAAATTTGAATATCTAGAAGACTGTGACAATGGTAATGTAAGATTTGGAAACAATGAACCTTGTTGTATAAAAGGAAAAGGAAGAATCTCATTAACCAAAGAACTCATATGTGATAATGCTTACTGGGTTGAAGGAATAAAACATAATCCTCTAAGTGTAGCACAGCTAATCAACACTAGTTTCAAGGTTGAATTCATGAATGGTCAAGCAAGACTACTGGATCGAAAAGGAAAACTCATTGGATCAGGCAAACAAACAAAAGGTAACTTATTTTATCTTGATCTCAATGAATATTCATGCTTTATTGCTCAAATAGAAGAAAGTTGGCTATGGCACAAAAGGTTATGTCATGTGAATTTTGATAACATGATAAAAATAAGCAAATTCAAGAAGGTTAGAGGCATTCCTACTTTGAAGAAACCTGACACTGGTCTATGCAAGAATTGTCAGATTGGCAAAATGAGTAAAACTAGTTTCAAGAGTAAGAACTATCAATCTAAAGAAATTTTGGAAATTATGCATACTGATTTATGTGGACCTATTGGAATACAAAGCTATACTGGAGATAAATTCTTTATTCTTTTCGTTGATGATTATTCTAGAATGATGACTGTTATGTATTTAAGAGAAAAATTAGAAGCATTTGAAAAGTTCAAATGGTACTTGGCAAGAGTAGAAAAGGAAACAGGGAAAAGATTGAAATGCTTAAGATCAGACAGAGGTGGTGAATTCATCTCCCATGATTTTAACAACTTTTGCATTGAAAGAGGAATCAAAAGACAGGTATCAGCTCCTAGAACTCCTGAGCAGAATGGAATAGCAGAAAGAAGAAACAGATCTATTATGGATTGTGCAAGGACTCTAATGATAGAAAAGAACATCGCTATAAAGTACTGGAAGGAAGCTATCAGCACTGCAGTTCATACCTTGAACCGAGTACAATTGAAGAAAGACACATTCAAAACTCCTTATGAATTATGGTATGGCTATAAACCTAATGTAAGTTACATGAAAATATTTGGTAGCAAGTGTTATATCTTAAAAGAATCCCGAAGAAATAAATTTGATGTGAAAAGTGATGAAGGAATATTCCTAGGATATTCTAGCAAAAGCAAGGCATACAAATGTCTGAACTTATCTACTCACAAAGTCATAGAAAGTATACATGTAAAATTTGATGAGTTTGTAGAAAAGACTGAGGAAGAAAGCAAAAGGGAACCTGAGAACTACAGAAGATTTGTTTACATTGAACCTAAAACATTGACAGACACAACTATCAATAAGGAAGCTATATCCACCGAGCCGAGCACAGTTACCGAGTCACAGGAAGAAGTTCAAACCGAGTCACAGGGAGAAGTTCAAACTGAGTCGCGGGAAGAAATTCAGACCGAGTCTCAGCCTGAAGTTACTGAGAAAATATCTACCGAGCCCGAGCAACCTGAAGAAGAGATCCTAGAAAACAACAGCATGAATCATTCAAAAGGCAAGGAACCTATACTAGCCAAATATGTCAGAAGACATCATACACCAGATCAAATCATTGGAAACAAATTAGATGGTACTATGACAAGAAGCAAGCTAAAAGGTACATGTCTACTTACTGATTTTGAACCTAGAAATATCAAAGATGCATTAGAAAATGAAAGTTGGATTGAAGCAATGAATGAAGAATTAGAACAAATACAAAAGAACAAAACTTGGACTCTTGTACCTAAACCTAAAGATAAGAATGTAATTGGAACAAAATGGGTATTCAGGAATAAGCTGAATGAAGATGGTCAAGTATCTAGAAACAAAGCTAGACTGGTATGTAAAGGTTATTCTCAAGAAGAAGGTATAGATTATGGAGAAACTTTCACTCCTGTTGCAAGATTAGAAGGTGTAAGAACTCTACTTGCTTATGCAGCACACAAAGGATTTAAGTTATATCAGATGGATATAAAATCTGCATTTCTCAATGGAATTCTTGATGAAGAAGTCTACATTGAACAACCTGAAGGTTTTGTTGATCCAGATAAAAGGGACATGGTCTGAAGGTTACACAAAGCATTGTATGGTTTAAAACAAGCTTCGAGAGCATGGTATGAAAGACTCCATAACTATTTGATCCAGATTAATTTCAAAAGAGCTAATGATAACAGTAATCTATATATTAAAGAAGGAGCGGATGACAAAATTGTATTGGCAGAAATATTTGTGGATGATACTATATTTACAGGGAATGAGGATCAGTGTAAAGAATTTTCAGAGCAAATGAACAGAGAATTTGAAATGTCCATGTTTGGTTTAATAAAATTCTTTGTTGGTCTTCAAATTCAGAAAAGCAAGAATGGTATATACATTACTCAATCCAAATACATTAAGGAAGTACTTAAGAAGTTTGGTATGGAAGATTCAAAACCAGTTGGTACACCCATGTGTACTGGACTGAAACTTACTAAGAATGATGATTCAAAAGAAGTCGATCAGACCCTATACTGATCTATGATTGGAAAATTGCAGTATGTAGTACATACAAGACCTGATATTGCTTTAGTAGTCGGTATAGTAGCTAGATTCGTAGCAAAACCTAAGGAAAATCACATGATGGCAATCAAAAGAATCTTAAGATACTTAAAAGGAACTGAAGAATATGGTTTGTGGTATAAATTTGGAGGCAATCTAGACTTGAAAGTGTTTACTGATGCTGATTGGGCAGGAAACATTGATGATAGAAAAAGTACAAGTGGTGGAGCATTTTTTCTTGGAAAAAGACTGGTATCCTGGACTAGTAAAAAGCAGAATTGCACATCTCAATCCATAGCTGAAGCAGAATATGTTGCTGCTGCAGTAAACTGTTCAAATATTGTTTGGTTTAAACAGCTATTAGAAGGTATGAAGGTTGAAATCAAAGAACCAGTTGTTATATTTTGTGACAATACCAGTGCGATAAACATCTCTAAGAATCCAGTGATGCATTCCAAAACCAAGCACATTGCTATTAAATATCACTTTGTCAGAGAATTGGTGCAGGACAAGGAAATCAGATTAGAATATATTCATACAAAAGAACAGATTGCAGACATTTTTACCAAACCATTACCTAAGGATGCATTTGTGTATCTAAGAGGTAAGTTAGGGGTCATTCCCCTATCCGAGGCTCACTAAATACAGTTTTAGTGATGCATCAACCAGAACATGATTGAAAATCAACCTGTTGATGCAGCATAATAAAAGAATCATTGCATATGAATCAGTACTTGAGGTACATTAATTTTCACCGGTAATATGTGAATTGTCTTTGGCATGTGTTGTCAAAGAGGGAGTGTTTGCTATGTCTTTGCTATTACTTCAAGAAATTTTCAATAGTCAGAAGGAAGAATTTTCAGGATACAGGAAGTTTGCTGACAGAGGGAGATTTGAATCTAAACCGAGCTAACTCTTTCAAATTTCTTATGATATGACATATTGTGTTGCCATCAATGCCAAAGAGGGAGATTGTTGGAAACAATTGTCTGAAGGAAATTACTACTTAATTATGTATTGTCTTTGATGTCACACAATGTCATAGTCCGTAGCAATCAGTTTCTACCGAGCTCAGTCGGTCTGCCAGACAGGAATATTAGTGCTTACCGAGTCCACTCGGTTATCGAAGAAAAGCAGTGTCTACCGAGTTCACTTGATTGCCAAAGAAAGTTTAGTGTTTACCGAGTTCAGTCGGTCATCGAAGAAAAGCTAGTGTTTACCGAGTTCAGTCGGTCATCGAAGAAAGTTTAGTATTTACCGAGTTCAGTCGGTCACTGAAGAAAAGTTAGTGTTTACCGAGTTCAGGTTATCGAAGGAAAAGATTGTCGGTGTTTACCGAGTTCCCTCGGTCTCCGAAAGATTATAGAAAGTTATGGTCACCGAGCACTGTCGGCCCTTGAAGGATTTTTGCAAATAGAGTTTGCTTAATTCAGCCGACTGTTATACTAAATAATGTCGATTTGACAAATCTAAAATCATATAAATAAAAGGTCAAATGTGAAAAAAAAAGCAGAAGATTTACAGAAGAAAAGCAGGAAAGGTGAATGCGAATTTGTGAAGGATGTTCAGATATCCTTGAGGTGCAGCAGAGATTTATTCGATCAGAAAGGATCAGACTTATGCAGAACAGAGATCTGTAATCAGCAAGACAGTTGCATTATTATACAGGTCATTTTTCATTGTTACCTTCTTATCATTGTAACAGTGACTTCTAAATCTCTTAACCAAGTTGGTTTAACAACCATATTGTAAATCCTCTAACAAGGTGACAATTCCATTGAATTGTTTTCAAGACCTCTTACCAGGCCACTCCTAGCAGGGTGTTTTAAATCCTCTAACAAGGTCACACCTAACAGTGTGTTTTGTAACCTTTTACTGGGTTGGCTTCTAACCGGGCATCACTTCAGAAAAGTGAAAATCAGTATCTAGATACATTGGTGGTTTTTCCCATATTGGGTTTCCACGTTAAATCTTGTGTCTCTTGTGTTCTTAATTGCTTTCTCAATCATATACATGTGCTGATGAATATCTAAAAATAATTTTGGTAATACTTTCTGCATCTTCAAAGTTACTGCAATCTATTTACCGAGTGCTAAAATAGATAACATTGTTAAGATATCCTAAGGGATCTGGAAAGAATTAAATCAGGAAGTGTTTTATGGTTGACTGATTCACCCCCCCCTCTCAGTCACTTCATCCATATTCCATCAATACATAAGAAATTTGTTGAAGAAATGTAGAAAGAGTTTGATATATGTCTATGTTAGGTGAGTTAACATTATTTCTTGGAATTCAAATACTTAGTTAGATAATGATATCTTTATTGATCAAGAAGTAATTGTCAAGGAAATGTTAAGAAAATTTGGTTTGGAGGTTTGCAAACTAGCGAGCACTCCTATGGTAACAGGCTATCATTTGAATAAGGATGATGAGTCAAATCTAGTTTATTAGACACTATATATAGGTCCATGATTAGGGGTCTACTATTCTTAATTGCATATAGGCCTAACATAATGCATGCAGTCTATTTATTTAAAAGGTTTTAGGATATATCTAAATATCTAAATATTTTGTTGATTGCCTATATCAAAGTGCTCTTCAAATATCTAAGTATTTTTAGTACTAACCCCGAATTAGGGTAATAAAAAAGAAACTAAAATGTAGAAGCCTTGTGTTCAATATAGATCAATGACCCCACAAGTGGTATTTTGATGGGGAATATATTGTATTTTATGTGTTTCATGTTGTAGGGAACCATGCACAATTTATCACGTGGGTCCAATGAAGGGAAGGTATGAAACTATTACAAAATGAGATATTTTGGATTTGGTAGTCAGTCTGATCATATAAGGCTTTTGTGAAGAATATTGTGGGATGTTAGTGAGAATTTGTAAGAAGTGTAAGGGTCGTGATGATTGAGGATAAAGGGAGAATTTGTTTGAATCCAAAAGAGTGACTATCTTTACAACAGAGACATGTTTGTAACATTGGACAGTGAAAGGTGTAGAAGTTTGTAGTTGGTTGGTGGAAAAGTGTTGGGATGCAAGGTGGAATATTATGAATCTTTTTATGAAGACTGGGAGGTAAGAATCCTAGGTAAGTGATTATTTATCAAGTGTTGATACAAGGGTTGGGTCAAAGAGGATAGTCACTATTAGGTAGAGTTCGTGCTAAAAAAAGATGTTGTCATGGAGTCAGGATTGTGTGATCAGACTTGGAGTTGGTTGTAATTAGGGTTAGAGAGGTCAATGTAAGGATGTATAGATAGAATTAGTGATGGTAATAATTATCCTAGGTTGAATATATGAGGGATGAAAAGGGTATGTTTTTTCTAGGTACTATTAGGAGATGTGTAAGCAGTCCAAGGTTATGTAGATATCATGAGTCTTATGAATTCAATTCGAGTTTGAAGAATGATAAGCATTTGTGTGACTAGACATTGATGTTGAAGAGTGGGGTACAGTGGATTAGGATAGATAGCCATTGCTTGGATTTAGACAAGCCCCTCCTTGGTAACACTTTAGTCTTCCTTCTTAGCTAAATAGTAATAGGTTCTATATATCTATTCTTATTTTATTTTATATGAATGTAGATGTTTACTCATTTATGAGCGCTATATAGATAAATAATCTTGATTATCAATAATGATATATATTGATTATCAATATTAATTCCTTTATTATGTATTTCATTTTATCTTCTATTCTCCTATTCATTTATGATCAACACACACACACACACACACACACAGATATATATATATATATATATATATATATATATATATATATATATATCTGTGTGTGTGTGTGTGTGTTTATTATAATTTTTAACCTTTCATCATATTTTATTATTATTAATGTACATATATATACATGTATGTATATATTTATGCATCTATATATAATACCATTATTTGTTGGCATAGTAAGTAATTCATAGAGTATCCATTCCTTTATTCTTCCTTCCACCTTATTCACTGTTGTACATTATAATTCTCATTTCCTCCTTTATATATGTATACACTTTATATTTTTCTCATCTCCTAGCAATGCTTCTTACAATCTTGATATACTTAATTCTTCTATACACTTCATTATTCTTTTTATCACTTATCTGTATTTGTATAGTATCTACTGCCTAGCACTGAATAGTCTCATTGTGTATTGATTTACCTTTAGGTCAGAGACTATGAAAGTCTATTCAATGCCTAAGAAGGTTGTTCATTAATTTCAGCTATCAAACACCATTGTAGATATGTATTATGCTTTTTTTTTTATATGCTCTATATTATTGTAGAAGATTATTCTTCAACGTAACTCTTATTTCCAATACTCTTGTTCCATTTTTTCCCTTCATTGGATTGTGATCAATGTTCCATTTATACCTTCCGGGACTAAAATGTTGCATCTCTTACCAAGGGGTTCTCTTCATGAATAATCAACTTTATTAACAATGGTTATTGGTTAGCATCATAATTGTTATCCAGATTAATCAATGTCTCTTTTTGTATTTATCGACTCTTCAAAACAATTTCAATAGCCATTGGTCAAATTAAGTTTATATGTTGACCATCGTATTATTTATTAATAATATGCTCTTTCAATCCTAACAATTTGATAATCTTATGTCTTATCCTTGTATCATGGGTATATTCATCGTGGCTTCCCCAAACTAACAAACTGATGTGAGTATAAAGACCAATTGACGTGTATTCACATTTCATGGTCGCTTTCATATATCTGAGATTAGCAATCACTGTTTATAATATAATTTATTATATGTTTAGACAAATTATATTTTAACATTGCTTGTCTTACTTTATCAGGCCTTCCTATACCGTCTTGCTAATATTGTTTATTGTAATTAGAAATTCTATTAAATACTAATCAGAATGGGGGCATCAAAGTTTGTGATATTTTTCATTAAAGAGTGGATATGTGTTTGGGCCCACTATGCCTCTGCATCATAGTGGTATTAGAGAAAGGGACTAGATATTTGCAAGTTAAATATTGAGAAGAATCTTAGAAAAGGTGAAGATGAAATTGAAAAAGATAGAGATAGACATGGTAAAGGTGTTGAAAAAGCACCTAAAGAATGGATCAAAGAAAAGAGATAAAGATGAGAAAAGAGAATAGGAAAGGAGATAAGAAGCTTAAGGAAAGCATTATAGGAAAGTACAGAAAGGAAAAGGAATTTGAAAGAACTCATGGAGAAGGATAGGAGGAATATTGACAGGTTTGCAAAAAAATGTAGGCACTTAAGAGAAAGGTCATTGAAGGTAGTGAAAAGTTGGCATTTGAGTGTCAAGAAGAAGGTTCAATGGTCAATGCAAAGGCTAGTAGAAAGAGGAAAGTTGGTGGATGAGAAAGACAAGGAATCAAGCAATGAAAATGTTCTTGATGTTGATTTAGAGATGTAAGATGCTAGTGAAGATAGCAAATAAGCAAGTCTTGAAGGGCTTGAGAGTGATGAGTCAGTTGTGGTAGGCACTATGTTGTTTCCTTTGGAGGAAGATAAGGGTAGTATGAAAGTTACTCCTATGACATCACATAGTGAGGGTAATGATGTGGCCATGGAGGTTGATGATTTTTTGGTATGCCAAGAGGAATGACATGAGAGTAATCTGCCAAAAGAGGAATGACATGAGAGTAATGAACAACAACAAACAAGCATGTGCCAAAAGATCATAATAAAATGGATGCAAGTACGCAGTGCCTTATCTTTTCACAGGCCATGTAAACATATGTAGAGAAAGGTATGGGTTCAACAGTGCCCTCATTTTTATTTCAAAGGGAAAATCAAAATAGCGAATATCATAGACATGGTGTCATAACTTTACAGCAGGCTTGCCCCAAGACATCAATAGAAAGTTCAACATACATTGCAATGGAAATCAGTGACCATATAAGAAAACATAAACAACGCAGGCCAAGTCAAATACCAATGATAACAACAAAGAAATGGTATTAATATGCAAAATAAGTTATAATAGCATTCATCCATGCCAAAACCAGAGATTATGCCCTCAATTTACTAGGAGAAATATAGATGACATTGAAATGATATCAAATACAGGGGCACAAGATACAACAAGCAATGATATCAAAATAAAAAGGAATGCCATCACAGTGCCCTCAAATGCAGAGAGGAAAATGAAAATGCCATCAAAATATAGTGAGAATGATCACTTACCATTGCATATATCAGCCCTAAACTCTAGCAATCTTTCTTGAACAAGGCTCAGTGTAATTAGAAACATCTTTGAGTCAGGTCATCTTCCCAAATCAGAGCATGGCTCGATGCTAGTGACATGAAAAGCAATAAGACCGATCTCAATATTATGAACATGCTTAAGGTTTAGAAGATATTTTGGCATATGTGTAGAGATAGGATTGAATTTTAAAGCATGGTGAGGGTCTTATTTGGGGAAATTTCCTAAGGCCATTAGGTTTGGGGTTAAATTTAAAAGCTAGGATTGCAATTAGGGAGAGGCCTAGGTTTAATGGGTGCCTAAACATATGCTTGGATATATTCATGTAATGTGGATTTAGTTCAAAATGTAGACATTTCAAGGTATGTCTTCCCCATTTTTTGGGTTGAGGACTATTTCAAAATATATTTAGGTCCACATATTTGGCATGGGGGTAAATATTTTAAATATGAAGTCATTGCAAGAATGTTATTGTAAATTTTGACAGACAGCATTTTATAAGCCATTGTCAGAATATTATTATGATGCATGACTTAGTAGGTAGAATGGTTTTCTTTGACCATCTATTTTAGGTGTCCCACCTTTTCTGCTACCCCTAAAAACTCAGGAATTGGGTATCCAAGTTAAGGAGGCATTCATGGGCCTATTTGGAGGTTTTTTCCATTTTTAGGAGATGGAGAGTTTTCATGTAGATTCCTACAATTTTCATTTTTTATACCTCTCACTTAGGTGATTGAGGTTAGTTCTTCTTTCCCTCTTTCTTGGAGGTGAATGCTTGTAGCTCTGGAGAAGCAAGCTATATTTTGGCTGCCTTCAACTCAGTTCATATCAATTGTCTTTCTTATTCCTACAACTTTGTCAGTTATTTTGGTGGATTTGATGTCATGTATTGTGATAAAAATTAGTCCTTTACTTGATATTTTGTTCATTTTGATGTTCAAAAGCACTATTATTTATTAAAGTCTCAATCTGTGTGCATTTGAATGTATTTGGGTTTGTGGAATTCATTTTCCCTTCTTGTTTACAACTAGCACCTAATTATTTCTAAGGGAAAAATCAGATTAGGGAGAAGTTGTGATGCTTTGGTTATGTTCTGAATCATATTGTGAGTTTGTTCTCAGTTTGTAGATCTATCAAAGTTTGGTGAATCACCTAGTTAGTTTCAATTTTCATGCACTCTCTCTCCCTTTTCCTTCAATGTTCAGTTTAGTTCTAGGTGATTCAACGGGAAGTCAGCCCCTAATCCAGAGGTCTACTCTTTGATAGGTTACCCATAGCCTAAGAGTAGTCCCATGTTTCATGGGATTGCTAGGTTCTACACTTAGCCATACTCAGGTGCAATCCCTAGTGACAATAGTTTTTGGCACGCCTAGTGGGACAACTTTGTTTCCCATCATTGACTGAGATTTCTAGTGTGAACCTTAGTGCAATCAACCTTTAAGAGGTAGTTTGTTTCAAGCACCATGTCGACTCTGAGAAAAATCTACTAGTTTAAGCAGTTCAAGTGCTGATATGTTTCAGAAAATCTCCCTTTTCACTAGCTCATTTGATGAGTAAGCATGTCAATGCCTAATGCATATTCACCCTATCACCCACCATATCATGAAAAAACCACCTATGTGCTAGCATTCATGCCATATTAGGCTGGCCAGGCAGCAACATATGGTCAAAATGGCCCACAAACAACAAGTTACCAGCATGCACTACCATACCCTCCCACCTAGCATCAAGCATCCTGGCAACATTCTTATGAACCACCCTTTGAGGGACATCATTATAATCCTCACCATCAGCTCAATACCACTTTAGATTTAGACTCCAATGACTGGTTGGTAAATTTTGGAGAGGAAGTGAGCTCTTTCATGAAATATTATGTAGAGATGAGGTCTCAGAAAGAGGAGCTCTCAAGGCAGTTTATGGAGTTGGTGGCCCAAAAGGAAGGAATCTCATGGTAGATAGAGAACAAGATAGCAATTTATGAGCAGACTCTTGAAGGGATGAACCAGAAAGACAAGATCCATGAAGAAAAGATTGAAGAGTATCAAGAGTTAATAAAGGCCATCTATCTTACTACTACAAAAACTGAGAAGGATCTCCAAAAGGAGTTAGAAGAAAAGGATCAACTGGTTAAGAATCTGTTGGCACAAGCACCAAGTCAAGGAGATCAAGAGGTCACTACTGCTCCAATGCAAGAAATCTCACCAGATCCACTAGAGGGAAATGGGAGCTTAATGCTATCTTGGAGGCCCCCATGGACCATGTATCTGGATTACGTGATGCCAGCTATTTTTAAGGAGGAGATCTAGAAGGAGATACACCATGCTCCTGGAGAGAACCTAGAAGCTTTGTAGACTAGACAATAGACTCACAAGGTAAAAATCCCAAGTTTCTTACCTAGTAAGTCCATTAGCACTTCTATTGAAATTCCAAGCTTTAGGACTTCTCCTTCGGTTCAAAATCTTAGTCAACATGAGCCTAATCTCCATGCATTTCTAGAGCCTATTCATGACACCATCTCAATTTCTCATCCACTCCATCCTATTCCTATAGAAGAGGCACCTAAAAGATTCAAATTCATAAGAGAGAGTGAGCCTGTCCTACAATAGATAAAGCCCTATGAGCCAATCCAAGAAGAGACCCTTACATCTCATAACATTAAAGGGCACTAGGAAGAGAATGAGTTTTGTTTTTTGGGTGTGCTTTTTCATGATGATCATGAGGAACAAGTAGATTTATTACATGATGATGGATTGGAGCAGCTAGATAAGGATAAGAAAGAAAGTGAAGAAGGTGAGAGCCTAGCTAATCTATTTGATGAAATGCCTTCTTGTATTGAGAAAAATGAAGTGGTGCAAGACTTACTAGTTAAGCTCACTGATTGTGACAAGGAAGATGATGTAGTTGTTGCTAACTTAGGACAAGAAGAAGATTTTGACTCTATGATAAATGCTTTCTGGTCATCTTTTGTTGGTGTTCCTCATTTTCCTAAAATAGATGATAACATGTATGTTCCTAAGGAAGACCTTTCTTTTCAAGAGGCTAATGTTATACCAGTTATAGAATCTAGGCCTGTTTGCAATAAAGTGGTGGATGAATCTCAAGAATCCTATTTCTTGGACCATGAGGAAGGGCCAGTTATGGTTAAGGACCTGATGCAATTTGATAGCTTGGATGAGCTATTGGAGGTTCCAACTAATGAAGAGGATAATCCTCTAACTGCAAAAGAAGAAATACTATGGTAGACTATCATGGAGGGGCAAATTTTTGATCAACATGCTGAAGATATTTGTAAGATGCATACTGTGCAGCATGAGAGGCTTGGTTTTATGCTCTCTAGGGGGTGTCCTATCAGATATCTAACCCAGGTGGTGTCAAGCAAGGCATCCATACTTAATGATTTAATGAAGGGTGATGTCAAGAGTCCACTCGTTGGTGACCAGGAGCTTATTCAGCCTTATCAAACTTTTAGTACCTCACCCCTAGTCTGATTTTATAAATGTTGTAATTAATCTAGGATGATAGATTATATGTTCGGAATTTGTTGATGCTTATGATTTTACTGACCCCATACTTGCATGTGTATGGTTGATGTGTTTTTTTTATATTTCTATTTGATGTGCTTGATGTGGTTGAGGGACAGAGTCATAGTTACTTTCTTGTGAGATCCACACGATCGGCCGATCCCCACCATTGTTTGTTATATCTTTATATATATGCACATGTTCATCTCTTATGTAGGTTTGTAGGTACCGGGCATCAACTTTCCTAAATTGTCAGGATGAGTGTGCCCTATCGCTAATCTCAATGGTAAAAGAGGGGAGATAATATTCAGTTCCAAATCCTAACCTAAGCCAATTATTGTCTTAAAGTAGGGGACAAGATTCTGTGTTTCCACCTTTCTAAACTCATCCAATTGGCAAGAGTTTACACCTAAGTCCTGAGTTTGAATGTGGGTCCTTAGGTCTTTCTGATTCATTGGTTTGTGGTGTTTGATGTGGATTCTATTTTTAGATCATGCTATTTTTAGCTGTGGCATAGTATTTAAATGCTAATTAAATAAATATATTTATTTGGTTTAATTATTACTTATATTATATAGTTGATGCATTAATTATTTGGGAATTAATTATATGCTATTTTTGAGTGTGGTTGAAATATTTAATTAATGTGAATTAATTAAATATCCTCACTTTTGAAATATTTAATCATGAAATTTAACCTTTGTTTAATTAAAATATATTTATTAAATTGAAGGTTGTTTTGGCATGTGTTAATTATGTTAACTAAATGTTTTAATTATTATTTAATTGAATGCATTATGTTGCACATTCATAATTGCATGAAATTGAATTAGTAATTCAAGTTTAAGTTTGGTTATGTGTTTTCAACTCAAGTCAAAGAGGAAAGGGGACTCCAGTTCAACTGAGATTGAACTGTGAACTGAAGTTCGTCTTCATGCAAAGCCCTCTTGGAGTTGAGTTTATATTTTTGCATGTGTAGGGAAGTTTCTCTAAATATTGGGGGTTTTGGTCATTATTGGGGTACATAGGTTTCAGAGGAGGAATTTTGGAGACAGTTTTGGGACAGATTTGAAGAGTTCTTCAAAAAGCTTTGGTTTTATTTCTTCTTTTTGGACATCGTCAATTCTGTGCAATTGAATTGAGGTAGGTTTTTGAATCTATTATGGTTATTCTTTTTCAGACTCCTATAGGAATTTGTAAAGCATGTCTTCCTCGTGCCTGTTGGAGTTGAATGTTTAGGTTAAGTTCTTTTGGGTTCCCTGGCGGGCATTACACTTGGTATCAAAGCCATGGGTTCTACACTAGGAACTCTGGGAAGTTGTGTGCCCATTAGATGTCTAGACTGTTAAACTTGAAATCAAACATAGACATATAACTCTTTTGTGTTTTGATAACCATTAAATTATATCTAAACATTTATGTTCTGCTTCTCCTAAATGTCTTTGAGATATCACTGGCCTAGTGATTGTCATAGGTGTTTGACTATTTATTGTGTAGGGTTACCTTCTCTAATGCATCTAGGGTGAAATACCTTGGATGTCATGAAGTGATTATTCCCTTGAGTATGGCTACCACTAGTCACCTTGTTATGTGAATGTTATATATTTGACGATTTATTTTTGGTTGATTTATGAATTGTTCATGATGTGTATGGGCTAGTATTAAAATTTTTTAACTTTCTTATGATTGGATTAGTCACCTAAATCTCTTTTCATTATCTATTTCTATGACGCTAGTCACACTTGATTTATTATTGAAATTGAGATATCTCATGATTTAATGTTGGACTTATGTTTCCCCACTTGGGTTTTACCTTTGTGAGTTTTATGGTGGCTACTTCGAATGTTTGGTAATGTTGGCCTTGTTCTGTGATAAGTATTATTTCTATCATGCTCATCATGAACCCCTGATAGTATGTATAAAGGACATCACATAAATGGTGCTATATGTGATGTGTGATATTAGTATTATTGTGTATCTTTTATGATTGCATAAGTGTTGCATTAACTAGATAGTTTTTCATGAACCTCTCAACTCATTATTTGTTATAGATATGAATGTGTTCTTTATGCAATCGATCCTAGATGTTTTCTATGATGATGTATGAATAAAGGTTTAGATTTGTTTTTCGAATTGTTAATGAATTATTGATCAATGTGATATTTTTAGTTGTTCCTAAACTAGCTATTATGATGTTCTTAATGATTGTTTATTATGTTCTTATGTTATGAATTATTTCCAAATGTCATGTCTTATCTTTAGTAGATGCTTCATGTTTGGGGGGAAAATATATCCTCAACTATTGTAGGCTTCCAGGAGTAAGCCTAATTCTAGGGGGGATGGATGTAGTACCTCACCCCTAGTCTGATTTTATAAATGTTGTAATTAATCTAGGATGATAGATTATATGTTAGGAATTCATTGATGCTTACGATTTTACTGACCCCATACTTGCATGTGTATGGTTGATGTATTTATTTTATATTTCTATTTGATGTGCTTGATGTGGTTGAGGGACATAGTCATAGTTGCTTACGAGATCCACACGATCGGCTGATCCCCACCATTGTCTGTTATATCTTTATATATATGCACATGTTCGTCTCTTATGTAGGTTCGCAGGTACCAAGCATCGACTTCCCTGAATTGTCAGGATGAGTGTGCCCTATCACTAATCTCAATGGTAAAAGAGGGGAGATAATATTCAGTTCCAAATCCTAACCTAAGCCAATTATTGTCTTAAAGTAGGGGACAAGATTTTGTGTTTCCACCCTTCTAAACTCATCCAATTGGCAAGACTTTACACCTAAGTCCTGAGTTTGAATGTGGGTCCTTAGGTCTTTCTGATTCATTGGTTTGTGGCATTTGATGTGGATTGTATTTTTAGATCATGTTATTTTTAGTTGTGGCATAGTATTTAAATGGTAATTAAATAAATATATTTATTTGGTTTAATTATTACTTATATTATATAGTTGATGCATTAATTAATTGGGAATTAATTATATGCTATTTTTGAGTGTGGTTGAAATATTTAATTAATGTGAATTAATTAGATATCCCCACTTTTGAAACATTTAATCATGAAATTTAACCTTTGTTTAATTAAAATATATTTATTAAATTGAAGGTTGTTTTGGCATGTGTTAATTATGTTAACTAAATGTTTTAATTATTATTTAATTGAATGCATCATGTTGCACATTCATAATTACATGAAATTGAATTAGTAATTCAAGTTGAAGTTTGGTTATGTGTTTTCAACTCAAGTCAGAGAGGAAAGAGGACTCCAGTTCAACTGAGACTGAACTGTGAATTGAAGTTCATCTTCATGCAAAGCCCTCTTGGAGTTGAGTTTATATTTTTGCATGTGTAGTGAAGTTTATTTAAATATTGGGGGTTTTGGCCATTATTGGGGTACACAAGTTTTGGAGGAGGAATTTTGGAGATAGTTTTGGGACAGATTTGAAGAGTTCTTCAAAAATCTTGGGTTTTATTTCTTTGTTCTGGACATCATCAATTTTGTGCAATTGAATTGAGGTAGGTTTTTTATCTATTATGGTTATTCTTTTTCAGAGTCTTGTAGAAATTTGTAAAGCGTGTCTTCCTCATGCCTGTTGTAGTTGAATGTTTAGGTTAAGTTCTTCTGGGTTCCTTGGCGGGGCCTTGCAAGACTCCCTGGGAGGACATCACCTATGATCTAATTGAGGTTAGTAGTTTGGTACACCAAATTCAAAAGTTGATATGCCAGACATTTCAAGACATTTTTGTGTTCCATGTTCTCTTTGTTGGCATCAAATATGAAAAGTATAATATTTTGAGGAGAATGGGAAGTTATTTCAACAATCCAGTTAATGGATTTGTCTAACTAGTTTGTTGATACTGGTTAGACTAGGGTAGGATAGGGGTTTTTAGTTTCAGTGTTTCCTAAGTGCCTTGGCACAAGTTGCTTCCAGTGTTGCTTTCAGTTCAATTTTCAGTTTGGTTTGAGTAGCAATAAGCCAGAGAAGTTGTCTTCGACAGTTACTAGTTTTGTTAGCAAGGAGGTTTGTTTTATTTTGGAGCAAAGTTTAGTTCTAGATTGTAGGACTCTACGCCCAATGGATCTATAAGGCAACTGGTCAGGATGCTTAGTAGGCAAGCACTCATTAGAGGTCACTAGAATGTTGCCATTATTTTTGTTGGTGTAATTAATTATTCCTAATTACACTTTACTTAATCTTACTTAGGTTAATGCATTGCATAGTAATTTGTGATTGAGACACCTAGGAGTGTGTACATCTATTAAGCACATGGTGTAGGAGAAATTCCACTTTTGGTGTGATAGTTATCTTCACATACCTCGTTGTGTGTGAGATCCACCTTTCATGCTCTTATCACATTATCATCCTAATCCAATGCACATACTTTATTGCATATTGGAGGATGATCCACATTTGGTGGACATGTGATTACACCTAGCATAGGTGATAACTTATCAGCTCCTTATCATTCTCTCATATCACCTTTCTTATATAAGGAGGCATATTATGTAATCATTTGATATAGATGAACATTATTAATTCATTGGATCTATTCAATCTATCCTTGCATTCATATTTTCTCTCTTGTGCTTTTCTTCAACCTCTAGATCTTTGGTTCAATATTTGCTATTTGGAAATTCTTACATGGTATCAGAGCCATTGGACATTTTATATCAGCTAATTTGAAGAGAGCTTGATGCAAGCTTTGAAGATCCACATCTTAGATCTGAGAACCAACGTGCGATAGAGGCATCTTGGAGTAGATTTGACCTCACCATTGAGTCTAGGAGGCTGTTTCGGTTAAGATCGACTATAAACTCGCCCATATCCAGCTAAAGTCAAATCCAAGGCAAATTTTTTTTGCAAATCAGACCATATGGCCTGATCTGCCTCTGCGGTACGATTTTGCAAAAAAATTAAAAAAATTATTTTTTTAAATTCTGCATTTTTCAGAGTATTTTGTTTTTCTCTGCAAAATTTTGTTGGGCGAGGAACGACCCCTGTTTGTCAGTACCAACATTGTGGAAGGTGACATCATCAAATCATGGAGATAAGATCATGCAAGCAGAAGCCTAAGCCAATGCCCAAGCTCCACCACAAAGCTTCCTTGGTTTGATTTACATCAGAGGCTTTGCATATTAAAAGGGTTGAAAAACCCTTAGCGTGTTGCATGTGGGATTAAACCCATTGTCGCGCTCCACTCTCCAGCCGCCCACCCACCACCTCTTCTGTAGTGCACGACAGATCTTCACTCATGCTCTGCTGCCACCTTTGCAACGCTCCCCCAACGCTCCTCCTCTGGTGGTCCTCCCTACTCTGCCCACCAAGCGGCCACCTCAACCCCTTCGAAGAGGCCACCTCAACCGACCTCTTCATGAAGGCCTCTGCCTCCGCCATGCGTCATTCACGATAGTGCCAGATGTCCTCCACATGACATCCAATGCAGACACACTTGTAGTGCCCATCAATGCCCCATCACCCACCATGCGGACCTTGTCATCGACCGCCACCTCAGACCTCGTCAGTGCGCCTAGTGGTTAGATCCGTAAGCACAACAGATGACACCTCAGCACTGCGTGGCATGCTCACCACTAGTCATACTAGGACATGTGGCAGCCTATAGTAATGTTCCGTATAGTATGGAATAGTATGATTCACCACCCAGTGGACACGTCACCTGAGAGGCAAAAATTTTGCTGGCGTCACTATTTTGGCATCTTAAATTTGATGGCCGTTTAGCCGTCAAAATAGGCCAAATTAGGTTTTTTGCGATGGCCGTATGACCGTGAAATTTAACCCAGTATTTTGCTAACATTATCAAAGTTTGGATATTTCTCTGCCTTCACCATATTCATTTTTGGTTTGACAGTCCAACTTTGAGAGGCCATAACTTGGTCATTCGGGCTCCAAATCGGGTGCAATGTTTTTTGAAATTGGGTAGAATTTCCTAAATTTTCTAGTGGTGGTGTTGATTTTGCATTTTTGTGGCCTCATTTGTCAGAAATTATAGATCTTGTTGACTGTTCCTATTTGTTTCTAATTTCTGCAACTTCTAGGGCTTCGTTTGGGCACATACGGTAACATTTTGAGGTAAAATTTTTTTTGAAAGTGCATGATTTTTCGTCTACTTTCTAGATATGCAATCAAATTTTAGTGATTTTGGGTAGACATATCACTTTCAAAAATAGGTCATTTTGGGGCTATAATTACACTTAGTTAATCCTTGGATTTCAATTTTCTGATTTGCATCAATCATTTGAAGGAGTTATCAGTAGTTATCTGTCATTATTTAGTTGCAATATATATAATTCGAAGGTTAAAATCCTCACTCCATATAACTACCATGAATGGAAAGTTTCTTTAAGTGATCATTTGTTGAGTCTTGGATTGCTTAGAATGACTCTTGGGCAGGATCAGGGACCCCAAACAGGTGTTGTAGAAAGGCAAAAATGGTTTTATTGAAGGGATAAAGCACTTGGCTCTCTTAGATCATCCATCTCTCACGACTTGCACTTTCATATTGCATCTTGCACACATCCTCATGATGCTTGGGTCACATTGGAAGGACTCTTTGGTAAACCTGATAGAATGAGGAAATTAAGATTAGAGAATGATCTCATAGGTCTTAATCCTAGGGATTTTGACAATATTCAAGATTTTTTCTCTAAGTTCAATACTATTAGATTGGATCTTTCTTCATGTGGCATTGTTAAAGGGGATGAACAATTGATCTTTTCTATTCTTTCCAAGCTTGGTCCTGATTTTTCTATCTTTGTTTCTATATTCTATGCTACTATGGATGCTCTTGGTAGTGCATACAAATTTCCCTCTCTTGATGAATTTGCAGTGCAGCTCACAAGGGAACAAGCAAAGTTGGCACACATGGGTCAATTGGCAAAGGAAAGAAACACAATAAGGATCCTAACCCTCATGAAAAAGGTAATGAATCTTCTTCACCAAAAAGTACTGAATCCAAGTCCTCTTCAAGAGAGGAATCATTTAGAAGAAAGAGAGATAAATGTGCATATTGTCAAAAGTTAGGACATGATGAGCATAAGTGTTTTCAAAAGAAGATTGATGAGCTAACTCACATTATTCAGAAACACAACATTAAGTTTCCCTCATCAGTGTCTGCTCCTTCTTCTACACATTTGGTAGCTTCTACATGTCCATCATCATCCAAAGATAAAGGTAAAGGACAAGCACTCATGGCTTCCACACATCCTGAGCAAGGTAAATGGCTTCTTGATTCAGGTGCATCACATCATATGACATCTTCTATGGATATGTTTTCTTCTATCGAGCCTTGTAATTCTCCTAATATTTTGATGGGTAACAACACATTCATGAGAGTTTGTGGGAAAGGTTCTATTCCTATGGGAGAAGCGACATTTAATGATGTTCTTTGTGTACCATCCTTGACCACTAATCTTCTTTCTATTTACCAAATCACCCATGGGGCACAAGGTAAAATTGTTGAGTTCACTCCTGATTATGTCTACATTAGGGACATGGAGACTAGAAATGTCATAGCAATGGGAGTTGTTTATCATACATCCCGCTTGTATTCTTTTTCTACTTTTGTTGATAATGATGATGATATTCATGATGTACCCATCCCTTTGCCAAGGGATAATTATGAGGAGAATTTTGGGCACTTGAATCATTTTGTTGTTGAGACAAGTGTTGATCTTCCTACTCCTCCATCTCCTGCTTCTTCAGCCATGGGCTCTACAATTCAGCAGGATGTTCATAGTGTTTAAGATCTTGCAGAATGTGATGACTATTTGGATGCATCTTCAGCATTTGTTGATTCTCATGATGTAGATTTGGAAGACATACATGAGGGGGTTTCTCTTTCCCTTGATGATAGTTTCATCATGGTTGGGGACACTTCTTCACCTTCTTTGGAGATTGAAGTACTTGATTCTTCTCCTTCTTCACTTGATTTGTCACATGAGGTGATAGATTCTTTGAGTTTGGAGATTCCTACTCAGTCTTCAGAGATTCATTCATGGAGACCTTCATCTTCTTCCTCATTCCATTTGCACAAGGATTGGCTTCTTCATCATTTGATGTATCGATTTCTTCCTAAGGGGAGACATGTTTCTTGTAAGCATTGGCATATTGATTGTTTGCAGGTACTCTTCATCAACATGGGAGCTTCTACATTATGGGGGGGATATCATGTCTCCAACTATCCTTCTTATGGGGGGATACTTCTTTTTATATACATGATGCATGTAGTTGTTGGGGGGTCTTGAGTACTCCATCCATCCATCCATGCATCTTGTTTTCTTCTCTCTTTTTGGGGGAGGGTTTTTCCCATGAGGTTTTCCCTCTTTCTCCACTTTATGAGAGTTATGCATTTCGTGTATTGCATTTTGTACATGGGTACCTAACATGGCCTAGTTGTTAGGACCCATCTTGCATTGTAAGTTTAAGTGCATTCTCCTAAGTTGCACTTAAGGTGGGGTGTTGGTGTAAATAGTTATTCCTAATTACACTTTACTTAATCTTACTTAGGTTAATGCATTGCATAGTAATTTGTGATTGAGTCACCTAGGAGTGTGTACATCTATTAAGCACATGGTGTAGGAGAAATTCCACTTTTGGTGTGATCACTATTAAATTTGGCATCGATTTATGATGGCTCTTGTTGGAAATATTCAGGAATTAACCAAGTTACTGAGAGGGGAGGGGGATGAAACCCACAAAGCTTTAGTACTGCAGTATAAAGTTGGCCGGTTAAGGCTTACATTGATCACTTCTGATGATCTTCCCTGCTAGGAGCAATAAGGACTGCTAGGTCCACCTTGTTAGAGGTTTTACAAACATACAATGAAGTATGCACTCAGTTAAGAGATTTTACAAAGACTGTTAAGTCTACCCGGTTAAAGGATTTCAAGCTGTTTCACCTGTTAGGATGAAACAGTAGATCTCTTACTTTACAACTGGATTGCTGAATGAGATTCGTTGATGTACTGATCACCTTCTGTGATGAATTTGTCTTTGCTACTTCTTATACTGCTGTAGCCCTTTGTAATTCGCTTATCTCTGCCTTTCCTCCTTTTTCATATTCATATTCATATTCATACTCATACATCTCGGTATTTTTACAACATTGTTTATATACAAGTCTAAACAATTAATTACAATTACAAAGTCAGCTTGAAAAATAAACATAAGTGCTACTAAGTCTGCCCAAATATGGTTACACGGTTTCTGCAAATTGACTCGGTGACTTTCTGATACTCGGCATCCACTACATTACTCAGCATCATCATGCACTCCGTAGAAGTGAAGGCTCGGTTCATACTAACCACTCGGTAAGTTTTGAACTCAGTAAATACCTATGACTCAGTAGACATAATGTTTACTCGGTTTACACTATCCTGCTCGATTTGCACTATCCTGCTCGGTTTGCACTGTTCTGCTCGGTTTACACTGTTCTGCTTGGTTTACACTGTTCCGCTCGGTTTACACTATTCTGCTCGGATTGCACTGTTCTACTCGGTTTGCACTGTTCTGCTTAGTTTACACTCAGGATGCAAATAAGTGTTGTCACTAGTGGCAATCCTGCTTAATGCCAACAATCTCCCCCTTTGGCATTAGTGACAAAAACACTTATTGCCCAAAACTTATATACATGAACCATGCTGAGATTTATTTTGATTTTTCAAAATTTGTCTTTGTCATAGGGCTTTATAAATTATCTCCCCCTTTCAATGTACTAACTTTTTCTTCTATACATATCTCCCCCTTTTTGACGATAATGCCAAAGATGTATATACAAGTGTTTTATAGGGAGAATCCAAAATTTGATAGAAAAATAGAATGTACCTTCATTATCAGTGCCAGGGTTCTGTCCCAATTTTCTTACAGAATCTTGCATGTTTGGATTGCAATTTGGACTTCTGCAGAGAGTTCAATCATGTGATCTGCTATTGAGAACTGATTGTCATGAATTAATATTTTGGAATGTTCAATGTGCTTATACATTGTATTCATGATGGGAAGGATCATGTTCTGAATGTCTAGTAGTGTGGACCAGATCCTTGGGTCTTCTTTCAGTAGTTCTGACTACATATTTGATAGGAATGAGATTTTCATGTGATGAGCAGAGTTTGAACTTGGTTCAAGTTGTAGCTTCTGTATGCTAATCTTCAAATCCTCATCAATTTTATTCATTTTATCCTTGACATCCTTGGTGAATTTGGAAACATTGCACAGTTTGGCCAAAAGAGAGGTAACGTTCGAATAAGAAGATTCAATGTTTGACAAAACTAAAGATAATTTGACTTGATTAATAGCTATGTGCTGAGCAATGTGCTCAAGCACTTTATTGTTGAATTTCTTCTTGGCTCTTTCAACTAACTTGTTTGTCCCAGATGAATCCTCATTGTACTTATTTACTACTTCTGCTAATTGTAACAAAACATGTTGAGAGGAGTCTACTTTAATACCTAATGCTTCTGACAAAATGTCCTTAGCATCCTTAATGAATTTATATTCCTTGTCCCTCTCCTCTTTAAGCTTCTTTTGCTTCACTTTCCTTTGGAGGATTTCACCTATATTTTGCATTTGATCCGCTGATAGATTTGCAAAATCCAATGTTGGAATCTCTATTTCCTGATCAAGGTCTATATCCTCTACTATATTCTTGCCCAAAAATCTTATACTCGGTTGAGCCTTAGGCTTATCTGTACTTAATGCCTGAGTAGTAGTGACAGTAGACATAGTAGGATTGGCTATAGAGAATGGTATACTATCTACTAGAGAACTTAAAGTATTTACACTTGTAGAATCAAAAATTGGAATACTTACTGCTGGAAAACTTGATGAAATAGGAGACTGCAACTCGGTAGAAGAAATGGTAGTTACTTCTGTTGTTGCTATAGGTGATTGGACAAGAGTTGAAGTTGTCACAACCATGCTTGAAGATGTCTCTGGGCTAGATGTAGTAACTTTTGCTGGAGAGGTAGGAAGTGATGCAATGACTTCTGCCACTATCCTCACAGTATCATCTACCTCAGTGGCTTCTTCCTATTCATCACTATCATCTTCAATGTCTTTTATTATAACTGTTTCAGTACTCGGTTGGTGAAGATGGTATATGTTCTTCCATGTGGCATTTGCAGTCTTCACAACCGATTCAATATTGTTAATCAGAATTAAATAAGTATTGAACTTCAGTGTCATCTTATTTTCATTCTCCTTCAATGCCTTCTTTATTTCATCATTTTTCAAGCTCGGCATTAACTGTCTCAAGGTTTGATCAAATATGTCTTTTACAGTTTGCTTTGCATTGGCCCATCTCATTTTTATTGGATCTAATAAAGCTCTGGGAATCTGTGCGGCTATTTCATCAAGAGAGTATTTCCATTGTCCCATCTTTTCAATGACAGCATCTTCAATCTCCTTTTGTTCTATTTCTGATCTTGTTTCATATTTTAAAGATTTTATATTACTTACTCCAGATCCTGATCCTTCTCTCAAAAGTTTGATCTTCTCTTGAAGGGTTAGAGGAGGCTTTTTGAATATTATATCTTTGTCCTTTTTGTCTACCTTACCCCTTGCACTTCTCCTTGTAAATACAACAGTGGGAGGCTTAGGTGCCTTGGTAATGAATACCTTTCCTTTCTTCTTTGCAGGTTCTGGTTCCTCTATTTTCTCATCCTTTTCCTCTTCTTCTTCAGTGTCTTCTCCTCTGTCCTCGGTTAGCATTTGCATTTTGGCTATCCTCTTTTTTCCTTTATTTACTGCCTGTGGAAGCTTTATACTTAATTCAATTCTCACTTTTGCTTCTTCATATGTTCCAAAATATGGAGCTTTGGGATTAACAGGTTGATTAAGGAGGGCTTCAATGATATTCTTTGTTTCATCAATGTTTACCTCATAAGGAAGAGGTTTTACATGTACAATCCTTAGTTTAGCTGCTTGAATGTATACTTTGTCACAATCCACCATGAAACAAATATCATCCTTATAATCTTCCACCAACTTATGTGGAATCTGGAATCTATCGTTCATTTTCTCCTTGAAAGACTTGAAATTACTATCCATGATGCTATCAAAATTTTCACCCATTTCTGAAATATATTCATTTATCTCATAAAGAACTAGCACATCCTTTCTGCATACTACTTTTCCTTTGGAAGGGAAGAATTTCTGAACATAGAAAAATAAACAGACCAGTAGAGATCCAAACTTACATGGATTATTTTTGGAAGTTTGAATGCTTTCCATGTTCTTGTTAAACTGTCTGAACAATAAATCTGCAAGGTCAAATGATAAGTTATTCTTGACCACTTTGTATGCTAGGTCTATGGCTTCACAAGAAACACTATTCTGTCGACTTGAACTGTATATTTTATGAGCAATGATGTGTGTTCCAAACTTCAGTTCAGCATTAGTAATGTTGCTTACTTTCATGCCTCTACCGTCCCACTCGGCTAGGGTTTTCTTCTCCAGTTTTGACCGACCTAGGGTTTTGGTAGTTTTAGCTTTGTTTAACATGGAAAGACCGGTGATTTGGTGAATCATCTTCTTAGTGATCTCTATGGGTTGCTCAAGCCAAATCTTGCCTTCATGTACACGGCTGAGAATGTATCTAACCCATTTCTCCTAAAAGTTTCAAGGTAAATGTGCAATGTGAACTAATCCCTTGTCTTCTAGATGTTTGTGCTCAGGTTTTAGAATACCATTCACACACAGTTCCTCACGCACAATATCTAGCTCTACGTTTCCCATCTCTTGAATTACACAATTGAAATGATTTTGAATATCATTAACAAGTAGTACCTTAGGAGGAATCTAAGATTGAGCTCCGTTCAGGTCTAGGGCTGCTGCAATTGTGGGCACGAGTTTGAAATCTAGTGCTCTCCATTCCCCTTTGATTATCATTTTTGTTCCTTTTGTTGCTGAAGCGCTGGATGATGCCATGGTAGCTCACAGAGAATTCTTTTCGCAAAAGTATTTGAATCGCTGGATTGCTCTGGAAATTTTCTGCTCTCAAAGTGCTAAAGTTCACGATGAAGAATGAGTTCGATTTCTTGCCTTTTGTTTACAACTCTATCATTAATGCTTCATAGAAATTAGGGTATGAATTCTGACAGACTGTCACCCACTATGAATTAATTGCTCGGTAAAGACTTCGCAACTCGGTGAGCTTGAGAATTCATAATGCTCCGACCTCACTCCGTAATCATATTAGACAGCTCCTGACCTCGCTCGGTGAAAACTGATATCGACCTTCCTGTGATCTTATTACATCTTGTATGCCGATTTAGATCTTTTTTTTAATTCAGTTCTGGAACTGCTTGAAATTTGTCTATGAGAATACAGTTCCAGTGCTTTCTTGGAAATTTAGTTTGAGTCGGTAGAGCCACCCATTCCATTATTTGGACTGGTTTGCTTGATAGATTTAGGAATCCATTGTTGTCTCATCTATTTCCTGACCTTAGTTGCTTCATTCTTCTTTCCATCTTCAACTTCATTAGCATTCATGCAATTTCTAGCTATATGACCGAGTTTAGTGCATTTGAAACATCTCATGGTAGTATCTCTTTTCCTTAGATGATGTTTTATGCAGTTCATGCCAATGTGTCCATATTCTCCACAGTAATGACATCTACACCAGGTGTTGTAATCCCATCCAAACATTGCTTTCATAATTTGTTCTGCTGGATTGAATGTTTTGGATCTGCACTCAGATGCCTTGTGACCTTGTTTGTTGCATTTGTGACAATTACCTTTGAATCTTGGTTTTTCCCTGCATTCATCTGCTTTGTGACCATGCTGATTGCAGTTGTAGCATTTTCCATTGAATTCTGCTTTTTCATTGCTCCAACATTTATTTGAAGTATGTCCTATTTTGCCATAATGATTACAAGTAGGTTTCTGATTTCTTTGAGTACCTTTCTTAGAAGATTCACCTTCTCCTTTGTATCCAAGTCCTGCTTTTCCTTTTTGCCTATGAAGATTTCGATCATACAGCTGATTTAAGTCTTCTTGGCTCTTCAGCATTCTTTCATTGATTTGTTTTTCAATGTTTAGGTCATCCACCAATCTTAGATTGATTTGCTTTTAAGATCTTAGTTCTTCTCTTGTGCTTTCTATTTCTGAACTTAGAGTTAGAATTTCCTCATTTGTATGGGAGATCTGATCAATTAGGTTTTCTAGCTGAAGGGTTTTATTTTGGACTTCATTGTTCCTTCCATCTAATTCATCTTTCAACTTGTTTCTTTGTTCTAAGATCTCACAAAATCTTGTTGAGTGTAGCTCTTGTTCTCTTTTTAATTTTTTCACTTCTTCCTGCAAAGACCCATTCTTTTCTAGGAGTTCTTTGACAACATTGTTTGCTTCATCTGAGCTATCTGAGGGAAAAAGATCTTCAATCTTTTCTTCAATGTAATTATGATCATTCATCTAATTTGCAAGTTCCTTCCTTCTTCTTAGGGATTGGGAAAGATGTTCTTTTGCTTCTTTCAGTTTAGCTATGGCCATTTCTAGATCTAGCTTTTCATTTTCAATCACCTTGTTCAGTTTGAATACCTCCATTGTCCTAGATCTTTGCTCAAGCTAGTTAAGCTTTATCTTGAGAACCAATACAGCTCTGATACCAATTGTTGGAAATATTCAGGAATTAACCAAGTTACTGAGAGGGGAGGGGGATGAAACCCACAAAGCTTTAGTACTGCAGTATAAAGTTGGCCGGTTAAGGCTTACATTGATCACTTCTGATGATCTGCCCTGCTAGGAGCAATAAGGACTGCTAGGTCCACCTTGTTAGAGGTTTTACAAACATACAATGAAGTATGCACTTGGTTAAGAGATTTTACAAAGACTGTTAAGTCTACCCGGTTAAAGGATTTCAAGCTGATTCACCTGTTAGGATGAAACAGTAGATCTCTTACTTTGCAACTGGATTGCTGAATGAGATTTGCTGATGTATTGATCACCTTCTATGATGAATTTGTCTTTATTGCTTCTTATACTACTGTAGCCCTTTGTAATTTGCTTATCTCTGCCTTTCCTTCTTTTTCATATTCATATTCATATTCATACTCATACATCTGGGTATTTTTACAACATTGTTTATATACAAGTCTAAACAATTAATTACAATTACAAAGTCAGCTTGACAAATAAACATAAGTGCTACTAAGTCGGCCCAAGTATGGTTACACGGTTCCTGCAGACTGACTCGGTGACTTTCTGATACTCGGCGTCCACTGCATTACTCGGCATCATCATGCACTCGGTAGAAGTGAAGGCTTGGTTCATACTAACCACTTGGTAAGTTTCAAACTCGGTAAATACCTGTGACTCGGTAGACATAATGTTACTTAGTTTACACTGTCCTGCTCGGTTTGCACTGTCCTGCTCGGTTTGCACTGTTCTGCTTGGTTTACACTGTTCTGCTCGGTTTACACTGTTCCGCTCGGTTTACACTGTTCTGCTCGGTTTGCACTGTTTTGCTTAGTTTGCACTGTTCTGCTCGGTTTACACTCAGGATGCAAATACATGTTGTCACTAGTGGAAATCTTGCTTAATGCCAATAGCTATGTGTCACAATTGAGACAGCCATGTGTTGCAATTGTGACAGTAATAGACGTCACTATTTTTTCATCACAAAATATGACGTCTTTCCTTTTTTGTCGCAATTACGACTTCAATCCATCGCTATGTAGCCCCTTCATTGTGACATCAACCCCGTTGCAATTCTTTATATTTGCATCATAATTGTGATGAATACCATAGTACTTATGATGTGCTTGCCTGATATTACGACGGCATTTGGGGCATCGCCAATACAGGAAATCCATCGTAATTCTATGTGTAACTGTCGCAATTGTGACGTACACCCAAAGAAACTGCAACGGCATTTGGGCATCGCCAATACAACAAATCCGTCATAATTCTATGTGTATGCATCACAATGGCGATGAACACCCAAGCAACTATGACAGCATTTGGGCGTCACCAATACAGCGACACCGTCATAATTCTGGAGGTTACCGTCTCTATTGCGATGGATTCAAGATAAAATTTTAAAAAAAATGGAATGCTGCAGTAGAATGCAATAGCAGATAATTCCACAACATAGGAATGTTGCTCTTACGCAACCAGAGATAATCCCTAGAATTAGGAGCAGTAAAATCTAGTATTCTAAGGCTTATCACCCAATATAAGCAAATCTTGCTAGGCACGCGACTAGGCTATTCTCTCAAAGCACACCTATTAATATTGATATAGGAGCTGGTAAGGCCAATAATAGGCCAGAAAGGTAAGTTCTAATGTGGTTTACTTGAAACACAAAACACTATTATTTTACTCTCAAACCAGATTTTCAAAGTCAGCATCTGCTCAAACTATTTCTGTAGCACAAATGTAAGGTCATAAATAAAGACCTTACAGACACGTATCTATTTATATTCCATCATGTCCACTTAAAAAGGATATTTCCAAATTTGGCTAGATGAAATGGATTTTTCAATAATGTACACATCCAATTTACAAGACCCAACTATGATGCCAATGCTACTGCATAGAAGTCCAAACTCTGACCATTTGGACATGAAATCTATGTCCATTGTATTTCTTGGATATCCATATATCCATATATTAACCAAGATATGATCTAAATGATATCAATCAACATAGACACCGGTGAAATTAGACAAATCAACCAATCTCCCACTCCCAGTGTACTGATGCAATATGACTCTGATTCATTGGATGACAACTCTCAAGCTAGACAACTTAATGTTTTAGGAGTGAATATTAAATATTCTCACTACTGTTCCACTGCTGAAACTCATAGAAAAATAAGTCTACTTGTAGTTTTCCAGTCTTGACGGATGGGAACCTACCCAAAACAAAGGCATTTCTTGTAGAATAATTATGCTCTGTTGTCTATATAAGATGAATCAGACAGTAAGCTCAAAAAGAAAATTGACTTTGGTGGGGGTAAAAGATTTGAAAGTCTCAAGTAGATAATTCTATGTAATTGATAAATGCTTCTACATTGTTTTACTGATGTACATATAATTCTATAATGCCCGGGTTCATAGATTCGATTTAGTTCATCTAGAACTTATAATGGTGCTTATTGTACTTAATCAGAGGCCAATTGCATTTTATTCTTTTTTCTTTGGAAAATTATATTTGAATCAATTGCCATCTATTCTTTTGCCATGTCTAAAACTATGGGAAATCACTAGCTTCACAGAAAAGAGCATTTTGGATTCATGCCATCAATTGTGGCATTACAGAAGCAAAAAAGTTTGAGTCTCATAAGCTACTGTATCGAATCTAATTATGGAGAGTATACTAATGCATCAGGTTAGATTTACCATTTGTTCAATCTGTGAAATTCGGATGACACAGACTTGTTCCTTTAGGTTAACTGTGAGTTAGTTTATGTTAATATTATAAGGACCTGAATCAAATAAAAGACTTACTATTTATCAATATTTATGAATGGTAATCTTTGATTAGTTAAGAGTAAAAAATAAATTTGATAAAGTGTGACGGTTCAATTAAAATGTAAGTGTTTATGGACAACATAAATGAATTTAAGATGTTATTAATGTGGTCCTATCTGGTTAGCATATTTACTGCTGAATTACATATTTCTTAGGAGTAGGCCTATTGGGAGTGAATTGATTGAGCGACTTGACTGGTCTTTCTTTTGTGCTCACATGAATACCTAACTGAACACATGCTATGTCTATCACTGAGCTTCTTGCTGCCTCTCAATTTAGCAATGTTTTTGCAAGACTTCAAGCTCTTTCTTTTATCATCTAAAGATGACAAGTGTCAGTGGAAACAAAGATAAAATGGTTAGAACTGTTTGAGTTTAGGGTTTCACATTTTTATGCTAAAATTTGAGTAGATGGATTCATTTCGCAAAAGTGCAGCATTCATGAGATTTTATGGGAGCCACCAATATAGGTGCACTGCCAAACAATATCAGGTAAATTTCCCCAATTGTGAATTTTCCCTTTTTAAAACATTGAAAAAACCAAGGCAACTAGAAAAAAATAGTCCATACAAAATTTGGATCTGTACCAGGACAAGAGTTTATCTTTGTATCTTAGACATGATTTGGCTCTTCTCTTTCATAACTATGCTCTAATCATTTGTAACTGAATAGGATGATCCCATAATGCTTGAAACAATTTTTTTTTAAACATGAGGGGTAGCTATTTTACATGTGAATAGAATCTCTAGGGAAGACTTGTATTACATGGGGTTTCATGTCTTGACAACATCCATGGCATTGTAGGAAGGTTACTAACCTAGCGAAAATAAATTCACAATCCTAGTTATATCCCTACTAAATATAATTCTTGAATTGGAAATAGCTTAAAAGATGAACTGAAATATCATTTCATATTATTCTTATTAAGAATCATAACAGACTATTAATAATATAGCAGATTCTAGTCAAGTCTAAAGGAACGGTATACACAAGAAACAATCACTTTTTTTTTCTATGTATGACAATAGCACCCACCCAATAAAATTTTAAACATTCTTAAAATTTTAATACTATAAATTCTATGAAACTTGATGCTGAAGAAAATTGTATGCCTCTACTCTATTTTAAATATTAAAGAAAATGAATAAAACCAACAAATGTTCCCAAAAACAAGGAATCCAAAATAATATTACACCTTGAATTAAAATTACTAAATTCCATATGGTAAACAAACTTCAGTACTCGGTAAAATACATAAACAATAAAGATCGGTTAATTGATACTTTGGCCTTACTAGTGTAAGTTCCATAAAATATTTGAAAGTCAATAAACAATGGAATGCTACAACAAAATAATGCAGAGCGAGACATCTATAGACATACCAGATACTCAATAGGGCATTCATCAATATTTTGCATTAACACATAATTCATTAATATTCTGCATTAACACATAATTCATGAACATTCATTAGCACATAATTAAATTCATTGAGACAAAATTCAGTCATTATCAATTAAGGTATGTAGATGACAATCATTTCTAATTTTTTTTCTATGTAAGCTCTAAGAGGAGCATCAGTGTTATCATCAATTCCCCCCTCATCAGTTGTTTTGTTCTCTATTCTTGATGATCTCAAATTCCTATGATGCTGCAAAGGGGGGTCCTCTGCAATAAAAAATAAAAGAGTTAAATTAAAAATATTTTATTATAATTGTTACAAGTATTTAATTATTTTAAAGAACATAACTATGGTGCTCTTTACCTGATCTGGCCACATCATTTTGTCTGGACTCAACCTCAACATGCTCATGAACACCGACCCATCGATCCTCTATAGCTGCTATACAAAATGTTATGTTAATCCAAACACCAATTGCAATTACATATAAAAATTTTAATAGCAAATGTATACCTCCACCACTAGGATGCACATCATGCAAACCTTCATCATGCACAGATTGTGTAGAAGGATTGTCAGGCTGCATTCCAATATCCTATGCATTGTTATCATTGCTTGTTTAAAATAGATATACTCACTTTATATTGGAACTTAACATCAAATAGGCTAATTGGTAAAGTATTCAATTTGAAATAAATTTCATTTAGCTTATTTACCTGTGGCTCAGATGCATCATTATTAGAACCTTGCACACTGATTTCAGCTCGTAGCCATTCAGCCACAGCTCTATAGCCTTGTTGGAAGCCAATTCTCTTGTCCTCTTCTGTGAGGCATCTATTGAACTCTGAGCCCTGCATTTTTTCTTGGTATGGTGAATTTTACTTGCATTGTTTCATAAAAAAAAATTCCTTGCAATATATAAAAAATTTGATACAATTTTTCATTTACTAATACTTACAACTCGTGCTTGAAGTTTCAAAAAACCACCAGAGTCAAGCTTGTGTGTCCTGTGCTTTTCTAGTCTTGCCTTTGTTTCCTTTGATGTGTCAGGCAATCTATGAAAAGTTTGAAATATGTTAGATCGTATAAATATAGAGGTTAATTAGTACATAATTACATTCTCAACAGTATCACATACCTTGCTCTACTCTCTACTGGTGTAATTCCTTTTTTCATGTCAGCTTTATACTTTCCATCCAAAATTAGAGCCTGCCACTCAGCCTCAGGAACATAGGGCAGATGCTCGTGCCTGGGGTTAACCTGTAAATTTTTCCTATACTGGTCCCTAATATACTTCAAACATAAACCAGCTCTTTCAAGGAGCCCATTTCTCTCGAATGCACGAGGTCCAAAAAGTTGGGTCATACTCTCTGCAAGATCATCCTTCAACTTTTTTTTTTGGTTATTCCACCTTTTAAGTAAAAAAAAACATGTTAGACTCATAAATGAAGTGAAGCTACCTTTAATATAGTTCAAGAAATGGATGAAAAGGAAAACTATTCTAGCAATGATATGAAATCAAAATAGTGGTTTTGGGTTTTAGTTAGGATATGATGTTCCACCGTGTATGTAAGGTGGGCCCAAATATCCACAAACACTCATCACCAAGTTTTTGCTAGAAAACATCATTCCCTACAAAACAATCATGGGATCATTAGTCGATGAAGAGTGATCAAAAACTAAATTACTATTATATCACTATAGAATAATAATAACTTTAAAGTACCTAGAACTTTGGCTACTTTTAAGGGAATTCCTTCATCATCACTGATGATCAATATGCAGTCCTTCACCGTTCCTGTACTAGGAACATGGGAACATCCAGGAAATGATGCTGCATCGGGACTTGTTGCATCTCCTATTGCAAAAAATGAAAACCATTATCAAATGCCTCCAAGAAATAATACTTCAAGGGAAATAAATTGGTGTAGAGCACCCATGGCACAAACACAATCAAGGGATCTAAATCGTAAACACATAACACTTAAACACATAACAAAAGAGAGAAAAAGAGAGATTTGTGTACCAGTAGATGGTGCAATAGTTGATGCCTGTAGGCTGCGTGTTACTGACATAGCAGTCAGAAAGACATTTGCGGTTGTCCTGGATGTAAGCGGCATTGTCATAGCATCATGGAAAGGAGCTGAAGAATAAAATTGTTAAAGCATATATAAATATAGAATGCATGGACTAGCATGGACAAGATTGTTAGAGCATTAAAAAAAAGGATTGTTCGAGCATGTATTGTCAATGATTATGATCATTACTATATATATTCAGTGGAAAACACAAGTGGGGAATGGAACATGCAATCTACCTGAACCACCTGTAGTACCCTCATCATGGTAATGGGGTTCAAAATTATGCAAATAACTCTGTAAAGACAATGCATCCATATTTTAATTAATGCCATAAAAGAGCATAACATAAAAACCATTATTGAACTCTTGTTATAATTAAAAATTTCATTAATAGTTACTTTTAAGTTTTTAGAAGTGCGCAACAAGTCAGCTCCCCTCTCTTTTATTTCCTGAGTCTGAGGCTGTATGGATGCCAAACATAAAAGTTCTTTTCCAATTTTCTTTAGCAGCTTTTTAATGGAACCGATTGGGTCATCGATCTCTGCTAAATCAATAAAAAAAGGGTCCTCCTCAAGGGGGGACTCCTGAGGGACTACAGGATGCTTTCCCTCTCTCTGACCACTGGCCCTCTATGACAACAATAGTATTAGTATTATCAAAATTACTCCAAAATAATGAAGAAAACAACATTAAAAAAATAACATTTTGCTTCTATCTAGTTTGCACAATTACAATGAGTTTTACCTGCTCATGTGTAGATAAGCTGGGAATATCATCACCATCCCCTCTAGGTGGTTGCTCCATATTGTGCCCCTATGTCAAAGATCAAGTATAAAAATGTTAGCCAAAAATTTAATAACTAAATGATATGTTGGAGTCATTGATTAGAAGTTGGTTTAATAGTATGTACCACCCCCATGATAGTAGCCTCGTTTGTATCTATGCAGTTCAAATTGTAATCAATAATTAGCTCTTCCCCTGCACGTATTGATTTTATCACACAGATGAATACATGATTTCCCTCGCGCACCTCAAATATGCAATTGGGTTGCTTTATAGTTGACCTAGGTCGTGTACTATTTATAAAACCTGCAATATTCCCTGTTGCTTTTAGCCTTCCATCAATGTATATAGCCACACTTTTACTTTGATTATTGTCTTGCTGTTGTATATAATTTGCCAAGAGTGCATACCTACGCATACTTTTTTTATATTGAACAATATGCATCCAACTTTTGTAATCGTAACATGGTCCAACATACTCCATCAATTCAAAAACTTTGTTGTAAGACACCTTTATGCCATCCATAGAAAATAGGCCCAAACCATGTAATGATGATGGTGCTATGCGATATATCCTCTCGTTAACACAAAAATCAATGTTTATTGAAGGAAGTTCCTTGGGTACCCAATGTTTCTGTAGATGTTGGTACCTCAAGGGCACCTCGATTTTGCCTTTCATCTCATCATCATAAGAACATGACCCCCCTTGAGCAAGGAAAAATTTCATGCGTTTATTGAATTTCCTTCTAGTCCTTTGACCTCTAGTTAATCTCCCTGTTCTAAATAAACTGCATGTCTCACTTTCCTCTTCTATTCCTATATTTCCCTCACTCGAGGAAGACACTTCTGACAAATACCTATTCGATGGTACCTACAAATGGGAGAGATCTTAGAAGACATCAATCTTACTTTTGATAAGTGTATTAAATAGATTGTCTATAAGGTGTGTTGACTTATACCTATCAATCCATGAGACTGTGCAGGATGCTCCTGAAACGGGTTCAATTTCCTGCAAATGTAATTCAATTATCATGAGCATAATCACATCATAATCATAATCACATCCATCATAAGCATCACACAAAAATTAAAAACATTAAAAGGTACACATTATAACACTTAAATCAGGCTCACATTATAAGCATCACATAAATGCATAAATGAAGCTTTCACTTTAAGATAAGCTTAAAACTTCATCACTTGAGTAAGGAAAAATAATGTGTACTTCTCCTATCATTGAAACTATCACTTCCTTCTCTTAGCAGCTCTAAAAATTCATTTGATAGTTATTTTACATATTATACCTATTATACATTCCTTTCAAAATTGATTTGATTTTGGCTTTCGATATTGATATTGATTTTTTTAAAGCCTTTTGTATAGTATATAGTTTTTGTTAGGTTAGAGGTGCAATGATGCTCTCCCTTGACTTACTATACTATACTTTATCTTCAACCCATTAACTTTGTAGTTATTCATAGACATTAATAAATAATTCAATTTAAACTGTAAGAATACAGATCCATTTGTGGTGAGTGGTATGTGTATACAAATCCATTTAGGGGTATTTCATGCCTCTTGAGTTTTATATGATGTTGAATCCATATTGTATTTGAAGGACAAACCATTGAAGGGTACCATTGACTGTCATCTCTAGGACAGTAAGAATGAATTAATTTTGTGTTTCTTGTTAATCCATCAACTCACCTTGGAGTATGTGTTTGAAAATCAAGTAATTGCAGAGTATTTGGTGTCTTGAAGGTGTTCCTAGCCTAAGTACCCATCTCTTGTTCATCTCAAGGGTTCCATACCTAATGAGGCTGTTAGGTTTGTGAAGCTTGTGTTGAGTTGAAGGTGCAGGATTGGGATGGAGACAAACTCATGTTAGTAACCATTGAAGGTTTAATGTATCTTGCCTAGGGTGTCTTGTGGATGAACTAAAATAATTTTTTGTTTACTCATTTTCCAAGTGAGTAAGTTGATAGACCAAAGCATAAGGTCTATCCCTATGGGTAGGTGTTGAGATTGACCAAAGGATTGTTGATCATTGCCTTGAGTAGAGGGTCCATTTCCATTCCCTACTGCATCATAGGCAACCATAGATATATTGCCAAATAGTTTCTTTTCATGTCTAGTCAGTAACGAGAAAATCTAAGCCCACATGAAGAACTCTTATGTAGATTCACAAGAGATTTCAAGTTCTAAACGTATCAAGTATATGAACCTGGTTCAACAGGTAAGTTAATAGGATATGTTCATAAGTTTTTAGGACAAACATTTGATGGGTATTGCTTATTCTGAGTGCCAAATGCTTTGAAGTGTCAACTTTGCTTCAATAATGTGATATGTGAGTGACAAAGTTTGGTTGTCTATTCCTAGCAAGAGATGAATAGTGGAGGAGATAGAGTGAATGCTAAAAACCAAATGGATGAGCAGGGAAGCACTCCATTAGGATTGAAATTGAGAAAGAGTCCTTCCTTAATATAACTTATTCACTTGAGCATGTGCCAACAAAATGGGGAATCTTCACATGGTGTGAACAACTTGACAATGGAGGAAGGAAAAATGCATAACAATGGGTGTCTAGGAGCAAATAGTGATGTTGAGGAGAAGAAGAACCAATCAAGAGGCTATGGTAAAGTGACATGGAAAGCCTATGCATACAACCCCAAGGCATTCACTATCCAATTAAGAGAAAAGCTATTCTTATAATAGCAACAAGAGGATAGTAAGAAATAGCACATAAGGAAGAATGCAAGAAATGCCAATCTGCACCAATGTGTGATAGTGAAACACAAGCCTTCTTGATGATCATGATACATAGAGACAATATGTTGAATGAGAAATAAAGACACTCCAAAGGAGGTTTTCTAAAACCAATCGATTTAGGTAATAATGTATCCTCATTGCTGCAAACAAAGGACACAAGTTATTGAATGAAAAAGGATTGTATGGTGAAGCCAAAGTTTATTAATGATACTTTTTAGTAGAAGTAAGTTTCTAAATTTTTATTCATACACATTATCTTTAGGGATCTCATTATCTTATAAATATGACCATAAAACTTTCATGTTAAGGTCAATACCTAACTTATGAGCACATGTTAAGGTCAATACCTAATAAAGCCTTAGAGTAGTCCAATTGCTGCTATATTTTTTGGATTTTCTCTTGCTGTTACACCCCTATAATGGTTGCCATAGTCATAAAATCTCCAATAGAGACTCAAGGAGAATTCCTATACACTGATCAAGTGCACACTTCCAATTATCAGAGGAATAAAGAGTTTGATTTCATAGAATGTCATGTTAGGACCATGTAATGGTGTTTGATCCATTGGTACGATCTGGAAGTGTTTGGAGTGGTCATTTTGGTAAAGCCCTAGGCTTATGCACCTAGGAAGGAGGGTTTGATGGTTTGAATATTAAATAGATTAAGGATTGATGGCATACCTCTAAATTTCATCATCATCATCCTCGTCGTCATCATCATCATCATCATCATCATCATCATCATCATCATCATCATCATCATCATCATCATCATCATCATCATCATCATCATCATCATCCTCATCATCATCATCATCATCTTCATCATCATCATCATCATCGTCAACTCATGCAATGGTCTTCTTGCTTAGCTCTAGAAGCTCTCCAACAATCAAAACATATAAGCTACAAGGCCTAACAGCAATTTCAAAACATATAAGCTACAAGGCAAGACATATTACATGACATGGCAAAAGGAACAAAATTTACAAGCTTTAGCAAGACATATTAAATGACATCATAGTGCTAGAGAGATCACAATTATATGAGTTAAACATAGTCATGAAAAAGCACATAAATTAGTTATTATATGCAATTAAAAGATATATAGTTAGATAGGGACATCCATAGGGCATATTGAAGAAATGAAATGGTCATATAGATTTCATATAGGATTTTGAAGATGATAGTGTTCTAAGGAAAAGAATCCATTCATATAGCCATAATGACATTAAATGTTTAAGCATGGACAATCATCAAATACCAAAATAGAGAAGCAATAAATCATTAGCAATAGTATTTGCTTGAAAGTTTCTAAAGCCTTTTCAAAAAATCCATTTTTTACATATCATGCAATCATGGCATTCCATGATACCACATTTCTTAGATGAATTTGTTCAAAGAGTTCATGTGCCTCGTCTATATTTCCACATTTTGCATACATGTCTAATAGGGCAGTTGCAACTACAACATTTGACCAAATTTCTTAATCCTTTATAAAGTTGCATTTAGATTTACATCTCCTAGTTGCATTTGTTTGAAAGTTTATAAAGACTTTTCATCAAATCCATTTTGTGCATATCCTGCAAACATTGTAATCCATGAGACCTTTTTGAGGCAATCTATTAAACCATTCATGTGCCTTATCTATCCTTCCAGATTTTGTGTACATGTCTACCAGTGCATTTCCAACCATAATGTCTAACTGAAAAGCCCCTTCCATTATGCTCTGATGGATGTCCATACCTATTCCAAAGCTCCCATTTTAGCACAAGCAGAGAGAATGCTGAAAAAGGTTGCGAAATTAGGATTTACACCTACCAAGTGTATTTGATTGAAAGTTTCTACAACCTTTTCAACAAATCCATCTTGTGCATATCTTGCAATTGTTGCAGTCCATGAGACCACGTTTCTCTGAGGCATTCTCTCAAACAATTTATGTGCCTTGTCTATGCTTTTACATTTTGCATATATGTCTATAAAATAATTTCCAACTATAATATCTCATGAAAACCCCCCTTTCATTATGCTTTGATGGATATCCATACCCTATTCCAAAGATCCTATTTTTGCACAGACAAGGAGTATGTTGGCAAAGGTTATGGAATTTTTCAAGTTCGGTTCATAACTGTTTGATAAAACTGTTAAAAAGGGGATAGTTGATCCATTCAAAAAAAAGAGGAAGGGAGGAATTCTTTGTAACAATAATTATTCAAAAGACAATAAATTGAAACTGCATTAGATCAATAAGCGACTATTTTTTTTTTTTTTGTGTTATTATAGTTAAGAGGGATTCAAATTGCAAGTAGGCTAAATAAGAATAAAAATTCTAAAATAATTGTTAATTGGGTTGTGTTTCCCTATTTAATATGATTTCATGAAGGGATAGCACAACAAGATTGAGGCACATAAAATAGTAACACAAACAGAGTTACAAGTAGCAATTTTGGAATTTGTAGGGAATAACTATATCACAATTTGACACTTGGTATAGGGAAAAAATGTATTATTGAATTAAAGCGAGGAGCTGAACCACTTATAATTCATCTTTAAAGGAATTCTTGATTTATTAACTTGGATAAAATAGAAAAGACAGTACAAGAACTATTAGACAAGGGTCACATAAAGCCTAGTAAAATTCATTTTATTAGTAAATAAAAATGTCGACTCCTTATTAAGAATTGAACAAGAAGACCATCAAAAATAATTATTGTACTTTTGGGATAGATAAATTGTTAGCTAAGTTACATGGTGGTAGTATTTAGAAATTTTAATTTGAGATTGGGAGATTACCAAATAAAGGGTAGAGTGTGTGACTAGTTTTAAAGAACCTTCAAAACTAATCATGGTCATAATGAATATTAGACTATGTCTTTTGGGCTGACCATTGCACCAACCCAATTTCAAGGTATAATAAATTTATGTACCCAATTATTTAGCCTAATGTGATGGATTTTTATTTTGATGATATCCTTTTATAATAATAAAAAAAGAATAGTAGAACACTTGAATTACTTGAGAATCATTTTGGAACTTTTGAAGTCATACTCCACATAAGTATTACTTTTCAAGAGTGCACTCAAGTACATTGGACAAATAATCAATATGAGGGACTCAAGGTTGGTCCAGCTAATTGGCCTACTCTTGAGAATGTAACTCAATTGAGAGGATTCAATGGGTGATGCAATTTTTATTATAGGTTTGTCAAATTTAAGCCATACTTATTGGGTCAACATTTATCATCTGAAAAAACCATCAAAGTTTGAAACATTTACTATTATTGAAGAATAAGCAAACAACTCCCAAAGTGGGTAAGCAAAAAAGAAATTCAAGAATGACATAAATAATGTAGTTTTAGGCAATATCTATGGTAGGATTGTCATGGAGAGGAGAAAATTTTGTTTGCTATGCAAAAAATTATAAAGGTTTTGCTTTGATACAAGAGGTGGAAAAGACATAAGAGAAGGAGATCAATTATACCCTTTCGGGGGATTTCTTTCTCATAAGAATCACATGTACCTTGTACCCATTTTAAAATTTAGTAATATGCTAGAAGAATGTCATTCTTCACCAACTACAAGTATTGGTGGCTTTTTAAACCCTAATTGAATATTTAGAACTTTTTTGGTAAAGAATTGAAAGATGTTAACTTCTTGTGGAACTTGTCAAAGAAATAAACATTGGCACTATGCCTACATTTTATCCATGGTGCACTACTATAATCTATTTACTAAATTCTATCATATATAATAATTACTATATAATATATAATAATTATTATATTTTATAAATCCTCATAAATGGGGTCAAGAAGGTTGATCTTCCTCTAAATCTTTGTAATGTTGTTACATGGATTTATCCAAAGAAAGGTTGGATAAAGATCAATTTTTTTGGTAATGGAGAATTGTAATATCAAATGCACAAGTAGAATTAGAAATTTCAGAGGTTTAAGCCCTTGTGCCTATCAAAAACCCCAAATGCTTAAGGGATCTAACTTATTAAGGTTATCCTCAAGATTCCTAAGGGATGAATTTGGACTTATGGTCTATAAATTATTTAGTTTTCAAGGAATTTTAGGCTTCTAATACATTTCCAATCTCCCAATCCACAAAGCTTCTCAAACTGAACCAAAAGATCTAGTAACCCGTCTTAGTAACCCTGCAGCAGACTTGTTAGTGGAATAACCTGACCTTTCCTCAACTCTTGATAAGATAATGACAATTTTAGATACTCTTTATAGGGTCCTATCACATAATAAAGACTTTTGTATTGGTATTTTGCATCAATGCACCTATACCCGACTGATACCCTGCTTTTCAATGCCTAAAATGACTAGTTTTCCAAAGGAAGTATAAGAAAGACTCCACCTGGCACTTCCAACTCTTGGACAGTGACTTATTATGTCTCCAATCACTCAAATCCAAAGGCAATTTGTCTCACATGCCCTGAAACACTAGTATCCCCAAATTTTGTCTTCAAACCCTTTGATATCTAGGGCTTCCTCAATTCCGCAGTTCTACACACTCCTGCAATCAATAGGTGATTGAATCACCTTCCAATCAACATAATAGACTATTCCCAAATATAATTTATATGCCTCATGTGGACAGATTGATCACTATCACACCTGAGCCACCATTTCACTATTTTCTTCTCACTATTCAGACTGAGATCTCTCTCATCCCGCGTGGTTCTCCATGTGCACTATTATTAACATATCATACATGTTAGATAGACTCTTTCCATGAAAATGGATGGGAACAGAGGTCTTGTGGTGTGCCCTAGTGGACTGTCGACACTCAAAAATTTGTATTCCCTATGAACCGATAGATGGTTCCACATCTCAGTGAGGGAAATGTAACATTTTTCTTTGTTTCTTTCATTTCTTTTGTTTTGAAAAATGTTAATGTAGATAAGATGTTCAATGCCTAAAAATGTTAATGTGCTTGGTCACTACAAACTGGTATTGAAACTGTGACTTCTGCTTGTCAATAAACAGGTGTTAAAAACTTTGAAGGGTATTTGAGGAACATACCTGAGTCTCGAGTTATTTGGTATACACCCACAACATCAAGATCTTCAACTACAGTTGTGAAATGACCAATGTTTTTTTTTTTTTTTCCTTATATCCCATTAACGTCGCAATTGCGACGTTGTCAGGTTATAATTGAAAAAAAAAACCCAAAACACATAACATTTGCCCGCCGTCGTAAATTGCCATCGCAATTTCACCCCAAATGTATTAGTGGATAGTTGTCTTCACATACCTCATTGTGTGTGAGATCCACCTTTCATGCTCTTATCACATTATCATCCTAATCCAATGTACATACTTTATTACATATTGGAGGATGATCCACATTTGGTGGACATGTGATTACACCTAGCATAGGCGATAGCTTATTAGCTCCTTATCATTCTCTCATATCGCCTTTCCTATATAAGGAGGCCTATTATGTAATCATTTGATATAGATGAACATTATTAATTCATTGGATCTATTCAATCTATCCTTGTATTCATATTTTCTCTCTTGTGCTTTTCTTCAACCTCTAGATCCTTGGTTCAATATTTTCTATTTGCAAATTCTTACAATTTTCACTCTTTTGGAGGCCTAGTTACTATATGAAGCTATAGTACCCTAGTTTGAGTTATTAAGTGATCTTGCTTAAAATTTATGTTCATTTCATTTGTAAAATATATGAAAGGGAAAGGAAATGAACTGCATCTAAGATTACATGTGCATATATCAATGTTAGGCATGATATACAAGAAAGAAAAGAATTGAAAGGAACATCTATTTGAGCTCACACATACCGTGAGCATAGCCATTGCTAGAATTGCATAAATGAGTGAAAATATACATATATAATGAGCATAGATACAGGGGTACCAGACATTGCCTAGTAATGGGTCTATCTCCACTATGTTCCCAGTGTGCTCTTGTGATCCTGAACCTGTAGATAAGAGAAGAGAAGTGGGTTAGATCCAATGGATCTAAACAATGACTGTTATCAGAGTATTTACAAGCATGCATACATGCACTTAGCCATACATGTCTGGGAATGGCTATGCTCAAGACATGTGCATAAAAGAGGTTCCAGAGATAAGAGAAATACCATTGTTTTCACTAATGTGTTTGTTCCATGTGCAGATGAATGTTCTTGACCTATGATGCAGGTCATGCTAGGAAAACCTCAATTTCCCTGGTAGTGGCTGCATTACAAGGCAAGAAAACCCATGATGAATAGGGAAACATTAAGTATCAATGGGACACTCAAGAACCATAGATCCATATTAACTGAAGCATGGTTGAAGCACTAAAAAATAGAGCAATAGTAGTTTTAGGAGGTATACTTCATTAACATGATAGAGAACGGGGTAGACAATCTGCATTCTAAGAAAAGGTACATTATAGCATGGAGTGTTTCAAATGCATTTAATATATTGTGCTATGACATGAGGAGTGCTTTGACATAGTGGAGATATACTCAAAGATGGACATCAAATGATCAATAATACTAGGTATCAAAGTAATTACATTCAGTAAATAGAAATGAGAAGGTCTATCAATAAATCCTTGAAGGAGTGAAGCCATAATGGAATAGTGAACTGATCAAATAAACATGAGAACCGACAGATGATAAGAGAAAGGATAATGACCTAGCTTAAAGATCATAGGTTTTGTCAAGGGAGCATCACCATGTAATAACCAGTGCAGGTAGTAGCCACATCATGATTATGCCCAGACCACAACATTGCATCAATCATTAAAAATAAGCATCATAACAGATAGTGCAATCTATAGTTACAGTACAATGAGTAGAGATCAATCAAAGCATAGGATTGCGGGATATGCATGGTAAAATGTGAGGATACATAGATTGATGGAGTTTTCAACATCAAGTGCCCAAGTCCAAATAAGCAAAGTTGTGCACATGATGCAATAAAAGCAATCATAGTGAGAAAAGTATGACATGGCATGGTATCCTGAATGAGGAACACTGGATACATGACCAAGCTAAAGTCAATACAAAGTAATCACCATGTAATTAAATGTTCAAAGGAACAGATGCCTCAAGACACTACCAATGATCAGATTGGATAGCCCTTGCAAGAAGCCAGTAGCGTGATGGAAGTCAAAGTAAGGCTCAAATAGCAGTGGCCTAGGTATAAGCTAATTCCTAGCAAACACCAACAAGGATGACATATCACCATGCCAATAAATATTTAGTAAATAGTATAACTAGCCAAGTTCACGATCTCAGTGAATCAAAGTAGGTTACTCACGGGTTTTGAGATTCACTTCAAATGAACAGTCAGTCAAACTCAAGGGGCTATATGATAGTGCGCAACAACAACTTAGTATTGGCCTCAAATAGAGAACAAATACATTGTGCCCTAGCATTTCATAGGCTTTATCCTCATGGGCCAAGGATTTGATACCCTAACAAAGATTGCTAGAATCAAATACACAGAGGTTCATGGTGCCCCATCAAACTAATACAATGATGCTTGCAAGAATCAAATACTAAACAAAGAGTAGTATATTGATGCTAGGGTCGTGGATCTGTAGGTCATCAGTTCATAAGAGAGGCACCAATGCATGGAAGTTCATGGCACCACATCGCACAAGAAAAGATGTAGTGTAGTACCTCATGGGATAGCGAGAGTTTATCAATCCTTTCAAAGCATATAAAATACATTAGAAGGAACATGAGGCAATACGCATGATAGCACTCAAAGTTTGTGCCCTATTGGACTCACAGTGTCCTCATCAAATAGCAGAGTGCCTCAGATTTCACAAACAAGAAATAATAGCAACAAACAAGCATGTGCCAAAAGCTCATAATAAAATGGATGCTGGTACGCAATGCCTTATCTTTTCACAGGCCATGTAAACATATGTAGAGAAAGGTATGGGTTCAACAGTGCCCTCATTTTTATTTCAAATGGAAAATCAAAACAGTGAATATCATAGACATGGTGTCATAAATTTACAACAAGCTTGCCCCAAGACATCAATAGCAAGTTCAACATACATTGCAATGGAAATCAGTGACCATATAAGAAAACATAAACAATGCGGGCCAAGTCAAATACTAATGATAATAGCAAAGCAATGGTATTAATATGCAAAATAAGTTATAATAGTATTCATCCATGCCAAAACCAGAGATTATGCCCTCAATTTACCAGGAGAAATATAGATGATAGTGAAATGATATCAAATACAGGGGCACAAGATATAGCAAGAATGATATTAAAATACAAAGCAATGCCATCATAGTGCCCTCAAATACAAAGAGGAAAATGAAAATGCCATCAAAATACAATGAGAATGATCACTTACCATTCCATATATCAGCCCTAAACTCCAGCAATCTTTCCCCAACAAGGCTCATTGTAATTAGAAACATCTTCGAGCCAGGTTATCTTCCCAAATCAGAGCAAGGCTTGATGCTAGTGATAGGAAAAGCAATAAGGCCGATCTCAATATTATGAACATGCTTAAGGTTTAGAAGATATTTTTGCATATGTGTAGAGATAGGATTGAATTTTAAAGCATGGAGAGGGTCTTATTTGGGGAGATTTCCTAAGGCCATTAGGTTTGGGGTTAAATTTAAAAGCTAGGATTGCAATTAGGGAGAGGCCTAGGTTTAATGGGTGCCTAAACATATGCTTGGATATATTCATGTAATGTGGATTTAGTTAAAAATGTAGACATTTCAAGGTATGTCTTCCCCATTTTTTGGGTTGAGGACTATTTTGAAATATATTTAGGTCCACATATTTGGCATGGGGGTAAATATTTTAAATATGAAGTCATTGCAAGAATGTTATTGTAAATTTTGATAGATGGCATTTTATAAGCCATTGTCAGAATATTATTATGATGCATGACTTAGTAGGTAGAATGGTTTTCTTTGACCATCTATTTTAGGCGTCCCACCTTTTCCGCTTCCCCTAAAAACTCATGAATTGTGCATCCAAGTTAAGGAGCATTCATGGGCCTATTTGGAGGTTTTTTCCATTTTTAGGAGATGGAGAGTTTTCATGCGGATTCCTACAGTTTTCATTTTTTATACCTCTCACTTAGGTGATTGAGGTTAGTTCTTCTTTCCCTCTTTCTTGGAGGTGAATGCTTGTAGCTCTGGAGAAGCAAGTTGTATTTTGGCTCCCTTCAATTCAGTTCATATCAATTGTCCTTCTTATTCCTACAGCTTTGTGAGTTATTTTGGTGGATTTGATGTCATGTATTGTGATAAAAATTAGTCCTTTACTTGATATTTTGTTCATTTTGATGTTCACAAGCACTGTTATTTCTTAAAGTCTCAATCTGTGTGCATTTGAATGTATTTGGGTTTGTGGAATTTTTTTTCCCTTCTCGTTTACAACCAACACTTGGTTATTTCTAAGGGAAAAATTAGATTAGGGAGAAGTTGTGATGCTCAGGTTATGTTTTGAATCATATTGTGAGTTTGTTCTCAGTTTGTAGATCTATCAAAGTTTGGTGAATTGCCTAGTTCATTTCAATTTTCATGCACTCTCTCTCCATTTTCCTTCAAAGTTCAGTTCAGTTTCAGGTGATTCAAGGGGATGTCAACCCCTAATCCAGAGGTCTACTCTCTGATAGTTTACCCATAGCCTGAGAGTAGTCCCATGTTTCATAGGATTGCTAGGTTCTACACTTAGCCATAATCGGGTGCAATCCCTAGTGACAACAATTAACTCTACACTTATCTTTAAAGTTTGAGCTTCACTTGGTTTCAAGAATAGTTTAATATTCTCTACTAAACAAGGCCAACCATGTGAAGGTGGAAGCTCATTTGGCTCCTCCCCCCCCCTTACATCATTCTAAATTCCCCATTAACATTTAATAACATTCATTCATTCATCCATTTTTGAAATATAACATTCAATCATTATAATCACATGATAACATTCATTAACACACAACATTCATGAATAATTCATTAACACACAACATTCATGAAGAATTCATTAACACATCATTCATCAACATTACTAGTACAAAATTATATCCATTAAGACAACGTTCTTTCATTAGCAAAAAAATTTAATTATAATAATTTCTTTTTGGGTTTCTTGCTATTTTTTTTAATCATGTAATTTCTAAGAGGAAGATCAATGTCCTCGTCATTCCCCTCCTCTACTGATTCTAATTCCAATGCATGTCTCCTCCTCATCTGTTCAGGAACACGAGGCTGCTGCACCAAAGGGGGGTCCGCTGCAATAACAACTACTTCAAGAGTTAAATTCACACCATTTTATATTAGTGAATCACAAGTATTTAATTAAGTAAAAGAACTATAAATCAAAAAATTAATTTAAAAAAATAAAACATAGATTTTCTTTACCTGAATGTGCCACATGATCTACATGGTGATCAGTCTGAACATCCTTCGGCACTCATTCAGCATGACATGATTCTGTATCCTCTAAAATATACAAAAGAAGGTTACACCAAGTTCAATTTAAGATGTTAAATTGTATTAATAATTACATAATTAGTTTTAAATAGAAAATGAGCACCTCCATCGACAGTATGATGCACATTAGGGGGTTCATCATGCGGCATATGATCCGTGTCATGATTAAGAGGTTGCATTGCAACGTCATGCACATTATTATCAAATAGATTGTTGCTCAAGTATTCAATTTATAATATATTTTTTGGCATATTTACCTGTGCACATGATGCAGGAGACTCTTTGGTTGGGCCAGTGGAAGCTTGCCATAGGCATTCAGCCATGACTTGATAGCCTTCCTTGAAGGTAATTTTTTTGTGTTCTACCATGACCTCTAAATTAAATTCAAAGCCCTACATTTTTTTATTAAACAAAATTATTTTCATTTTATAAATAATTTTTCTCTGCAATTCATTTACTACTACTTACAATTCATGCTTTAATTTTGGAATATCCATTAGAGCCAAGTTTGTGCTTCCCAATCTTTTGCAGCCTAGCCTTTGTTGCATTTGATGTGTCCTGCAACCTATGAAAAGTTTGAAATATGTTAGATGATATAGATATAAAGATCACTAATTAGTGCATTATTACATTGTACTTGTAGTTAATACTATTGCATACCTTCTTCTCTCATATTTTGGTGTAATTCCTCTTTGAGCATCTCCTTTCTCCTTTGCATCCAAAATAAACTCATTCCAATCCCTCACTGGAATAAAGGGAGGACGCTCGTACTTTGGGTTCTGGATGAGACTCTTTCTATATGAGTCCCTCACAGTCTTAAGATGTTTGCAAGCTCTTTCTAAAATTTTCTTCTCATCAAAAATATTACTACCAAACTCATGCTCTAAATATTTAATGAACTGACCTTTTAATTTTTTGTCTTGCAAGTTCCACCTTTTAAGAAAAAACACAAAATTGTTAGATAGAAAAATTAACTAAAGTTGTGTACCTTGAATATAGTAAAAGAAAAGACCCAAATGAAAGGAAAAATATTGTACCAATTAATGATATGAAAAAAAAATAGTGGGATAAGGTTAGTTCACATATGATGTTCCACCTTGTATGTATGGTGGGCCCGAATATATGCAGTGTGAGGTCATAAAGCATCTTATAAAATGAATCGGTTCCTACAAAAAAATGTCATGGGATAATCAATCCAAAACTTGTTATGAATAGGTAAATGCATATTACAATATTAAAAATAATAATTTTAAAGTACCTGGAAGCTTAAGACATTTTAAAGGCATCGATTCATTATCGTCAATCAACAATGACGTCTGCATAACTCCCGTGCTAGAAACACAGGGAGATCCAAAAAATGATGGTGAATTATCACCAATACATGTACTCTGATCTATATCTATCATAGCAGATGGTGCTGCCGGTGTATCTCCTACTCCACAAAATTTATCCACTATGTGATGCACCCAAGATTAAAGTACAAATTATCAAATCATAATTAACACAAAACCAAATATAGAAAAAAAAAGATTTACCAGTTGGCATAGACCGTGAAGGTGTCGATGTTTGCATGCCCCTTGTTGCAGACATTGCACTTGGAAATCTCGGATGGATGTCCGTCGACCTCCTAGGAGGAGCCTCTTGCACTTGATGACTTGAACAATACATTGTTAGCAAAGATATTCTGAAATAATAAAAGTAAGAGTTAACTTAAGAAGTTTTTGAATGTTCCAAAGAAAAAATTCCTTGTAACTTGTCAACTAAAGGATTATTTTACCTGAGGTAGCTGGAGCTCTACTAGTACTGGCCTCATCGCATTGTCCTTGACCAGGTTCTAGATCAGTTTTAGAAAAATCTTGTAACAAGAACACATATTACATATTTTACTTCACAACATAAAAGAGTATAAAATATAAACCTTTATTGAAATTTTGTTATAACTAAAGATTCATTACTACTTACTTCATAACAATGTTCTTGTGCTTTCAATTCAGATAGCCTTTTCAGCATCTCCTTGGTTGGAATATTTGCTTCATCCAAAATTCTCATTATTTCTAAATTGATTTTTTTAAGTTTTTTCCTCAACATAATTGTTACATTAGGCATTTCTATGATATCATCATCAGAAGGGGTAGCTATTGCCTCTATTACTGCAGGTGCTTTTCCCCTATCCTGAACATCAAATTATGACAGGAATATCAGTAAAACTATCATAAAAACTCCAAAATCGTAAATAAAATAACATAATAATATAACATTTTTCAACTATCTAATTTGTATAATTTCAATATGGTTTACCCTTATTGAAGAATGGGTGGGAGGAGCATCCTCATGGCCTCTATCATGTGTGGGATCCATATTGTCCATTGACAAAGATTAAATATAAAAACTTCAGCGAACTGAAAGAAATAGACTTAGGCAAAAAAGGTTATTAATAAAATGGTATATAGTACTTACCACCCTCATGATAGTAACTTTGTTTGTATCTATGCGATTTAAATGGTAATCTATTAGCAGTTCTTCCCCTACACTTATTGATTTTATCGCACATACAAAAACTTGATTCCCCTCACGTGCCTCAAATATGTAATTGGGTTGCTTATTAGTTGAGGAAGGTCGCGTATTATTTATAAAACCCGCAATATTACCTATTTCTTTTGGTCTCCCATCAATGTACATTGTAAATCTTTTACTTTGATCATTTTCTTTCCATTGTATATAATTAGCTGATAGTGCATACATACGCATACTTTTTTTATATTGAACAATCCACATCCAATCAATGTAATTGTAACACGGACCTACATACTTGAACAATTCAACAACTTTTTTGTAACATACCTTTATCCCATCCATGGAAAATAGGCCCAAACCATGTAATGAGGATGGAGCTATGCAATATATCCTTTCATTAACACAAAAAATTAGTGTTAATTGGAAGTAGCTCATTGGGTAACCATTCTTTCTCAATATGTGTGTATCGAAAGGGCACCTTGATGTCACCTTTGGTCTCATCATCATAAGAACATGACCGCCCTTTAGCAAGGAAAAACTGCATGTGTTTATCAAATTTTTTTCTAATCTTTTGACCTCTAGTTGATCTCCCTATTTTAGCCGTACTACATGTAGAACTTTCATCTACCATTCCCTCATTCGATGTAGATAGATCTGACAAGTACCTATTTGGTGGGTCTTGCAATCCATCAAATGAGATATTGTCACGTCGTCGCTTGAAATAGAATTTTGATAATATTTAAATAATATATATAGAATAATCAAGTCATGACCCATATGTATGGTTCTTCTTTGTCTATACGTGGCAGATATAAAATGTACTAAGTTGAAAGTGATTATATAATTATATTTCTATACGGTTCTTCTTTGTCTATATATACATTATATGATTATATAATATGTCTATTTATAGCATACATGCTCAATGATAAACAAGAAAAATATAAGAAAATTATGTCTATTTATTGACTTATACCTGTTGATCCATGTCACTGTGCACGATCCATGCCAAAGGGTTTAAATTTCTTGCATATGTTAATAATTTATCTTAAGTTAGGTAAAAATTACATGATACGTATGCTACAAATAACTTAGAAGACAACATGAACAATATGAAACATCGTAAACATGAACACATTTACCTTATATATGGAATGCAAGATCGTCAACAGAAGGGGTGACGATGTCTATAGTCAATTGCCTGTTTGCAAAAAAGGTGATAATCAAACACAATATATACATGTATCAATAGCAATTAATTGAGCATCATAAGAAAAATATTGGTAATTATAAATCACATATGTTGTAATCATTAGAATTGAACACAATAAATATGTAATCATTACAATTGAAATCAATAAATCATGTCAATCATTTCATTGATCATTTCAATCATGTCATTGATCATCTTCTTCATCCATCATCATCATCATCATCATCATCATCATCATCATCATCATCATCATCATCATCGCCATCATCACCATCACCATCATCATCGCCATCATCACCATCACCATCACCATCATCACCATCATCATCATCATCATCATCATCATCATCATCATCATCATCATCATCTTGATCTTCATCATCTGCTTCTTCATCATCTTCAATATCTTCTTCTTCCATAATATTATACTTTATCGGCCTTCCTCTTGGATCATGTCTAACAACAAATGACCAACCCTATTTATGTGGAACCTCTGAGTAAAACACTTGCTCACATTGGCTTGGAAGAACATAGAGCTCATCTCCAACTGGCTCAAACGACCTTGTATTAATCATTGTAAATCCATTATCATGTTGAATAATAGTTCTATCTAGATTATTTTGATTCAGTCGTAGCCTGTACCATTTGATGACGAATATAACTACTTTGAAGGAGTTAAATTCACACTCAATTATATCATCCAAGATGCCATAGTATCAATTTTGAGATTGTTGAGAGTGTATGTCATTTCTAGATGATATATTAGTGACCTCAAAAACTACGATTATCCTAGAATCACAAGTTTTCTTTGTGTCATCCAACTTTTTTATGCAAAATTTGTGGCCATGATAGTACATAGCTTTGTGGTGCTTGAACTGTAATTTTTCAAGCATGTGTAAATTATTTGCATTGTGAGTTGATACAAAACATATGAGTAATGATCAGTAATAAATTTTTACGTACCTCTCTACCTCTTAAACCATATGCCATATCAATTACCATTGGTGTAACATTGGAATTTCCATTACGATGAGCTTCTCTAACCAATAAAGCAACACCTTTCCATGTTAATGAGAAAAAAATTTGTTGACATCGTTCAATCCATACCATCATCCAATCAAGATTGTTCATAATATACAAATGTATTGCATCCCACTCTCGACCAACTGTATAAAAAAAAATACACCAATTATAAATAACTTATATTGAAGATTTATAAGAATTAATTAACTACAATAACATTATATATTTACCTCTCACTTTCCTCAATCTACCTTTGCCCATCAAGTACTCCCCTTCGAATTTGCTAATGGAGTTGGGATCCCAAATATGATCTACATGGATATTTGCTGCAAACTTAGGAAGATATTCACTAATGTACACCATGATCTGGTATACCATATATCCCTCCACCATAAAACCCTCAGGATGTGCTCTTTGTCGAACCAAGCCTTTCAAAAATTTCAAGTGCCTCTCAACCATCCACATTGGCCTAGTTGGTACAGGTCCACACAATTCAATCTCCTCAACTTGATGTATGAGATAGTGTTCTTGTGCATTGAAAAAAGTTAAAGGTAGACACTTTTGCATTTCGCACATAAGAAGAATTTTTCTCTTCCAATATTTTATATCTTCTTTATTGATTTCTTTTGATGACAACCACCTCATGTATTTTCCAAGGTCATATATAACTTATTTGACACTGTTGGTGAAGTGGTATGGGAGAGATAGATGAAGAACATACTGCAATATTTGTAAAATGATCTTATCAATATTTTATAAAAGAATGCAATGAAAACTACATGCAGTATATAAATATATAGTGAATACAAAATAACATGAATTACCAAATTCACTTTTCTTTGATATGAGATCGTTTGTGTTCGCAGCAACTCCTGTGGGAAATCATTATTTTTTTATGACTTCTTTTATAGCATTGCTCTGCTCCTCCGACAATAACCAACTAAGGGCACTTGCATCAATCTAGTCTCCTTTGTTATTTGATCAAATGACATTTTTCATTGCATGGTTGGATTCTTCAATGTCATTACAAATTTTGACAATTTTGTCTTTGTCACACCTTCCATCCAAGATTTTTCATAATGTTTCTATTACATTCTTTCCAATATGCATAGGATCAAACAAATGCACGATTGAGAGTTGTTGTAGTATGACAACCTACTAAATTTTGTAGGATAACTTTTTAGTCCTTTTGGAAGTTGGTCATTGATTCCTTGATGACCTTCACGAGCATCAATTACAACATCAATAAACAAAACACAATATCAAAATATAAATTTTAAACAAAAACCATCAGATGGAATGACATTACCTCGATGATTTATTTTATTGTATGCTAACTTCCATAGGTGAGGTGTCATTCTCCATGGCTTTGATGTAGTCTCTTCTTTCTCATTGAAAAGATATTTTTCAGTAATTCGGTACTTATAATTTCTGTGGAGAAAGTGTCTATTCTCATCAAACACCTGCTTTCTTAAACTTTTTGAATGACGAGATTTCATCTTTGGACCACAAACTAGACATGCAAATTTTCCCTTTGTCTGAAGACTTACAAGATCATGTATAATTGGATTAAATATGTTAACTTTGTGTTAGCACTATAACATACCAAAAAAGAGGTGTTAAGAAGAGAACATACCACAAAAATGTGTTAGCCCAGGGGCATCATGTATTGTCCATACAAGCATTGCATGGAATTGAAATTGTCTTTGTCCTATTGGTCTAGAGATGTCATACATAGTGACCCCATTCCATAACACCATCAACTTGTCGATAAGGGGCTTACTATATACATTGATATCTTTAACTTGATACTTACCTAGTTGAATGAACAAAAACATTACATAATTATTATGACCATTTTGATGGATTATTTATAATAAATTAATTTAGATGACTATTAAATCAAAAAATACTTGAAAAAATCAGTGCCAACATTATGTGCTCCCTCTTTATGGACAACCAAGGAGGAATGTTATTGTTGATAACAAAAACAAGCCACACTGAGTAAGTAGATCTCATCTCTCCAAATAGATTGACATCGTTTGCTGCCAATGAAAGCTTGAGATTATGAGGTTCTTCTTTAAAGTGTGGCCATTTTCCCTCTATTTCCTTAAATGCTGAACCATCTGCATGCATTCACATAATGTCATCTTGACTTCTATTGTGTGCATAATAATCCATAAATTGTGCCAAGCTATTGCACCTGAATAATCATTGTAGACATAGAATAATGAGAATAAAATGAAGAACCTTGCGAGATACCTTTTTTGTTATTCAATCTGATTGATATCTACTAATATGACAAATAGGGCATTCTATTGCAAATTCATGTTGTTTATAATATATAATATGATCATTTGGACATGCATGTATTGTTTGATACTCCATTCCAATATCTTTCATAATGGAAGATAATTCTTGGTACGAGCGAGGTAGAATGTTTGATGGTGGTAACAAATACTCACCTATCAACCTACGACCAAAAATATAATTTATTAATTTAAAGAATATTAATTGCTACACGATTCACCCAATGTTAATTGTAAGGGAATTATGACTAAAATAATGAAAAAAGATGACATACCTTAACATACGTGTCATTGCTACGTTGGATAAACCATTCATAACCTTCAAGTTCACCAACAACAATACAACGGCAAGAAGAGTTGTTTGGGAGCCTTCATATAGGGGCTCATGTGCCTTCTCAAGTATAGGTACATCAAGGTCTATGTCAACATCATCATCATCATCATCTTGATCATCGTGATCTTCTTCATCATCATAGTCTTCTTCCGTGGGATCATTACCTTCTACTTCTATATTCACACCTCCATGTTCCCTCATTTGGAAATCCACATTCTCTGGATTATCATGGTCCATAACATGAAACCTAGGGAGGTTGACCTATATGAAAATGATGACCTTATATTAACCATGACCATGATGTCATCATCAAATCATGTCTTATGTATTTTATAAATTATTAAAATACATACCATTGGACAAAATTCATTTCCCCCTTCAATGTGACCATGTTGCCTACAATGTTCCTTAGCTGTTTTGATTAGATATCTTTGAGTCTTTAAGCCCTTACAAATTTTGCAAGGACAATAACATTTTCCATCACCTTTTATTTTTAAGTTAGACCACAGTCTAGCAATTGTCTCCCTATTTTTTTGTGCATTGATATCGTCAGACATGGTCTTTCTTGAATGGAATGACTCGTTGGTGGAAGAAGGATGATTTGTTTGCAACCTGTAGATACAAATCATTACTGAACAACCATTTTCTCAACTATAATTTTCTCAACGCAAAGGGACATTTATCATACCAAATAAAAGTTTAGAAATGGACAGTTTTGATGCTTTGCCATTACAATAATTGAGCATTCATCATTTGGTATTGTGTATTCCATTTAAGTATGTAAAAAATGTTCAAAATGCTTTCACCAAGTACAGATAGGAAATAAAAAAGGGACAAAAGACAAGAAATAAGAAAAATCATTACGACTATAGAAAATCTGCATGTACACAATACTACATGTGCATATAAGAGTTGATCAGAGAAGGTATATGCACAAGTGAAAAACATGCAGATTTATCGACCAAGCATTACTAGGAGCTCAACCCTGCAACAAATAGACTTGTGATGATATTTCACAATAGTACATGTGTTGCAGGGTAAGCTCCCAGTAGTGCTTATACAAATATGCATGTTCATTACTTGTGCATATGAAATAGCTCTAATGGTTACTTGAAAGAGTAGCTTAATATAAAAAAAATGGTTACAAAGATGAGAATATGTCATTAGAATAATGGCAAAGAGAAAAAAATATAAAAATACCACTTCTAGCCTTTAAAAGATCAGCATAAAAATACCACTATAATCATTTCATTTCACAAAGGCAAAGAGAAATTTCAGTTAATACCACTGACTTGATAGTGTATGTCTACTATGTCCTTGATCACAACCTCTTCCTTGCTTGATAATGTATGTATACTATGTCTACCTAATACATTGTATTTAAAATTAAGGGCTCTCTAATAATAACTTAGATAAACTACCACATCCAATTCAAAAATATTCAAATAAGAAGAGATAACCTTACACTCAAATTTCACATGGATTTCACCAATACATCTCAAAATCATTCTTGCACTCTGAAAAAAATTACTCACTAAATCCCTATGCTTCTTAATCACCTCATCGTTGTATTTATTCTCTGGAATTTTCTCTGTCTCATGGTAAAATCCATAATTTCTTGTGTTTAATATTGAAGGTTGGAATCAAAATTTGGGAATTAGTGAGTAGTTCAGTCTAAGACAACTATCCAAAGTGTTTAACGAAATGTTTGTTCTATGTTGGTGAGATTTATGATGCAAAATTTGGGTTAGAATTACTAAGCATTATTACAACTAAACATTATTAGAATAAAAAAAACTATAAACTAGAAAACTATCATGTTTGAATGCTAAACAAAACCAATTCAGAAAGATACAATTTAAGAATGAAATAAATCTAAAACTAACATGAAATAAGTAAAAATAGAGAACAAAGTCACTGTCATTTTTTGAGAATGGGCCCTCCTCTCCTTCCACAAGGTGATTAGAACACTACTACAAACTCAGATTAGAAACTTCATATATTTATTTCAACAAAATACATTACAATCTTTATTTCTATGTTGTTCTCACTATTGTTACATTCATTTTTATGCTATTCACCCTATGTCATCCCATATTATTTCATCATTCTTTACTGCATCTACATTTTTGCATTGTTTTCTAGATTCCACACTTCCCTCTGCATCACTGTCACCTATATTTCAAACTCCTTGCTTGCACCCCTCTTCACACCATTTCCATAGCATTATATATGGTGAAAATCAATTTTACATGGCCCACGGTGTCTGGTTTAGAATAAGACCAGCACACAAATGTAGGGGATTGGTTATTCCATGGCTGACAAGTATACTTCAAAATAGACAAGTTTGTTTTCTATGGCCAAGCCTCACTAGAATATAAAACTAAATATTGGAGGTTATAACAATAAATTAATATAGAAGAATATCCTGGGCTTGTGGATATTCTACATACAACAAAGCATATAATTTATCAATATATGGATTAATTATATTGACAAGTGTTCCATGGGATGCAGGAAGTTTCTGATTTCCACATCTTTGACATTTTGTTGAAGCTAATTCACCAAGGCTAAAATGACAACGCTAATTAGAAAATACAATCCAATAATCAATTTTCATATTTTACCTCATAACTAAAAAAAAATATCACTTAATTATATAAATATTTAACTATATGCAGCGAAGGGATGTAAAAATATATGGTATGATATGCAAATGGAATATAAAAATGTGTATCAAGGCATACAAAAAGGCTAAAATATGGAATGAACTAGAATGCAAATGGATCTCATGATAGCCTACTCTTGAAAAATCATGAAATTTCCAACATAAGCACCATTTTCAAATGCCAAACTGATAGGAATATATGCTAAAGCCTTAAGTGCCAACATACCATTAGAAAAATCACCAATAAGAGCAATGCTTCCTAGCTAGAAACTTCCAAGCCCCCCTTGTAGGTGTAAGGCAACAGGTGGCACAACCTTACTAGCAAGCACTCTGCCCTTTCCTTGCTATACGACCTACAAATTAGATTTGTACGGCTGGAAAACAAACTTAGAAATCAATCAAAAAACCCTCAAAACTATAATCAAAAGGGATGGCCTCGTACTGGTAAAATGTATGGCCAACATGAGCATTTCCAATGCATCTAAAACAACATCATCAAAATCTTTAAGTAAAATCTTAGACTCTAATCTGAAGCACAACTATGGATTCTAAATTTGTATGTTTACCTTCCAAATTTGTATGTTTTCTAGTCAAAATATCCATATAATCATTCCACATAACTTTTTTGTGAGAAATGAAACCCAAAAGACTCCCTAATTCGTCCTTGTATCTAGATAATGGTAAATGCATGATCAATAGTTTATGGCATATCATAGCATATCATAAAATAATGTAGGTAAAGTATGAGGCTAGCCAAAAGAATAAAATATGTTGGGGGTAATTAGGACAAATTATCTAATTAGTTATATAAAGGTTATTTATTCATTTATTCTTTGAACATAGGAGTGCAATTTAGATTGAGTTTTATTCAACATGTGTTGTCTCATTCATTATAATATGGACACTTGTCAAGCTCTCTTTTGATCTTCATGTAGTATTTCTTTATTTTTGAGCACACAAGACAACAAAGTGGGGGGAGTTGAATAAATTCTATGATAAAACCTTAAATTTTTTACTACTTCATATGTCAAAATATTTACTTCATGAATCAGCAACAATGTAACAATGAAAGAATAATGAATTCTACACAATTGCACAAGTGAACACTAGATTTATATGGAAAACCTAGGTAGGGAAGAACCACAGTGAGAAAAGCCACAATATAGAATAATTTACATAAATTATTTTACATCTAAAACACAAGGAAGAAACTACTCCTTGAAATAATGGCTTTATGGTTATACCAAAGATATTTTAGTACTCAATTTTAATGATAAAATTTAGACGAGGCTACAACCTTAAAATATTACATGAAGAACAAAAAAAAATATCCACCACAACAAATGTGTACCATTAGCAGCCTTTATCACACTACTTGAAACTTCAAACACTTTTGAATGTAGATACCTTCAGCTCATTTCTTTCAATAATCAATTGGTATTTTTCTCACACACTTCACAATCAAACGCACTTCCAAAAATTTGTCACATTCTAAATGATTGGTTATATATATGGTTGTAAGTATTTAGAAATTGGTTATAGATTGGTTGTCGAGTGTTTGAGGGTCTTTAGAAGAGAAACATGTGAGTGGATGAGGTATGTAGAGATTGGTGTGAGGAAGCCAATGAAGAGAGATTTGAATCAATAAAGATAAATGTTCTTGCAACCCTGTGGTTCACTGTTCTGTAGACACAGTCATTAAACCAGTGAATTCAAATGCTTGAAGTAATGTGTCTTTGATTGGAAATGGAATAATATTGTTTGTAGATTGGTTTACTTACATTTCCTTTCAAATATCTTCATGTTTCATTAAGATTTGAAGGAAGAATACAAAGTTGTGTTTGATTGTTTTTGGATTTTGGATTGCTTGATCAACACTTTGAGATTTGAAGTCTCCTTAAATGGATTGAATCTCCCACCCTGTGGCTAATGTGATTGGTGGGAGGGGTCAAACAATGATACCAATGTATTGAAAGAATGAGACTTTGTAATCTAGAGATTGTGACCAACTATTGTTTAGCAACCTTGAATGTGATAATAGCTATAAGATCTCTTGAAGTATCCAAATCCACAAGGATACAAGTGAAGATACAAGGATACTAAGGCTTAATGGACCCAATCTACTACACCATAGGTTAACAAAGTCACCTCAAATAGTGAACAATAATATCAACTACTGTCCTATCTAATAATTGCGTTCCAAGGAATTTGTAAATGTCTTTCAAGTAACTCTGTTACTTTCTAACACCAATACGAATAGCACACTATTATTTAACCAACTCCTTACTTCGAGAAAGACTACAAGTTTTCTTATGTTCTTTGGTTCCAGACTTAGTAACTTTACAAGTTACTCCAAATTCTCAAACATGTTAATACTCTGAATTCTATAGACTCTCGGTCAGTTCACAACAGTATTTTTTTTCTGCAGGTTTGTTGAAAAATTTTGGTCTTAACTCTTGGGACAGATTTATTGGTTTCCCCTGTTTCATTTGGATTCCACAAAGCACTAACAACCAATCTTTATCTGGCACCTTCAACCTGTCTCAGAGACACTTTAACCTAGTTGATCAAATAACACCTGGTCGATGCCCTAACTGGGTACATTACCTATGACAATCGACAGGAGTAATGAAGCTTGCAACAAGAGTAACAAATTTCAAACTCTTCCAGTTTCAAATCACTGTTGCAAGCTTAGTTACTCCTGTTGACGGTCATAGGTAATGTACCCGATTAGGGCATCGACCTTGAAGCACATTTAACAGTCCACACGACTCTGAGTAACTTGTCTCTCATCCAGCAGCATTGGAATTCCGCGGTGAAGTTACAAGCTAGGGTTGGGATTTCATATCAAAGCCGAGGATAATTTGTTATGTATCCTGGTCTGACAGAGAATCACTTATTCCGCAATGATACTTAAAATAAAACAAATTAAGCGACATAAATATGGTAGTGTAGTTACATGATTTAGATTGGTATGACAGTTGAACTATTTGTTATTTCGATGGATTGTGTTAATGGAAATAAGATTGAAATTCATGACATACTTGTGGTTCAAGTCTTAAACCTATTTCAACTTCTACCTCCTTTGTGTGCGTTGCAATTATCTAATAATAAAATGAGGTTTGAAACCTTTTTTTTACTTTAAGTTATGCCTGTGTTGGTTGTAATTTTGACCAACACGATGTTAGTCAAAATTTTGACCAACATGAACATGTATTTTAAAAAAACAAAAGTTTTCCTTCTATAATCCGACCAACCTAAACATTTTTATTTGCTGGTCGAATTGTTTAGTCGAAAAATAAGGTCAAATGGCTTAGTGAGAAATCTTTTCAAAAATAGTCAAGTCTAGGTCTAAAGAAAGAGCCTCAAATTCAACTTTATTATTAGAGCCTACTGAAACCTTGTTCAATGTTGCAATGATGATGTGACCATGATGATCTAACAAAGAACAACCCCAATACATAAAGCCTTGGGTTTCCCATAGAAGTCCCATCAAAATTCAATTTGCATTTATTGAACACAAGAAATCCACTTAATGTGCTTTCTATCTACTATTTTATTTATTATTTAATTAATATGACCATTTAAGTTTCTAACAACTATTTTATTTAAATTCTTTAATTATCTTTTCAGTAAAGACAAATCAATTTAAAAATATTTTAAAAAATAACCCATCAAAACATAAATTATACCTTGAGTAATTTAATTTTTTTCTCCTTTATAATTAAATGCCAACTCAATAATTTATTATTTCTTCTTTGCACCTTTATTCTTTCTCTTGAGTATAATTATTTTGAAAGTGACACATTTATCTTGATTTTTTACTTGTTATTTTTTTAATTATTTTGAATTTAAACTTTGTTATGATGGTTAAAAAAATATGACTTTTAATTAAATTCTTTATTTAGTGAGTTTTTTGTTTGTTTGATTTAACATTTTTTTACAATTGTTATTCTATGTTAGCTCTCCCATAAATAAAAAAATATTGAATAATGTAATAATTTATTTAATTTAAAACTAGTATTGCAAACTTAAGAACAACTGAATTAAATTTTTTAATTGTAAAAGTTAAAATTAATAATTTGGATTTTATATTTTAATTTTAGATTTTACTAATAAATGTATAAATTACCATTTATAAAATAGTGTTCAACATATTCAGATATAAAATGCGATTGGAAAAAGTCACACCATGAAAGTCTAGATGAGATTATAGCCTAAGGCAATAGTAGATGGGGAGGATATAAGTTTGGTAATTTGACTTGCCCTAGATGTCAATGAGGTTCAAAGTGTCTATGGGGTCCCATCCATCATTACCATCTTTCTCATTATATTTAAGAAATCAAGCAACCAATACTAAATAACGTGTAGAGTGAATTGAATAGTTATAAATATTCTATGAAGCTTAAATATGGTAAATACCTCTTCAAATGCTACACATCTCAATGTAGTTGAACATAAAATGTTTACAAAATGTCATAAATACCTTTACCCATACTACTTACTTAAAGCTAATATAAACTAAAAAACTTCATAATTTATTTACAAATGATTTGGACATGTGGTCTTATCCAACATGATGAAGTAGAAGAGTAGATGAATGGAGGAGAAAACAAAAGAGTATGCAACATATAAGAAATACAATAAAAATGATGTAGACATATTGCCAAATTCACACATGTTGGAGTTACTTCAAGCTTCCTACCCTTCCAAAGCCTTCTTCTCTACCCTTTCTTCTTATTTTTTGGATTATCTTTAGGAATTCCACAAACAAGTATTGAAAAAAGTGTAGACTAAATTGAATAACAAAAATTCTATAGAAGCTAAACATGATAAATACCTCCCTAAATGGTATCTACCTAAAAATAATTGAATATTTAAAAACATGTGAAAAGAATCATAGCCAATTCTTTTTACAAAATGTAATAAATATCTTTCTACATTCTACTTACCTAAAGCTAATATAAACTAACCTCATAATTTCATAATGTCTAAAAATGATGTAGACATGTCATGAGAAGATAAATGGATGAACCAGAGTGAAAACATAAGGTACACAATACATACTAAACACCAAAATAAATATGTAGACAAAAGAAAGTGAAAACAAAAGGTACACAAGTCATAGGAATAACAAAAATAATGATGTAGACATTATCATTGAATATATAAAAAAGTGGAGGAAATCAGATAGGATGAATGAGTACTGTGAAAACAAATATACATGACATTGTCCAGTCTTGTCCACTTTGAAATGAATGGACGAATGAAGAAAGCAAAAACAATAAAATTCTGTTTCAAATTGATGGTCATTAAGCAGTCGTCCTTTTTCAGAGAGAATGGTAGGCAGGCGCACATTTTGGGCACATTTTGTTTATGGCTATTTTTAACAGTTTGGAATTCTCTCTTAAATTTTCTGCAGAATGTCATACTTTTCACAGTACTATTATTCTGCATAGATTTTTGTTTTGTTTGAGAAGCTTATCCGTTACTGGTCTTTAAAGTTTAAAATGATAAGAGAGGAGGTTAATGAGTTGAATCTGAGATGAGGTTTCCTTGCGGTTCAAAAGATCCCCAAATAAGGGTGTCATGGAGTGTCGAGGAAGATTTCATTTTAGCTAAACACATAAAAAACCATGGCGATGGTGCATGGAATCATGTGCCAAACAAAACAGGTAACAAATGTCCATTAATGTTATTATTATCAATGTTCAAATGTTCGTTGTTTGTCAATCATTTTCAATTTTTTTTTGTTTTTTTAGTTGGATGATAGATTTTAGAATATAATCTAAACTATTGATGAATAATCTGATTTAAAAATCTTTTAGTAAATATTGTGGATTGTAAAAATTTCATGTGATCAATGAATCTTAGTCTATTGGTGAAGTTAAATGGTTTAATTAAGTTCTAGTGTGATTGTGATTTGTGTCCCTGTTGAGAAGCCACGAATTTGACAGAATGGATACCTCTTAGTCTTTATTTGTCTATTAGCTGAAAAGATTTTAGACTACAGACTCATGTTCGCAAGCTTTGTGCCTCTGCTGGGTTGCCACACTCGTGACCTAAACTCCATTTAAAAAAATAAATTTTTTTTTTTTGTTTGAATATATCAGTTAATAGATTGAAATAAAATTTGTCTATAAGTGTCCCAGTGGTTTTGTATAGTAAAGAAATGATTCAAAATGTTTAATAAATTTTGTTATTATCATTTTTTGTGACAAATATTGGTTGGTGAATAATTGTCCACTTGTTTCTTTTATTTTTTTCATTTTGATGATAGATTATGGAATATGATCTAAAATCATGGACAAGTGGTTCAGAGAACAACATGGAACTTGAGTAGACTAGAATGGGAGACCTCCCAGATGGGAAGCTAGTGTTGGGATTGGAAGGCCAACAAACATTTGTATGTTGTGCCTTGTCTTTTCAGCTGCTCAGCGATGAGCTTATAAATAAGACTCTTCTCTTCATTGTAAACATTCTGATTTGGAGATTAATATAATTCTTCTGCTCTCAGTGTGGACATAGCCACTATTGTGGTGAGCCATGATAAATTGTGTGTTCTGTGTATTTTGCTCTTTAATTCTATTTTTGTTTTATTTCCGAATTCGTTAAATCTACAATTGGTATTAGAGCGAGGTTAATCGCTGGTTGAAGATTTCGGTTTCAGAATTATGGAATAAGTAAGAGTTCAAAAATTCTCTGAGAAGAACTACGGGATATGGAAGATACAAATGAAATCTATGTTAGTCAACAAAGAGCTTTCACTGGTACTTGAAGGAAAAGCGAAGAAGCCCATAGCCATGTCGGATGAAGATTGGGGAAAGCTTGATGAGAAAGTCATGTCGACAATCTTTCTCGCATTAGGCGATAATGTGTTGTATAATGTTTCAGACAAAAATATAGCCAAAGACATATGGGATAAATTGGCTTCAACATATGCACAAGCATCCGCCATGAACAAAGTCTTCATCATGAAGAAATTATATAAACTTAAGATGAGGGAAGGTGAAGTCATGACAAATCACCTCAACAAATTCAACACCTTGATCAGCCAAGCAAATTCAGTTGTCATGACACAAGATGATGAGAATAAAGCTGTTCTATTGCTATGTTCTCTTCCTAATAGCTGGGATGGACTTGTGACAGCCATCAACACTTCAGCATCAACTACCAAGAAGTTAATTTTTGATGAAGTTTCATCCACCCTGCTCTCCGAAGATTTGAGGAGAAAGAATGTCTTCCGGTAATGCTCTCACAATGGTGAGCACCGAAAATAGAGGAAGAAGCCAATATAGAAACAAATTTAATAACAATTGGAGGTCCCAATTTGCAAGAAGATCGCAGTCAAGAGGGAGACAAAATAGTTGTTGGTTTTGTGGGAAGGCTGGGCATGTTAAGAAGGATTGTAGAAAATATAAGAAGGCACAAGAACAAGTTTTGGACAGTCAAGCAAACACAATTTGTGAAAAGGATTCGAGTATCTTAATTTTGTCAAGAAGTGATACAAAAGCTGATTAGTGGGTAATTGATTCGGGAGCTTCCTTTCATGCTTCCTCTCTCACGGATGCATTCACAATTTACCAACAAGGTGAATTCGGAGAGGTATATTTGGGTGATAACAAAGCATGTAAAATTTTTGGGAAAGGAGATGTTGTCTTGCATCTTGAAGTAGGAGCAAAATTACTTCTCAAAGATGTTAGACATGTTCCTCAGTTAAAGAGGAATCTGATTTCTATCAGTCAATTATACACCCAAGGATTCAAAACTGAACTCACGGATACATGCAAAATAGTCAAAGGTTCATTGACTATTGCTAAAGGAGACAAAACCAGTAGTCTCTATATTTTGAAACCCATTGATAAGGTGGGAGCTGCTTTGACACTTGTGGACAACGATGTTGCGCTTTGGCATCAAAGGCTAGGCCATATGAGCAAGAAAGGCCTTGAGGTAATGCTGAATCGTGATCAACTACCGGGTCTCAAATCTGCAAATTTAGAATTTTGTGAGCATTGTCTTCATGAGAAATAAAAGCGGGTCAGTTTCTTGAAGGATGGACATGATAAAAGGACTACACCTTTGAAGTTAGTGCATTCAGATGTCTTCGGACCTACGGAGGTAACCTCTTATGGAGGCGCACAATATTTTGTCACCTTTCTTGATGATAGCACCCGAAAGGTATGGGTTTATATGTTTTCTAGAAAATCAGAGGTATTCTCTAAATTTAAAGTTTTTAAAGCTCTTGTGGAAAATCAGAGTGGTCATAAAATTAAGTTTTTAAAAATGGATAATGGAGGTGAATTTTGTTTGTTGGAGTTTGATAACTTTTGTGCAAATCTTGGTATAAGAAGAATTAAGGTTGTTCCTTATTCGCCTCAAGAAAATGGGGCAGCAGAACAGTTAAATAGAACCATTCTCGAGAAAGCACAGTGTATGCTTTCCAATGCTGGTTTGGGCAAAGAATTTTGGGCGGAAGCCTATAATACAACAGTCTATTTAATCAATAGGACTCCTTCATCTCGTCTAGAGTTTGGCATTCCAGAAGAGGAATGGCTGGGAAAAAGGAATTCGTACTCACACATCAAAGTTTTTGGGTGCGAAGCTCATGTACATGTTCCAAAAGAATGAAGGACAAAATTGGATTTCAAATCACAAAAGGGCATATTCATTGGCTATGGTGAAGATCAGTTTGGTTACAAAGTTTGAAATTTGGTTGAAGAGCGAATCATTTGCAGTCGTGATGTCATTTTTAATGAGCAAAATTTTCCAGCTCCTGCAGACATTGATAAGTCTGAAAATGATTACATTTTTTTCAAAATACCTTCAAATGGTATTGCTTCTACTCATCAAAGAAGAAGTTCCCTTCATGCGACTCCAACTTCTCTTCTAATTCCTCCTTCTCAATCCTCATCAAGTGAGGATGATTATCTACATCTGAGAACATAGAGATTTGATTGATGACAGTCAAAGTTCTTTTGAAAACAGGGGAGAGGCTATGCTCTTCCCTCCCCCTCTCCACGACAGTTATGAAGGAAATTTACACTACAATCTGCAGTCACCACAGGGAGATAATCCTCAAGCAACTCATGGCTGTATATCACATGGCAATTTTCAGCACGATAGTCTTGAAACTCCTCACATTGCCCGCAGGGAAATCACTCCCCTAAGTCATAAAAATCAACAAATTACTCAAGTCTTCGACGCTGCCAGCAGGGAGCAGTCACGACAAGGGTTAATTCACGGTAGGCTTGATGAAACACATGATAGTTTTGATGCTCCTCTGCCATCTCACGGCAGGGAGTCCACCGGAAATCACGGCTATGCCTGCAGGAACGAGACCAGCCACGGCAGGGAGATCATTTTTGATTGCCATGACATGAGGGACGTGACTCACGGCAGGTATATTGCCGCTCACGGCAGGCTTGAAAGAACTAGACCATAAAAAGGGTTGTGTGTTTTCTTATAGTCAACAAACTTTCAAATATATAATTTATAATAAGTAACATCTTATAAGTACTAAAAGTTCAGATTGATATATCTAGGAGAGTAATATTATATTTTTTCAAAAAATTTGTGAAATCTAATTAGTTATTATATTTTAATACTTTAAAAGGATAAACTAATCTCATTAAAAAATTCTTTATTCATTATCTTCGAAGAATATTATTGGTTATAAACTAATCTTATTAAAAAATTCTTTATTCATTATCTTCGAAGAATATTATTGGTTATGGAGCATAATATTGTCTTTTTTTTAAGACATTAGTGGAGTTTGGAGGAAGGTCGTCCAATTAATTTTTTTGATACATATTTAAATTACTAAATATTATTTTTACATGGTAAATTTGGTCCATAATTCATTAGGTCATAGATTTGATGATAGAGGCTACATTGGCTTATCTTTCCCTAGAAGTAAATCCTATTTCATTAGGGAATTGTATTACAATTGTATATTGTATTGTATTGTGTGGAAACTATGATAAAGAGGTGAAACAAATGGATTTGAGATCTGTAAGCCAAATCAATGTAACCTAAAGATCTCAAGCTCCTTTTGTAACATTGGGAAACAATAATAGGCCCAACTACTATCCTCAAAGGAGAGGTAGGAACTGTTAGTTCATGTTCCTTTTTTTCTTTGATGCAAAATGGGATGATGATGATAATGTGTGTGTCTATGTGTGTGTACGTGTGTGGGTGTGTGCATAATCTATGCTAGTAATCACTAAATGACTAAATTTAACAATTTATAGTAGATACAAAATGAAGAACATGAATGATAAGATATATCTAAATGGGTTTTCCCCTAGCCTGAATGGTTGGTAAGGCTGTGCTAAGGCTTTGGGTCCTTCCCATGTAGGTCCAAGGTTCAACTCTCACTATTGTGTTTTCTCAATGGGTCTAGCTTGCAAGATACTATACTCATCTCTAGGGACTAGTCTCACCACATGTCACCCCATTGGTCCCCCAATTGGTAATAAATAGGCTCAAAGTAAGGATTGGTGGAATGTTGGTGCCATAACCATTTTTTTTTAATTTCCTAAATTAACGGCAGAATTAATAGTCGAAGACTTAGTTGTTTCCGTAGTGGACTGTTTTTAAACTGGAGGGTTTATCTCCTAGAATGACACATCTTCTGGTATGATAAATGCAATAGAGAGTGGAAAATTGAATAAGGGAACATGCGTATTGATGGAGGAGTGAGTAATAAATAAACAGGGGAAAGTGACAATTGGAGGGGGATTATTATTTATCTCATCTTCCTTCCATTTTTCCGCACATTCAATCACTTTGATAACGACTGATTTTTCTTCCTTTGAAATCACATAACTGATAAGCAAAGACCCCAGCCTTTTCAGAGGAAAATCCATAGATAGAGCCGTCAGGTTCTTTAGATGCTCAGAGACTGTGGGTTCACTGTACATCAGGAGCTTTTGAATGGTTATGTTTATCATTTTTACTGTATATACATGCTGCTAGGGAGTGCACAATAAAGAGAGGGGCGAATATCAGATAGGAGAAGGAGCTGGAAAATACCAGCAAGTGAAATCCCCTGAAAGACAAAGATTTGACAGCAGCGTATTTGCCAGTTTTTTTTTTTTACTTTAAATTGTCTCTTTTTCTTGCACTAAGTTTTTAGAAATCTTGAGTTTTGCCTACGATGCAATAATACTGGTTAGTGTGTACTTGCAATTCAATTCCTATTCTTCCATTGTTTACCCCCTTAAAAAAATTAATTTCCATGTATTTATGCATTAAACACTGCAAGGGCATAGACATGTTTGCTTTGAATATCTGAAACCTTGTAATAAAAATATGGATGTGAGAGTCGTAGTCCTAGATTCTCCTTCCAACATTAGCCCTGATTATGAAAGTGTTGAAACGGCAGCAATGCTCGTGCCTGAGGATGGGAAATTGATTGGATCTTTTCCACCGAGTCTAGTCATTACCAACTTTTATCTAGTGTTTGGGCATCTCGTTTAATTGTCATAGCTAGGATCTTTTGAAATGAAAGTTATGTTACGCGGTCAAAGCGCAATAAGCACTGAAGGCTGTACAGTCTACATGCCGAAATTTTCCAATGTATTCTAGACGGGATTCTTGGGAAATTGTTTTGATTTCTGAATTGAAATATGTTTACCTTCCATCGAATTTATTCCTCCATTGATCCCCAAAATGCTCAACCAGAAAACCAAGGATCATCAATATAGTCCAAACATGCCGTTTACAACTCTAACACTTTTAGCTATCAATTGAAACTGCACAATGTTGTACACAGCTACCGAGAAATTTGGCATAGATTTTCCTTGAAGGCTGGAGTTATTCCAGTCCATGAAGATTTTCGTATTCTTCTATAGGGTATTGATGTATAGGTTGAATAACCACATTAAGAGATTTACTCTTAACAGCAAAATAAATTGAAAGGAAAAATAGTTTGAGGAAGGGTGTTAGATAACTTTGGAGAATTGCTGTCTATAACTCCATATTAGTTTACACACACCAGCTGCTAAGAAGTCTTGGACTGTGTGTTGGAGTTTTAGATATCTGAAACATTGTTGTTATCATTGTAGTTTAGAATGTACATTCCAGCTTGTGATGACTAGTTATAAGGTCCAGAATTGCATCTATCTCAGAATTTAGGAAGGGTAGTCTAATTAAGGGTGCCCTGTTTAAATTTCAGTGTATTGAAACTTTCCAAGATCTATGGTAACTTTCAGGCTATTGTGCATCTATGTTTTCTGTTTCCTAAAATTTCAATCTCACTCTTCAAGTTCTGAAATCTGAGGTAAAATATAACCATTGGTTGGTTCAAAACAACCATAAAATGTGTTGTGGAGGTTTGGAGTTTGTGTTGAATGCGAAGTAAATAAAGAATGAAAGATACAAATAAATTGAGATATGATATGTTGAATGTGCAGTTCACCAAATTGGATACATCCACAGGAAGAAGGTAAATCTTTTTGCCTTGTTAAAGACATAGTTAAATATAACCAGACTTTCTGATTATCTTTTATTTCTCTTAGAATATTAGGAAATCTAACTAATATCAGTTTCTATAAAAGTGACCTCAATTGCCTTCTTACCATTTTGGAGTTCTGTAAATTGGCCATTGAGTTCAAGCTCAGAAACATATTTGAAATTCTGTTTAATATATTTGTCAGTAATTTCATTTAAGATGGATAAGGCTTGTCAGTAATTATGTGGAATACATAAATAATACTCCTTGTTTTTATCCATCAAGTCTAATTTGTGAATAATTTTTGAAAATTTTTGCAATACAAATCTGAAATGATTAATATGCTTAGAGGATGTATGTTATCATAAGTTTTTCAATTTTCAATGGTTATGTAGAGCTAGGAGGAGTATTTTCCTCGCTTTTTAAGATGACTTTGAGTGCTTTAATTAAAATTTTATTGTTGCAGCAAAATATCTTTCAAATGTGAACCAAGTGCTGTTTTGTTTTGAAATTGGTTATTGAATGTCCTTGCTGTTTTTATTTCGTGTTTGCTGAAGTAAGATATCTTGGGGAAAGGGTGCCGAATATGGGTCACAAAGAAGGGTAAAATATAGTTTAATTTTACCTGCCAGTTGAAATCTAGTTGTTTTTATGCTTAGGCCTAAGCTTGTAAACACATAAATGAACTTGTGTTGGTTTTTTGTACTATTCTCTCTGTCATATCTGTGTTTGTATTACTTTATGTGAGATGAAGTAGTCAAATCACAGCATGCACCAGATTCCTTTCTGACCCACTTGTGTCATTTTGATAAGTCACTCGCGTAGGGTCGGCGAGCTCTTCATTTCAGGATGAGCCCCAGGGGAGCTAACCACTCCGTGGCTGGGCGGATAAAACACCTAGATCACATTTCTGTCTCAAGTTATGCAGATGAACGACAGACTGTTCGATGGCATAGGAGACTTGAACATGCAGATGGACGAATGATAGTTTGATGGCGTGTATTTGGATATCTTGTACTTCTTCGACCTTCGGGTCTTATGATTATTGTATGTAAATCTGTATGTAGTCATTTTATGTTCGACAGTATGGTCGATGTATTTCATGTAATATTTTATCATTGATGTATACTTCGACAGTTGGTCGAATTTTCTTATGTCATGGCAAGGATGGTCGATTGTATATGATCATTTGATGTAATTTCTGAATATATATGTAATTGTAATTGATTTTTGGTTTGAAAAGTCAATATGTAAATCTTAGACTTGTTCTGAATTCGACTATTCGAGTTTTTCAGTCTTTAGCTTACGTGTCTCTTTAGTCTGTTTCTGTCGGTTTTTACAGTTGGGATTAGTTACAAGAATACCCATTGATTTATCAAAAAAAATATGAAAAAGTACCTAAATTCAATCATTTCTAGTAGATGTGGTCGGAGTAAATGGTTTTCAACTTGTTTACTCTTTACTTAAGTTTTCTTAGTCCAACATGTTAATTAGATAGATGGATATTATTGAGTCCTATTTGGACTCTAACTTATCTTAGAGGATATTGTTGAGTTCTCTGAGGACTCTATATCCTCCAAGTTGAGAAACTTGTCTCAACCTTGTCCATTCTTCCTAACTACTCTTGCCTATTTAAGAAGAGCCTATTGTACCTTTGTACTGACCTCATTTTCAATACAATTCATGTGTTGATTATCTCTCCGTTCTGGAGGATTCTATAAACTAGCTCCTAGGTATAGGATGACCTATCCTTACATGGTATGAGAGCCTAAAGTCTAACAACTCTTTCTAGTCCTTCTTGAGAATATTCTTTTTATAAAAAAAATAAAACATTATGAGGTCCTATAGATTTGTGGTAACTTTATGATTTGCAATAGTTTTGCTAGAAATGTTGTGTTAGTCAGATCATATTATTTCCTTGTTTGCAAATCTAGTTTATTATCTTTAGTCTATGTTTTGTCTATTGGCAAGTTTCGCATTGATGGACCAGATATGTCCCTTAGTTGGTGTATTTGGCCTAAACTTCCTTCATGAAGTAGTTTGTTGACACTCTTAGTTATCTTGCCTTGAATCAAAGAACAAATCTTATATTTGCTAATCTAATCTCCAACATCGTGGTCTCAAAGACCATATTGATCTATTGTTTGGAAGATCATCCTTTTTAGTCAGCATGTCTTACCTACAAATTGCGATACCTATCTTTACTTGCAGCAATTGACCAAGCCATCTTAATTGCAAAAGCACACCTTTTTCCTTGGCAGATCAAGCACGTTTTCATTTAGCTTGTCAATGTTTAAAGTTAACTGGCTCATACTTTTCTTTGACCAACGGTTACTTATAGTAGGAAACTTGCACATCTTATCTTTGTCGCTTTGAAGATTTGGTCACGGTTCATGCGGTTCAATGGTCTGCCCGTGTTTCAAACATCAAGGATTGTCAGGTGGGTTGCATTGTCATTTTTTCTAGTCAGTTGCATGACTTTAGTCTCTCCTTGCTATCTATGTAGCCCCACACTCTGCTTTTGGTGTCAGGCTATCTGGTTATTGCAAACATTTTTCATGTACTGATGGGCTAAACATTTTTAATCTTAGCCAAATATTGTATCTGCAACCTGAGTTTTTTCTGATTAGCTCTATTTCGACATTCTTACCTCCTCAAATGGCAAGGTGTTTTGAAAGCTAGTTGTCCCCTCTCCATAATTGATTGTTGTTGACACATTTATGAACTTGTGGCTTTAAAATATTTGACTCGTGCTTATTCATTGACCAATGGTCGGTGATGTTTTCTAATCACATGGGAGGTAGTTTTATCTCCTCATCTCAACGCCTTTGTGGTGTACTCTCCAACACGTATGTTTGTGTGAGGTTGTAGCGCTTTGAGAAAATTGCTGGTTCCATATGATTATATGGCTGGAGTTTGAAGCTCATTCTGAACAAGGACAGTTGGAAATTGACTGTAATGGATTTCTCATTTTATCAGATTGACACACCAAACTTTCATTTGTTTTGTGCTCACTTTCATCTTCTCTACGAGGATGCTTAGAAGACTGGTAGCAATGCATATTCTAGGCTTGATCTCACTGAGGAGTAGATTCAAGCTTTCACCGATGTTCTTTCTCAATGCTATTGGTTGGAGTTTCTTGCTCGTGGTTTTTGATCAACTCGCTTCAGTTCATGTTTGGGAATTGTATGCTTTTCTGGCTTGGTCTGATCCACCTCCTTTTGGCTCACGTCTTGTGGATATTAGTTTTTGTGGGTGGTGCACATTATCCAAGGCAACTCCCATTTCTTTTTGGTTGATCTGTAAGCATGTTTTGAGGAGCTTTGAAGGTGAGCCCATGGCGTCAATGCTAAGGTCTTGGGATTTATTCCATAATCGTAGCTCGGGTAATAAATTTATTTTCTTTACCTACAATGACCCTCAATATGTCCACTTGTGTGGATTTTTCTCATGTCTTGCAATGTTTTTCTTTTTGACTTTGATCGCTTGTGGTGGTTTAATGCATAAGGGTAGCATGTAGAGCTATTGTGAGACCTTTGCATCTCATCCCCTCCTACTACCGACCACTCGATTAGCTCTTCTTAGTCCATTTCCATCATGAGGAGAGGGAATTCTTTTTGAGATGTTGAGCTGATGACCAAACTCTTGCCCTCGGGTAATCGATAGGGGTGGGCCATTTTTTTCATCTTTGGTCTCTATAATGGGTCATTTTTTCTTCTAATTACCATAATTTAGATATCTAGAGTCCAGTTTTGGTAAATACTATCATCAGAAAGGTGGTTCTTTGCACTTCATTGGTGCCAATTTTTTTGAGTTTTTGTCTTTTGAATAAATTGAGCGTCCTTCCTAAGCACTACTATGTAGACACATTAGATCCAGTGTCACATTCATGTCTTTTAGGGATTTTGAACACATTGTGTTCCATAATATTATTGTACTCACACTGAGTTATAAAGTGCCATGAGGGTTTCTATTGAATCTTTGTTTACCAGTCATAACTTTGTCAAAGTGAGTGTTCCTCCACAACAACAATATAATCTAATATTCTTTCCTCACACAAGTGTGTAGCTTGACACACACCCTTTTCTTAGTTGCAGATAGTCTTTTGGTCCCTTATGCATAACATGGTGGAAAATCATTTTAATGGATCTATCATGCCTCACCTGAATGAAAATTATGTGGGGGGTATCATACTATTTGTGCTAATGCTTCCTTGGTTTTTCTTGAAGTGTGTTGAGACACTCTTGCATTCTTTTTTTGTAGAGTCTCCTTGGTTTCTCTTGAAGTATGTTGAAAGACTCTTACATTCCTTTTAAGACTATCACACCTACATTTTCATCTTTTTTGAGAAGTGATAGTGGTATCACTCAAACAAATTTATTGGTTGTGTATTGAAGGTAACTCATGTAGATTCATGCATCATCTCTATCTTTGATTGACAGATGTTATCTCCATTGTTTTCATTTGATCATTGTTCAAGAAGCATCATTTGAAGCACTCATACAAATTGTTATATTCCTGATCATCATCTTTTTTAGAGGATATCATTAGATATAGTACCATACTATTCAACAACAGTAGTCTATAGATTCTTTGTGCTTAAAAAATGTTCATGTTCATGATTTTAGGACATCTTTTTGAAGGCTTCTCAAACCTTCATGTTCTCTCTTTTGGAGAGGATTTTTCTCCCACTAGGTTTTCTCCTTTTCTCCAGTTATGAGAGATTGCATTATAGTTGTACATGGGTAACTACCATGCCTTTGCTACCAGGACCCATAAAGCATTCCTGCATTTTTGTACTCCCTAAGTTGCACTTAAGGGGGGTGTTGGAGTAAATAGTATTTTACTAGTTTAGTCTTTAGGTTGATGGATATTGTTGAGTCCTATTTGGACTCTAACTCATCTTGGAGGATATTGTTGAATTTTTTCAAGACTCTTCTTCCTCCAGGTTGATAGACTTATCTCAAACTTATCCATTCTTCCTAACTACTCTTACCTATTTAAGAAGAGCCTATTGTACCTTTGTACTCACCTCATTTTTAATACAATTCATGTGTTGATTATATCCCTATTCTAGAGGATGTCTCTAGATTGGCTCCTGGCTATAGGATGACCTATCCTAATAGATGTACCATCCTAAAAAGTTAGCACCCATAATTGGATGTTCAATTAGGCCCCTTTATCTGACATCTTCCCTATCTTCATGACTCCCCATTTTAATTTTGGTATTTTTTCCTAGGTAGATAATGCCTTACGTGTTATGTTTCTAGGAATACAATGTCTAAGGCATTGTGTTCCCGGACGTTTTTGGCTTCAGATTTGATTTGGTGTTGTCTTGTAGTGTTTTAGTAGGAAATTAGATCATGTGGTTGGCCTAGATTAATTTTGAATCCCAAAATGTGTGAGAGGTATATAAGTGGCCTATCTCTCCTCATTTTGACATAATGCATCCATAAAGAAATCAAGTTAATTTAATTGAAAGGAAATCATTCAATATGTAGCATTTCTCCAAGCATCCAAGGAACTTTTAAGGAAACCTGATCCATGTTGGCATTAAGCAGAATTGCCACTAGTGACAACACTTATTTGCGTTCTCAGTGCAAACCGAGCAGACAGTGCAAACCGAGCAGACAATGCAAACCGAGCAGACAGTGCAAACCGAGCAGACAGTGCAAACCGAGCAGACAGTGCAAACCGAGAAAACAGTGCAAACCGAGCAAACAGTGCAAACCGAGCAGACAGTGCAAACCGAGCAAGTTAGTACAAACCGAACAGGACAGTGTAAACCGAGTAACATCATGTCTACCGAGTCACCAGTATTTACCGAGTTCAAAACCTACCGAGTGATCAGTATGAACCGTGCCTTCACTTCTATCGAGTGCATGATGATGCCGAGTAATGCAGTGGACGCCGAGTATCAGAAAGTCACCGAGTCAGTTTGCAGGAACCGTGTAACCATACTTGGGCCGACTTAGTAGCACTTATGTTTATTTGTCAAGCCGACTTTGTAATTATAATTGTAATTAATTGTTTAAGACTTGTATATAAACAATGTTGTAAAAATGTCAAGATGTATGAATAAAGAATATATGTGAAAGAGAAAGAAAGGCAGAGATAAGCGAATTATAGAAGGCTTCAGCAGTATAAGGAACAACAAAGACAAATTCATCACAGAAGGTGATCAGTACATTAGCGAATCTCAATCAACAATCCAGTTGCAAAGCAAGAGATCTACTGTTTCATCCTAACAGGTGAATCAGTACTAAATCCTTTAATCGGGTAGACTTAACAGTCTTTTGTAAAATCTCTTTACCGAGTGCATACTTCATTGTATGTTTTGTAAATCCTTTAACAGGGTGGATTTAGCAATCCTTATTGCTCCTAACAGGGTAGATCATCAGAAGTGATCAAATTGTAAGCCTTAACCGACCAACTTTATTCTGCAGTATTAAAGCTTTGTGGGTTTCATCCCCACCCCAGTTTTACTTTCTTTTGGAAGGTTTCTGGGTAACCAAATCTATGTGTCATTATTGTGAATGCTTTTAAGGTACATTCTTTCTGTATGCAAAGGTTAAAGTGAATTACATGTTAATACTTCTGTAAATGAAAGAAAATTTGGAGTTATTGATTCACCCCTCCCCTCTCAGTAACTCGGTTAATTCCTGAATATTTCCAACAATTGGTATCAGAGCAGCATTGGTTCTCAAGATAAAGCTTAACTAGCTTGAGCAAAGATCCAGGACAATGGAGGTATTCAAACTGAACAAGGTGATTGAAAATGAAAAGCTAGATTTGGAAATGGCCATAGCTAAACTCAAAGAAGCAAAAGAACATCTTTCCCAATCCCTAAGAAGAAGGAAGGAACTTGCAAATCAGATGAATGATCAGAATTACATTGAAGAAAAGATTGAAGATCTTTTTCCCTCAAATAACTCAGATGAAGCAAACAATGCTGTCAAAGAACTCCTAGAAAAGAATGGGTCTCTGCAGGAAGAAGTGAGAAAATTGAAAAGAGAACAAGAGCTACACTCTACAAGATTCTGTGAGATCTTGGAACAAAGAAACAAGTTGAAAGATGAATTAGATGGAAGAAACATTGAAGTCCAAAATAAAACCCTTCAGCTAGAAAACCTAATTGATCAGATCTCTCATACAAATGAGGAAATTCTGAATCTAAGATCAGAAATAGAAAGCACAAGAGAAGAACTAAGATCTGAAAAGGAAATCAATCTAAGATTGGTGGATGACCTGAACGCTGAAAAACAAATCAATGAAGGAATGCTGAAAAGTCAAGAAGACTTGAATCAGCTGTATGAGCGAAATCTTCAAGGGCAAAAAGGAAAAGCAGGACTTGGATACAAAGGAGAAGGTGAATCTTCTAAGCAAGGTACTCAAAGAAATCAAAAACCTACTTGCAATCATTGTGGTAAAATAGGACATACTTCAAATAAATGTTGGAATAATGAAAAAGCAGAAGTCAATGGAAAATGTTACAACTGCAATCAACCTGGTCACAAAGCAAATGAATGCAGGGAAAAACCTAGATTCAGAGGTAATTGTCACAAGTGCAACAAATAGGGTCACAAGGCATCCGAGTGCAGATCCAAGACATTTAATCCAGCAGAACAAATTATGAAAGCAATGTTTGGATGGGACTACAACACCTGGTGTAGATGTCATTACTGTGGAGAATATGTACACATTGGCATGAATTGCATAAAACATCATCTAAGGAAAAGAGATACTACCGTAAGATGCTTCAAATGCACTAAACTCGGTCACATAGCCAGAAACTGCATGAATGCTAGTGAAGTTGAAGATGGAAAGAAGAATGAAGCAACTAAGGTCAGGAAACAGGTAAGACAAAAATGGATTCCTAAAGCTACTGAGCAATCCAATCCAAGTAATGGAATGGATGGCTCTACCGACTCAAACTAAATTTCCAAGAAAGCACTGGAACTGTATTCTCATAGACCAATCTCAAGCAGTTCCAGAACCGAATTAAAAGAAAGATCTAAATCAGCATGCAAGATGCAGTAAGATCATAGGGAGGTCGGTATCAGTCTTCACCGAGCAAGGTCGGTACCCGTCTTTACTGAGCAAGGTCGGAGCAATATGAATTCTCGAGTTCACCGAGTTGCGAAGTCTTTACCGAGCAATTAATTCTTAGTGGGTGACAGTCTGTCAGAATTCATACCCTAATTTGAAATGAGCATTAATGACAGAGTTGTAAACAAAAAGAAAGTAATCGAACTCATTCTTCACCATGAACCTTTAGCACTTTGAGAGCAGAAAATTTCAAGAGCAACCCGACGATTCAATACTTTTGCGAAAGGAATTTTCTGTGAGCTACCATGGCATCATCCAGCACTTCAGCAAAGAAAGGATCTGATATGTTAGTCCAAGGGGAGTGGAAAGCACCAGATTTCAAGATCGTGCCCACAATTGCAGCAGCCCTAGATCCGAACGGAGCTCAATCTCAGATTCCTCCTAAGGTACTACTTATTAACGATATCCGCAATCATTTCAACTGTTCAATTCATGAAATGGGGAACCTAGAACTAGATATTGTGCATGAAGAACTATGTGTGGATGGTATTCTGAAACCCGAGCACAAACATCTGGAAGATAAAGGTTTAGTTCACATTGCACATCTACCTCGAAACTTTTGAGATAAATGGGTTAGATATATTCTTAGTCGTGTACATGATGGCAAGATTTGGCTTGAGAAACCTATAGAGATCACAAAAAGGATGATTCAACAAGTCACCAGTCTTCCCATGTTGAACAAAGCAAAAACTACCAAAACCCTAGGTCGGACGGAACTAGAGAAGAAAACCCTAGCCGAGTGGGACGGTAGAGGCATGAAAGTTAGCAGCATTACCGACGCTGAACTGAAGTTTGGTACACAAATTATTGCTCATAAGATTTACAGTTCTAGTCGACAGAACAGTGTCTCCTGTGAAGCTATTGACCTAGCATACAAAGTGGTCAAGAATAACTTAACTTTTGACCTAGCAGACTTATTGTTAAAGCAGTTTAACAAAAACATGGAAAGCATTAAAACTTCCAAAAACAATCCATGTAAGTTTGGATCCTTATTGGTCTGTTTATTCTTCTATGTTCAGAAATTCTTCCCTTCTAAAGGAAAAGTTGTATGGAGAAAAGATGTGCCAGTCCTCTATGAAATAAATGAATACATCTCAGAAATGGGTGAAAATTTTGAAAGCATCATGGACAATTATTTTGAGTCTTTCAAAGAGAAAATGAATGACAGATTTCGGATTCCACAGAAGTTGGTGGAAGATTACAAAGATGACATTTTTTTTATGGTGGATTGTGATAATGTATATATTCAAGCAGTTAAACCGAGGACTGTATATGTAAAACCTCTTCCTTATGAGGTAAATATTGATGAAACCAAGAATATCATTGAAGCTCTTCTTAATCAGCCTGTCAATCCCAAAGCTCCATATTTTGGAACATATGATGAAGCTAAGGTGAGAATTGAACTAAGCATAAAGCTTCCACAGGCGGTAAACAAAGGAAAGAAGAGGATAGCCAAAATGCAAATGATAACCAAGGACAAAGAGGAAAAAGATGAAGAAGAAGAGGAAAAGGATGAGAAAATAGAGGAACCAGAACCTGCAAAGAAGAAAGGAAAGGTATTTATCACTAAGGCACCTAAGCCTCCTACTGCTGTATTTACAAGAAGAAATACAAGAGGCAAGGCAGACAAGGCAGAAAAGGCAGATAAAGACATAGTATTCAAAAGGCCTCCTCTAAACCTTCAAGAAAAGCTCAAACTCTTTAGAGACGGATCAGGATCTGGAGTAAGTAACATAAAATCCTTAAGATATGAAACCAGATTGGAAACAGAACAGAAGGAAATAGAAGATGCTGTTATTGAGAAGATGGGACAGTGGAAATACTCTCCTGAAGAAATTGCCCCACAGGTTCCAGCAGTTCTATTGAATCCAATAAAAATGAGATGGAGCAATGCAAAGCAAACGGTGATAGACATATTTGATCAAAACCTGAGACAGTTGATGCCGAGCTTGAATAATGATGAAGTAAAGAAGGCATTAAAAGAAAATGAAAATAAGATGACATTGAAGTTCAATACTTGTTTGATTTTGATCAACAATATTGAATCGGTTGTGAAGGCTACAAATGCTACATGGAAGAACATATACCACCTTCACCAACCGAGTATTGAAACAGTCATAATAAAAGATATTGAAGATGACAGTGATGAACAAGAAGAAGACACTAAGGTAGATGATACTGTGAGGATAGTAGCAGAAGTCATTGCATCCCTTCCTACCTCTCTAGTAAAAGTTTCTACATCCAGCCCGGAGACACCTTCAAGCATGGTTGTGACAACTTCCACATTTGTCCAATCATCCCTAGCAACATCAGAAGCAGCTACCATTTCTTCTACCGAGCTACAGTCTCCTGCATCATCAAGTTTTCCAGCAGTAAGTTTTCCAATTTTTGAATCTTCAAGTGTAAATATTTTAAGTTCTCCAATAGAAAGTATGCCAGTCTCTATAGCCAGCCCTACTTTATCTACTATCACCACTACCAAAGCATTAAGTATAGATAAGCCTAAGGCTCTACCGAGTATAAAATTTTTGGGTAAGAATATAGTAGAGGATATAGACCTAGATGAAGAGATAGAAATTCCTACATTAGATTTTGCAAATCTTTCAGCGGACCAAATGCAAAATATAGGTGAGATCCTCCAAAGGAAAGAAAAAAAAAAAAAACTTAAAGAGGAGAGAGACAAGGAGTATCAAATCATCAAGGATGCTAAGGACATTTTGTCTAATGCATTAGGCATTAACGTAGACTCCTCCCAGCATGTTTTGTTACAATTAGCAGAAGCAGTTGAGAAATACAATGAGGATTCATCTGGGACAGAAAAGTTAGTTGAAAGAGCCGAGAAGAGATTCAACAATAAAGTGCTTGAGCACATTGCTCAGCACATAGCTATTAACCAAGTAGAATTGTCTTCAGTTTTGTCTAACATTGAATCTATCTATTCGAATGCTACCTCTCTTTTGGCCAGATTGTGCAATATTGCCGAGTTCACAAAGGATGTTAAGGATAAAATGAATAAAATGGATGAGGATATGAAGATTAGCATACGGAAGCTGCAACTTGAACCAAGTTCAAGCTCTGCTCATCACATGAAAATTTCACACCTATCAAATATGCAGTCTGATCTACTGAAAGAAGACACAAGGATCCGGTCCACACTGCTAGACATCCAACACATGATCCTTCCCATCATGAATACAATGTATAAGCACATTGAACATTCCAAAACATTGATTCATGACAATCAGTTCTCTATAGCAGATCACATGATTGAAATCTCTGCAGAAGTCCAAATTGCTATACAAACATGTAAGATCCTACAAGAAAGTTGGGACAGAACCCTGGCACTATTAATGAAGGTACATTCTAATTTTCTATCAAATTTTGGATTCTCTTTGTAAATAACTTGTATATGCACCTTTGGCATTATCGTCAAAAAGGGGGAGATATGTATAGAAGGAGAGATATGTATAGAAGAAGATTTGTATAAGAAACAGTTAGCACATTGAAAGGGGGAGACAATGTATAAAGCCCTATAACAAAGACAAATTTTGAAAAATCAAAATAAAACTCAGCATGATTCGTGTTTATAAGTTTTGGCCAATAAGTGTTTTTGTCACTAATGCCAAAGGGGGAGATTGTTGGCATTAAGCAGGATTGCCACTAGTGACAACACTTATTTGCGTTCTTAGTGCAAACCGAGCAGACAGTGCAAACCGAGTAGACAGTGCAAACCGAGCAGACAGTGCAAACCGAGCAAACAGTGCAAACCGAGTAGACAGTGCAAACCGAGCAAGTTAGTACAAACCGAACAGGACAGTGCAAACCGAGTAACATCATGTCTACCGAGTCACCAGTATTTACCGAGTTCAAAACCTACCGAGTGATCAGTATGAACCGTGCCTTCACTTCTACCGAGTGCATGACGATGCCGAGTAATGCAGTGGACGCCGAGTATCAGAAAGTCACCGAGTCAGTTTGCAGGAACCGTGTAACCATACTTGGGCCGACTTAGTAGCACTTATGTTTATTTGTCAAGCCGACTTTGTAATTATAATTGTAATTAATTGTTTAAGACTTGTATATAAACAATGTTGTAAAAATGTCAAGATGTATGAATAAAGAATATATGTGAAAGAGAAAGAAAGGCAGAGATAAGCGAATTACAGAAGGCTTCAGCAGTATAAGGAACAACAAAGACAAATTCATCACAGAAGGTGATCAGTACATCAGCGAATCTCAATCAGCAATCCAGTTGCAAAGCAAGAGATCTACTGTTTCATCCTAACAGGTGAATCAGTACTAAATCCTTTAACCGGGTAGACTTAACAGTCTTTTGTAAAATCTCTTTACCGAGTGCATACTTCATTGTATGTTTTGTAAATCCTTTAACAGGGTGGATTTAGCAATCCTTATTGCTTCTAACAGGGCAGATCATCAGAAGTGATCAAATTGTAAGCCTTAACCGGCCAACTTTATTCTGCAGTATTAAAGCTTTGTGGGTTTCATCCCCACCCTAGTTTTACTTTCTTTTGGAAGGTTTCTGGGTAACCAAATCTATGTGTCATTATTGTGAATGCTTTTAAGGTACATGCTTTCTGTATGCAAAGGTTAAAGTGAATTACATGTTAATACTTCTGTAAATGAAAGAAAATTTGGAGTTACTGATTCACCCCTCCCCTCTCAGTAACTCGGTTAATTCCTGAATATTTCCAACAATCCATTGTAGCAAGCTTCTCTCCCATGATGGTCAAGTAGGGGAGTTCTCAATCAAGAAAGAAGATCCTTTGTCCATCCATATGCATTCTCCCTTCATAACAAGTGTTCATCAAGCATGTAACAACATTGAAGATCTAGGAGTGACATTCATAGAGCCATGCATTTGTGAGGACATCCTTCACTCCATTCTACATTCCAAGGTTCAACAACTATAATTCAAACAAAATACAAGCATCTTCATGAACATGTGTGATCTCAATATCCATTCATGAATTTATTTACAAGGTAGATCTAATATTTACATTTAAATTTATTTTTATGTATGAAATTTTATTTTATTTTCAAGGTTGATTCCTAAATAGGGGAAATTGACTAAGTCAAACCCCTTTCCACAATATTTTTCCCCATTTTTTTGTGTGCAACAACTTACTGTGCAACTTCTAAAACTAATCTTAAAATTTTGGGACTTTTTAGAGCGACTGCAAAGTTTTAGGTAGAATGATAAGGGACACAAAAAACGTCTACAAACTATTCTCGAGAACAAAATGACCAGCTTTTTCTGTAGCCTACAAAATAATTTCAAATTTAGATTTTAGGTTAAAGTAGAGTCTTCTATATAGTGCTTCAAGTCATTACAAGTGTCTGTCTATTTTTTGTCAATCTCTATTTTTTGAAACTAGTTATATTTTCTTATTTAGCCTCCTATTTTGCATCATTATATCATTTCCCCTTAATTGCATCTCATCTTAATCATAATCATGAAGGATCATTGCACTCACTTAGTGCTTAATTTCTACTTGAACCTATTGGGTCATCTTCCTTCTTATTGTACATTAAGGAAAGGTGGACAATCCCTTATATTGTGTTCCCCTTTTCTTTATATACATTTTTGGTAAATTTGATACATGTACATTTCCATTTTGATTTGGTTTCTAGATGTCCTTTTTATGTATTGGATCTTTACTTATGATTTGATGGTTACATGTTCTCTGCATTAGGTTTTATGTAAAATTATTCTTAGTTTAATTAATGTTTCATAAACTTGATGACTGTTTTCATATTTCCTCTCAAAATTAATTCAATATATCTCTTTTCCATTTTCTGTGTGCATGAGTGTTATAACAATGAGCCCTCCCTATAGCATTCAAGTTAAGATAAGCTGTAGACTTATGAGTTACTTTGTGTATCATCTTAAAATGGAAGCACTTGCATGATAAGATCGTTTAGCCCTCCGAGTAGGTGTTTTGGAACCATGTCAAGTAGCTTGAATGGGTCCCCGACTTTGATCTGACATTTTCTTTGATTATGCCCCCTATTTCCACTTCTTTTCTGCATAATTCTGACATCTTGACTTTTGGGTCAGAGGTGACATTTTTGGGTCCAAGAAGACATTTTGGATCAAAGGTGACATTTTGGATCAAAGGTGACATTTTTGGGTCAAAGGTGACATTTTGGGTCAAAGGTGACATTTTTGGTCAATGATGACTTGGAGGGTCAATGAAGACCTCTTCCCTGACCTAGGTCAGCATTGACCTTGTCCTTGACCCCGGGTCCAAGTTTCAAGTTCCCGTGATCTCCGGATGTCAGGTTTCGGAAAGAATTATTTTCCCGCTTCCGGGTCTGCTGTTTTGGTCTCCGAAATGGTAAACTCTTAAATTATATTTAATTTAGGTCCATTCCTAAAGGTTTGAGGCCTAATTGGAATTTAATTCCCCAAGGTGGCCCCTCTAGAGGATTGTGCCCTAGATCACTATAAAAGGAAGCCTTCCTCTCTCATTTTCTCCATCAAGTTTTGTGAGAACACCTCTCAATCAAGTTTTCATGCTCAAGCACTCTCAAGGAGACATTGGTGATCAAGCAATCTTCCATTCAAGCATTCAAGAAATCATCCTCTTCTCCATTCAAGTTCTCCATTGAAGATCTAGGATTCAAGCATTCAAGCCTTTGAAGGGATTTGGTTCAAGCATTCAAGATTCATCATTCAAAACCCTAGGTCTAGCCATCATGGTGGTGTGATCTTCCTTCAAGATCCTTTGCTCATCTTTAAGATCTATTCATTCTTCCCTCAAGGTGGATTCCAAGCATACAATCATGGAGGCTTAGATTTAAATTTTTTAGTGTTATGTTCAAGCTTTCATATTAACATACTTGATTACATTTCAAATACAATTTGCATATCTGTTGAATATCATAGCTTCATTGTTAGATCTACTTCTACTACTTGCTAGCACTCTCTATTTCAATTCCATTATTAAGGTTGATTCTAAATCGGGTTTTGACTAAGGCAAACCCCTACCCCAACAAACAAAAACCATTTTTCTTGTAGGTACAGGTGTGGGAAGGCGAATTAAAGTGCAGATCTGGATACCCTTTTCACCGAACTTCTGAGATCCATGAACAAAGTCAAAGTCAACCTTCAAAATATTAATGTAGTCTTTAACCTTTTATCGGGGTCAAAGACTACCTACTTTCAAAAAGACAAGTTTTTTGGGTTTTCTCCGTCTCGACATTTCGAGTCCGGGACAGGTTACAGAATTGTCTGAAACTGTACACAGGTACCAGAAAATAGGTATTTCCAAATTAATTTCATCATGACGTATGTATCTTATTTTATCTGATTTCAAGTATTTCCCTTACAATTCAAATGTATGTGTAGAATATTGGCTTTGTGGTCTCTTTTATGTGCAAACCATTATTCTAGGACCCCATCCATATTTTATATTATACATTTTGGTGAACCCGACACACTTACCTCTTTCTTTTGTGGAATTAGATGCCCTATTGTGTTATATTTCCCTTTGTATTATCTTGTGTGTTCACCTTCATCGATACATTTTGGTGAACCAATGATAGACAACTCTTTCTTTTATGGTGTTAGATCTCCCTTTGTATTACCTTGTGTGTTCACCTTCACTATACATTTTGGTGAACCCGCGATAGACAACTCTTTCTTTTATGCTGTTAGATCTCCCTTTGTATTACCTTGTGTGTTCACCTTAATTATACATTTTGGTGAATCCGACAAGCTTACCCCCTATCTTTTGTGGAATTAGATGCCCTATTGTGTTTGATTTCCTTTTTATGCTTACAAGTTTCATTTGAATGCATTGGGATTTATCTAGATCTATTTTCTATGCATTTCTTTATTTGTTATCATGTTGCACAAGTTGTTTCAAATATTTTCCAAACATTCTTCTATAAATTTTTGGATTACACAACATTCTCCTCTTACCTTACCATTGCATGATGTTACACCTAGAAAGACTTTATCTAGTGCATGTGATGTTGCTTTGTCCTCTTTTTAATTTCCTTGTAAGGATATATTAGAGCAAGAAGATGACTTTAATCTATCTCTCCATCATATTTCTCTTTATGGAGATGGGTTGAGGACTGATGTTAATTCTTCTCCTAATACATGTCTTTTCTATGAGCCTACTTTAGAATATAATTTACTTTCTTTCCCCTCTAGGGATCCTGCAATGGCCTTTATTGGTAGGGATGATAATCCTCCTATTTGGGATGAATATTTGGATGTGGATGTTTATTACTCTCTTCCTCATGACACCATTATGGATGATCCCTTGGATAACGACATTGATTTATCCCCTCCTCATGAAGAAGCTTTGATACAAGAGGGTGATTTATTAATGGATGACATATTCATACATGATGATAACTCTTTTTCTAAAACATATGCGGACATTTTAGCGAAATAAGATGATATTATAGATGCTTTACCTCTGGGATTCCTTCTAGTGATGAGGCATTAGCGAAGAATGATATGAATTCCCTTAATTCTCACCCTCTTAGTGATGATCCTATGGAGAATCAAGATCTTACCTCATCTCCTCCTAGGATGTCCTCTTTGCTTCCTTCTTGTGAATCTATTTGTAGTGTTGAGACAACTAATATGGTTTTTCTGAAACCTTTTCTGACTGTCAAAGGTTGTCCTCACCTTACTATCAAAGGTAAACCTATAGAGTCTTTCAATGATCAAGATTCTATAGCTCACACATATCGTACAAGGAATAACCTTCAACCTAATCCAGTGGTTTCTACTTCTTTACCACCTTCTCAACCTATTCTTCCTCCTCCACCTCATCTTCCTAGCAAGGAGTATAATTTGATAAACCAATTGGAAAATACTCCTGCCAAGATTTCTTTATGGGAGCTTCTTAAAACTTCACCTACCTACTATGAAGCCTTGCAAAAATCTCTAGAAACTCTTCCTGCTCCACCTCCTAATCAAGAGAACATTAATAACTTCTTACAATGCATGCATGCTACCCCGGGTCCTCCTGACATTGTATTTACCCAAAAGGATTTACCTTCTAAAGAAGTTTAGAATTAATATGATGCTCTTATGGTTGCTTTTTCTATCAATAAAAGTATCATTCATAGGACCTTTATTGATAATGGATCTAGGCTTAATATTTGTAGCATGGACATGCTCAAAGTGATTAATTCCAATCTTTCAACTATTCAACCTGACAATGTTCCTATACATGGCTTTGATAACATTGCTAAGGACACTTTAGGCATCATTACCTTACCTATCAAAGTAGGACCGGTCATCCTGAATACACCTATTCATGTTATCTCTGGACCTCTCAATTATAACCTTCTTTTGGGTAGACCTTGGTTGCATGAGATGCATGCTATTCCTTCCACCCTTCACCATAAAGTCAAGTTTATATATAACAATGGGATGTATACACTTCATGTGGATGATGTGCCTAATCCTTGTCTAAATATTCAAACCCACACTACTCCTACTCCTAATAGTAATCTTTCTTCCTCTAATGCTCTTCCTGACGAAGATTAGGGATCCTTGGATTTTACTCCTACCTTTATTGGAGAGTATAAAGTTTTTGATCTTGATTTTATGAAGAAACAAAGAGAATTTGAACAACGAGTTTTTACTTCTAAAGCCCTTCATAATAAATTTGTCGCTGCTTCTACCCACAATAAATCTATCCAACCTACTAAGGATGATATCGTGACTGTTGAAGTTCCATTGACTCCTTCTGATATGGCTTCTTGTTATGGTCTTGGTTATCATTTCCTAGTTAAACAAGGATTCTATAGTCAAGCATGTGGTAAACATAAATAGGGAATTCAAATGCCCTTACATACTGGGGGGCATGAGCATTCTTATGGATTGGGATTTAATCCTCAAAAACAAATCAATGTTAACAATATCTCAAATAACACTTCAAAACATGATGAAACTACGAAGGAATTAGACCAAGAAATTCTTTTTCCTAAACTCCTTCATTCTAAGATGATTACTATATCTAAACGCAAAAAGAAACGTAGTCCACACTTGAAGACTTTTCCTTTTTGTTTATATCATAGATTTCATGATCACTCTACTAATAAGTGTCAAGCTTTACATTATAAGATTAGGCAACTCATTGATAGTAAGGTTATTTATATATCATGTGGCAATGAGTTGTATTTCAATCCTATTTTCTCTAAATAATATTTATGTTCCTATTATAGAGCTCCACATTATGTAAAAAATGTTAGCCTAATCCTTGGGGGCTTGTTGTCTTGCATAGTGTTGTGAGCAATATAATAGGTCCCTTTCCATCCTTGTTCCTATAGTTGGGGGGCAAGGATGCCATCTCCTTCTATTATGTCTTTCCGGGATCCATTGTTCCCTTGGTTAAGCATAATCTATCTATTATGTGATATCCAATCATACATGAAAATTTTGGTTTGCATTGAGGATCTTTGTCCTTAATCACAACCTCTTTCATTGTTTGACATTGGGTTTCCAGGGTTGATATATCTCTCACCTTGGAAACTGAATAGTGTGCTATCGCTCACAAGGGTTACTTTTTCACTTCTTGCATGATATCTCTTTGCATTCATCCCTTCCATGGCCTCATAGGAGCTGTGACCTTCTTGGCTTGGATTGGGCGTTGTTTATGGATATTGTCTTGATGTTGAAGAAGGCTTTATCCTTGTTCTTTTCTTTCCTTAACATGTCAAAATAGTATGTTTTTTCCATATTAAGGAGGGGGGCATATATACAGCCTCCCTCACTCTATATTATGTATTTTTGTTCTAACCTTTTTTTTTGCAGCATGCTAAATATCGGAAGGTAACACACATAAGTTGCTAAATCTTGAAGAGACATGCATTTCCAATATGCTAAATCCTCTAAAGGTAACACACATAAGTTTCTAAATCCTGAAGGGACATGCATTTCCAATTTCAAATACGCTAAATCCTCTAAAGGTAACACACATAAGTTGCTAAATCTTGAAGGGACATGCATTTCCAATATGCTAAATCTTTCGAAGGTAATGCACATAAGTTGCTAAATCCTGAGGAGACGGGCATTTCATATTCATAGTGATACAAGAATGTGGATCTATGGGTATTCTAGAAGCCATCAGAAGACGCATTACAATTGCAAGCACAGTTTATGGGTGAACCTGTTGGGCTCTCCCTCCAGGGTGATTTATAGTAAGGTGGGCATCTTAATGGGCGAGGTAATCACTTTCTCCTTTCTCTCTTTTCCCTTTCATGCTAGTATGACTGGATCATGAAGCTATGTTATTTATAGTGATGCTCTTGTCTTTCTTATGTAATCATTTATGTTTTTATGGTAGCTTTCCAAATATGATATTAGTATGAGAGATATTTCTTAGCGAGGTTTCTTATGCTAATTGATTTGGGTTGTTTAGTACTAACCCATGTTCTTTTGGTTTTCTCTTTTCGCACCCTCGTGCGTGTATGTTGAGTTAGAATCTTTAGTGTGGGGGCTTGTGTCCTTGGCTAAGTGTTATTTTATCTCATTGCAAATCCACTTGGATCTCTTCTTTCTTCTCCTTTACCAAGAGTTTGCATCGAGTCCATACTCTTGCTAAAGTGGGGGCTTAATGTATCGTCTTAAAATGGAAGCACTTCCATGATAAGAGCATTTAGCCCTTCGAGTAGGTGTTTTGGGATCATGTCAAGCACCTTGAATGGGTCCCCTACTTTGATCTGACATTTTCTCTGACTTTGCCCCCTATTTCCACTTCTTTTCTGCATAATTCTGGCATCTTGACTTTTGGGTCAAAGGTGAGATTTTTGGGTCAAATGTGACATTCTGGGTCAAAGGTGACATTTTGGGTCAAAGGTGACATTTTGGGTCAAAGGTGACATTTTTGGGTCAAAGGTGACATTTTAGGTCAAAGGTGACATTTTGGGTCAATGACGACTTGGAGGGTCAAAGATGACCTCATCCCTCACCTAGGTCAGGGTCGACCTCATCCTTGACCCTGGGTTCAAGTTTCAAGTTCCCGTGATCTCCGAATGTCAGGTTTTGGAAAGAATTGTTTTACCGCTTTCGAGTCGGTTGTTTTGGTCTCCAAAATGGTAAAATCTTAAATTATATTTAATTTAGGTCCATTCCTAAAGGGTTGAGACCTGATTGGAGTTTAATTCCCCAAGGTGGCCCCTCTCGAGGATTGTGCCCTAGATCATTATAAAAGGAAGCCTTCCTCTCTCATTTTCTCCATCAAGTTTTGTGAGAACACCTCTCAATCAAGTTTTCATGCTCAAGCATTCTCAAGGAGACATTGGTGATCAAGAAATCTTCCATTCAAGCATTCAATCAATCATCCTCTTCTCCATTCAAGTTCTCCATTGAAGATCTAGGATTCAAGCATTCGAGCATTCAAGCCTTTGAAGGGATTTGGTTCAAGCATTCAAGATTAATCATTCAAAACCCTAGATCTAGCCATCATGGTGGTGTTATGTTCCTTCAAGATCCTTTGCTCATCTTCAAGATCTATTCATTCTTCCCTCAAGGTGGATTCCAAGCATATAATCATGGAGGTTTAGATTTACATTTGTTAGTGTTATGTTCAAGCTTTCATATTAACATACTTCATTACATTTCAAATACAATTTGCATATCTATTGAATATCATAGCTTCATTGTTAGATCTACTTCTACTACTTGCTAGCATTCTCTATTTCAATTCCATTATTAAGGTTTATTCCAAACTAGGGTTTGACTAAAGTAAACCCCTACCCCAACAAACAAAAACCATTTTTCTTGCAGGTACAGGTGTGGGAAGGTGAATTAAAGTGTAGATTTGGATATGCTTGTCGTCAAACTTCTGAGATCCGCAAACAAAGTCAAAGTCAAACTTCAAAATATTAATGTAGTCTTTGACCTTTTATCAGGGTCAAAGTCTACCTACTTCCAGAAAGACAAATTTTTTTTGGGTTTTCTCCGTCTCGACATTTCCAGTTCGGGATAGGTTGCAGAATTGCCCAAAACTGTACACAGGCACCAGAAAATAGGTCTTTCCAAATTAATTTCATCATGAGGTATGTATCTTATTTTATCTAATTTCAACTATTTCCCTTAAAATTCAAATGTATGTGTAGAATATTGGATTTGGGGTCTCTTTTATGTGCAAACCATTGTTCTAGGACCCCATCCATATTTTATATTATACACTTTGATCTTTAGTTCTCTTTGTTTCCTATAGATCTTGATGATACACGCATGCCCATTAATGACATTACTACTATGGTTCAAAATCCTTCTTCCCACTCTTCTCATGATTATAACGAGACTTTGAGAGTTTCTCCTACCCAAGTGAAAACTATTTCCCATGACTTTTAAAAATTTGAGTAATGGTTAAATGCAGAAAATTCTAATATGGAAGATATCTCCATAGAAGAAGGTTTTGGGAAGTTTACTCACAATGATGAACATGGTATTTACTTATTAAACAGTATTTCCCATCTTGTTGATAGTAATGTTAAACCTCTTAAGGATTTTTCTCAAGATCTCGGTTTAACTCAACCTCCCACTAGGGTTGACACTTCAATTCCTATTCATACTTCATTACCTAGTGTTTCCACTTATGCTCCACCTCTCATGACTATATATGTTTCAAACATCAATCCCACATATGTTAGTATTAGAAGCATTCCTAATCCTATTGTTCCTTCTTCAAGTGTTACATGTGTTTTCCAACCTTCATTCATGCCTACCTATAATAATTCTCCATTTTAATATTCTAATGTTCCTTCCATTTCCCATAATGGTCCCAAACTTTCACACATGTCTCATACCTATCTTTCTACCAAATCCACTATCAATAGTCATTTTCAAACCGTTTCACCCTTGCAACAAAAAAATACCTCCATGAATCAATCCAAATTCAACATTCTTACATGTGATGTTACTAGTCATTTGTCCTTAGACATCATTCATGTTTTTATACCTCAATACATGGAAATACATCACTTGGAGACTTACAATGGTAAATGTTATCCCTTGAGCCATGTTGCTTTCAAATATTGTGTAGTAATTTTTCTCATGATCATAGGTTCATGGATAAACTGTTTACTAGAACCTTTCAAGATAAGGCCTTACAATGGAATTATTCTTTACCTCATTATGTTGATTCTTTCCAAAAAATTGCTAACTCTTTCATTCAACAATTTCAAAATAATATTGGTCCTAAGATTTCTTTTACTAATTTAATGCATTTTAAACAAGGTGATAAAGAAAAATTGATTTATTTCATTGGAAGAGTTAAGAATTTGCATTCTCAGATTTCTTATCATGTGTATTGATATTCAATGTATTTTCATTGCTAATTCACAAAACAACATCAGAGATAAGATATTGCTTTCTAAATTCTATTCCTTTACTCAATTGTGTATTGTGATTCATAATTATCATCTTCAAGTGGGTAAATTTGAGAGCTCCACTCTAATTGAACCAATTGATAAGAATGATGCCACATCCCAGTCATTCTAAAAGTCTAAAAAACTGAAAGACTTCATCAAGATTAACAACTCACCAAACAACATAGATGTGCAAGTCGCAGTAGCATCCAAAGGTGTGACACCTTTTTCATCTTATTTTAGACCTTGTGATTTTACACCTCTTTCTAAATTTTTTCATAATGTGACGTTGAAATTTATTAATGCTAATGTATTAAAAATTCCTTCCATTGAGCCATTTTATCCTTCCAAACAATTCAACAAAAACTTTGATCTCAAATATTTTTGTGAATACCATCATCAACCCCTCCATGATATTGAATAGTATTTCCTTTTAAAATATATTATCCAAGACCTCATTGATTCTAATGCTATATCTATTAAGGGTGTTAATGATCAATGAAACAAATCCATTGCCCTTCCTAACCAAAAATTGCAAATTTATACCAATTTTTTACCTTTCCATTCAACCAATACCATTGAATCTTTCTATCCTTTTCCTTCTTCCTCTACCCTTATTTTTGAATCTTTGACTATTGTGAGTTATGATGTTGAGTGTACCAAGGGAAATAATTTTTTCAACCTTATTGATCAATCCAAACCTAAAACCAAATCCAAACCTAAACTTGATCTCTACATTACATTTGATCCTAGTGAGACTATTAAATCACCTAATGGTTCTCTTTACATTTTTGCAAGGTTTAATGTTCTTCCTACTCATGGAGTTATTATAGATTCTACTTGAATGGTGAATGTTATAAGGTCAAAGAAAATATTTACACTCAACACTTACATCAATATATTTATAGAAAATCTAATGTAATGATAAAAAATTTCAATGGCCAACGATGGCTCTATTTCCTAGTTTTCTATAGAAGTTGGCAAGAAAACCTTAGATGTCACCTTTTTCCATTCAAACTTCTAATCAGTTTCAAGTTAGATTTGGTCTTCCTTGGATCACTTCCATGAAATCAATAGTCTTTCATATCCATAATTTTTTGAAATTTCCCCATGATGGAGAAATCATCACAATTAACCATAGTATTTATTAGTCTTTAGCTAGTTAAGGGAGCTTTCACCTTGACTTAAATTTTAGCCTTGCATCCTTTATCTAGTTCAACCTCGAAAAGATAACTTTTTCTTATCCTATCAAGATTCAAAATCCAAAAGATTTGTGAACTTAACAATCCTAATCTTGCTCCATCTCCTTTCCCTAGACATGAAATCCTTCCTAAACCTTTTATACCTCCTATTTATGCTTTATTTTTACCTCCTATATCTTATAAACACTATGTACATGCTATCCGTTAGACTAGTGCTATTCCTTCCATTCTTCCTCCTAAATGAGAAAAGTACCCAATGTTGATTGATCCTAAAACACCTCAAATTTCAAACAAAACCAAATGTAACCATTGTGCTCATGACAACCACTATAAATTTCATGCTAGAGTCTATGAGAATTCTTCACAAAACCTTTCCTTCCCTAAGACACCTAATGATTCTTTGATTCCATTTGACCAACCTATGGGCTCCCAAGGGAGGAAGTAACTCTTAATAAGATTAAATTGAAAAAACATAATGATTTTATTTGTATCTTACATTCTATTTTGTTTAATTTGGATAAAGAAGATACTCTTTGTGATGATTTTAATATTTAAAGATAAATGATGTTCATGCTAGTGATTCTAATTATATGTAAAATATTATTAATATTAATGATGACTTACTAGATAATGGGTTCTCTTTAAACTTATGAGTAGTATCTAAATAGTTTTGAAATATCTTCCCAAGAGAAAGCCCTGAAATCTCAAGATAATGCAAGAGGCAAAGGAGAAGAAATAATGCTAAAAGGAGCTCAAGAGGAAGAGGACATGGAAAATCCAAACAAGGAATTTTTGAAGGAGATAACTTGAGATCTCAAAATAGCTCCATATAGGGCAATAATACTAGTAGCTCAAATCAAGGTAATGACAAGTGAAATTTTGAATGATATTATTGTCATAAGTTTGGTCACTATGCAAGTGACTGCTAGAAAAAGTACAATAATTGGTCAAAGAAAAATAGAAATGTGGTTGAAGGAAATTAGTCCACATCCTTCATCATGTGCAATATTGGTGAAGAAGGAAGCACTATGGTTTGATATTTGGACAATAGTTGTAGAAACCACATGAACTTGGTAATTAAAGTATTTTTCCTTTCATCGATAAAAATGTAAAGTTTGAAATTAAAATGGGGAATAATTTGAAATATGGGAAAAGGATCTATAATTATTTGCACCAAATATGGTGAAAATAAGGTAATTTAAAATATTTATTTCACCTTAGGTATTAAGTACAACCTAAAGAGTTTTGGGTAGCTGATCTAAAATGGATACAAAATGCTAATGGAGAAGGGTGAATGTGTCATTTTTGACAAGGATGGGAGAAAGAGATAAATTGAAATAGTTCAAATAAAAAAGAATTAGATATTTTATTTGAGGATAGATACATTCTTCTCTTTCCAGTCTATGTCTATATCTTCCAAGCAAGGAAAATGCACAATAATGTAGCAATCATATTTCAAGAGAATAGTTTAATACCCTTTCAATAGATGGCACCTTAGGTATGGACATATAAGCTATGTTGGTTTGATTCTATTGTTCAAGAAAATAATGGTTGATGGTTTTCCAAAGATGGTAGAGCCTAGTACTAGGTGTAAAGTTTGCATTTAAGGAAAAAAACATAGGCATCCTTTTAAATTGGGTAACTCTAGAAGGGAAGGAGAACCATTAGAGTTGGTGCATACTGATTTTTGTATCCCTATGAAAACTTTATCTATTGGCAAGAGAATCTATTTCATCACCTTCTTTGATGATTACACTCGTAAGGCAAGGGTATATTTCTGGGTAAAAGTACAAAGCTGTGTCACACTTTTATAAAGGAAAAGGTCAACAACACACAAAATTTTTAACTTTAATGACATAAAAATGGCATTTATGTTTAAAATTTGGAGATGATGTAAACTAATGAAATGTGTAAAAGTGGATGAAGTTTATGGCTATAATTTTTTTAATTTTTTTTGAACAAGAATTCACATGGTTTTTAAATTTCTTAAGTCCATTTTTTACTTGCTGAAAAATGCTGAAAAATGAGGGTCTTGTCCGCACCAAAAAAGTATATGCAAATAATCTCTTTTTTCTTTGATTTCAAAATATGTCATAGATAAAATGTATAGCTAGTGTAGAAAAGAAGAAAAATTAGTTTTCAATGTATATTTTTTCTGTTATAACTACTCAAAGTCGAACATACCTGAAATCGATAGTTTTCATCTCGCGTCAAATTTCCCCTATCAAATCTACACCATTCAAAAAATAAATCACACACTTTTGAAGATAACTCTCTCCACTAGTGTTAAATGTAAATTTTCAATTTTTTTGATAAGCTTTACTATTTTTTTCTATATTTGAAGCATCTTGTTCTCGAATGTTAAAATACCTACTTGTAGTATTTTAAAATTATAATATATTAGATCTAATTAAAATACTATAAAAATTATATGATGATAATCTTGACTCTGTGCTCTAAAAAAGGGTATTTTTATATTTGTAAAAAAAATCATTAAAAAGAGTAAGAGTTATTGAAACGTCACTTTTCTGTAATAATTTTATTTCTTTAGTAATTGTTATAAAACATGCATTTAATAGATATTTCCAATTGGAAAAGGTGAAGAACTTATCTAACTTAGCTAGAATGAATCTAGCTAGACCATATGTTTGACAAAAAATAATTTTAGTTAGAAATACTCAAATTCAGCTGTGCTGATACGTTGTCCTGAAACATGACACAACTTTGTGCTTTTACCCTTCTCGCAACATAAGTATGAAGCATTTGATAGGTTTTTTTTGTTTAAGGCCTAGCCTAAGAAAAAAAGTAGAAACCATGACAAGTTCCTAAGGTAAAATAGAGGGGGAGAGTATAACTCTAACAAGTTTGTGAAGTTTTGCAATAAAAATGACATAAAGAAGGAGCTAACATCAAGCTATACTCCACAAAAAATTTGAGTATTTGAGAGGAAGAATAAGACCATTATAGAGATGGAAAGGAGAATGCTACAAAGAAAGGAACTTTGAAATGCATACTGGGGTGAGGATTTAGAATTAATATTTTATTTGGTTATATAAGTCCCATAAAGGTGGCCTATTATAAGATTCCATAAGAGAAATGTAGAAAAATGAACAATTGAGTATTTGAGAGTGCTTGGTTGTGTGGCATATGATCATGTGCCAAGGAAGAAGAGGAAAAAGTTGGATGACAATCTGAGTGAGAAGCACATTTTCATAGGATATATTCCAGAGTCTAAGACATATAGGTTGTATAACCCATCCACCAAAATTATCATTAGAATATAAATTAAGCTCATTGAGAATGAGTCATGTGATGGCTTAATGGATACCTCTTCAATTATCTTAGCTAGAGTTCCCATTTATTATAAAGATAACGAGTAGAAAGATAAAGTTACAATAGATATGGAGTTGGACATAGAATTATATAGAGGAATAGATTCACATTGTTTATTAGATATTCAACTCTAGACAACTCCAAACGTAAATAATAGAAAGGAAAACAACCACAAACAATTAGAGAATTGGCACTGGAGATATCCAAATAGCTCTAGATTGGTACACAAACAGGGAACACAAGTTCTAGATAGAATTGGACATGGTCTACATAATACATGTCAACAACAATAGTGAGAGTTTAGTCTCTACTATTTCATCCCAAATGCTAAGAAAGATGAAGGCTGTAAGGAAGACCTACCAAAATGAAATGTATGATGAAGATTTTGACAAAAATATAAATTTTAAATTATTTTTTCATATTGATCTAATTTATTTTGAGGATACTATACAAGAGGAGAAATGGTGTTGTACACACTAAAATATGCACTTCTATGAACCATTGCATGCAAGGTTACTCAAGAATGAGGCCTCACAAAGTGGCTCATAGCTCTCTATGCATGGAGTTGCAAGGGACTATGAGTTTTGCTCTCAGCTAGAGCTACAAGAAAGTGACCTTGCTAGTCAACCATACAATGAGAGATTCAAGTGAAGACAAGGGAAAGAGTGCCAATGTCTCCAAGAATCTAAATGGAAATGAAATGCAAATGCAACTAGTATGAATGTGCAAGACTAATCTACCAAATGAAGTGCAAACTAAACTATGAAAAGAAGTACAATAGATTCCAAGCCCATAATTAAGCTATGTGAGATCTATTCTATTGCATAAAAGGAAATCTAATCTATGATGCCATTATTATGCAACTATGAAAGCAAATATGCAACTACAATGAAATGCCACAAGTCTTCAATGTCTTCAAACTCCAAATGCACCTAAAACCTGCAGCATAACATTAGCATAAAACATGGATATGCAAATGGAGGAGAGAGTTCTCCTTTTATAAGAAATGAGGTGAAATGGACCATGGAGATTAAGAGGCAAAAAGTCTTAATCAGCAGTGGAGCTTGAAAGAGGAGCAATCCATGTGCACAAGTATCCTCCAATGAGAAAATAGGAGTTGACTTTATGTCCATATGAGACAAAAAGTGCTTTTTTCCTTTTTATAAAATATGAATAATGCTTTATTTGTGCAACTTAGGATAAGAGGAAAGTGGGGGCTTTTTATTTAATTAAAAGGGGAGGAAATATTCCTTTTAATTAAATAAAGACTTAGGATAAATGGTTAGCCCAAGGATAAAAATCTAATATATGATCGAAATTAAGAAATTGATATTGTTGAAAATATTGATTATTGATCAAAATGATTCAGGATTGATAAATCAAATAAATGGGGCCCAAAGTCTAGGCGACCATTTTTGGGTGCATACATTTGCCCCTCTTTGACTAATGTGTGATCGATTTGGGAACACATGCAGTCAAAGAATGAAGTTGAAATGTGAGATCGATCTGGGATCACAAAACAACTCAGATATGAGGTCGATTCGGGATCACATCTGGACAAACATAAACAAAAGCTTAGACCAACACCGTTGCTGCTAGGTGCAAATCAAGCTTTAGACAAAACTATCACCGTCGCTGCTAGGCAATAATTAATGTCTAAAAATGGGAGATAAGAATCTCAAATTTTGAGCAAAAACTCACAAAAGATGTCTGAATCAGGAAAATCAAGAGAATTAGGGATGAGAATCCCATAAATACTGCCCCCTCGGAATCAAAATCGAAATCAAGTAGAGGAGAGACAGAAAATTGATAAGGTTGATCAAATCATAATCGAATGTAAGGGTCAAATAGGTTAACCATTAGGCAATAGAACATGCCCTAGCCTGACTGAAAAGATGCAATCAAACGTGAGAAATGAGGGAATGGAATGAATATGAATGAAAGACTAGAAGTTTGGAAGACATGGAAATGAAGAAATGATGATGCCCCAACAAAGATTAAAAGATTAGGCCTCAAAAGATCAGCCAACTGCGCAGAAGGGGGGAAGTTTTTGAAACGCGATTTTGACTATCAAGATGGCCTCGGATTTCGATTTTGAGTCCGAAAATGGATAGAAAATGATGTGATATGAAAGACTAGAAATGAAAGATATGATCAAGAAGAATCAGAAAATGAGCACAGTTGACCAACTAGTCCGCGTAGGATGAAAAGGAGAGCTCCTTCCATACGCAAAATGCAAAACTAATCTAACATGACCCTAAAAATGCAAGCTATTATGAAAAAGTGGTTGACTTGCAAGGTCACAACGCTTATAGACATCTAATTATCATCATCGAGCGTTATTGGTAGCGTCGTAAGATCATACAATGGACACTAGCATAACTATGTGGATATGAATATGATCTTTATCAGATAGAAATGTGGAAATCTCACCTAGGCATCAAAGATATGTAGGTCCAGATGACTAATGCAGTGAGATCACCTAAGTTTGATATGGCGAGATTATGCTTATATCAAGACACATGAAAGTCAGGATAGCTAAAAGCATGCACTCGCAAAACAGTCAAGGATAATACCTTGTCAATCCATAGTGTCAAGTAGGACCAGCATAAATGCGCATGACAGTTAGGATCAACAAAATATACCCACAAGCAGATAAAGAAAGAAAACATGTTCTCATTCCCTCAGTCTTCTAGCAATGCATCATCGAAAACTTCTCAGGGAGAGACCACTCACCAAAGAAATCCTCATAGACAACACACAAAGAAAATAAAGTCATCATATCGTCAGCGAGTTAATTGTTTAAGTGCGTGTGTGTTGGTCATAGAGTCAAATTCTGAGTATCATATCTGCAAATGAGAAATATCATGTCATACGAGACTGTTTGGGTAAGACACCTGATAAGTGTTAAGAAACACTCGACGCAAGGGTAGTGTTGAAAAACACTGTTTGGAGTGGTGTTGAAAAACACCTGTTGTGAAATGCCCCGAGAGACAAACGTTTCTAAAAGACCAATGCTAACAGTCATGCCCCCTAGACAAAGACAAAGACCAATTCCAGACTAGGCCAAATAAGGTCAAGGCATGATGACAAGTGGTTAAGTGTCGAGGACGCATGCTAACAAATAGGGGTGCAAAGGCCTCAAGTAGCGCCTGTTGCCAGGTTTTCACCACTTGGAATCTTTTTTCATTTTTTCATTTTTTTATTTTTTTTGGATTTTTTCTACCAAGGCGCCTATTGCTAGGTTTTCACCAAGGCACTTTTTTTATTTTTTATTTTTTGTATTTTTTTTCAGGACTTTATATGCTTTTTAGGATTTTTTCAGCATCATATATCAATTTTTTTTTGGAAATTTTTTTCAGGATCAATAAGATATGTACAAAGGATGCCCCCAGACAGAACGGGCATCAAGGATAGAACTTCTTGAGGTGCACAATGTTGATGGGATCAGGGAGCTATTCTCCATCAGGATCTGATAGTAAATACGCACCAGTACCAAAAGCAGCTGTGATGACATATGGTCCAAGCCAGTTAGGTTCAAACTTGCCCTTTTGCTCTCTATTTTGTTGGTTCTTAGGGTTCTTTTGTAAAACAAGATCACCTATTTGAAATTCTCTAGGGTGAACCTTCTTGTTGAATGTCTTGGACATACGCTTCTGATACACTCTCATATGATCAAAGGAAGCCTTACGCTTCTCATCTAGAAGTTCTAGTTCCTGTAACCTCATGGCACGGTAATCCTCATCTGTAATCAAACCTTTGAGTGAGACTCTAAGGGATGGTATCTCGACTTCTAAAGGAAATATTGCTTCAGCGCCATAGGTGAGAGAGAAAGGAGTGGCTCCTGTAGGTGTGCGAATGCTTGTTCGGTAAGCCCATAGTGCTGGATTGATTTGTAAGTGCCAATCCCTACCATTCTTGTGTACTATTCTATGAAGAATCTTAAGAATGGTTTTGTTAGAAGCTTCTGCCTGTCCGTTTCCCTGTGGAAAATATATGGAGGACCAATGTTGCTTGATTTTAAACTTTTTGCATAGGTGCTTTAGGTCCTTATTCTTAAATTGACCTCCATTATCAGTAATGATCTCGGAAGGCACTCCAAATCGGCAAATGATATGATTCAAGATGAACAAAGAAATGGTCCTTCCTGAAGCAACAGAAAGTGGTACAGCCTCCACCCATTTTGTGAAGTAGTCAGTGGCAGTAATAATGAACTTGTGTCCACCTGATGAGTTGGGATGAATTTGCCCAACCAGATCAAAGGCCCAACGCTGAAATGGCCAATGAGAAACAGAAGGAATCAGCTCCCTACCTGGAGCATGAATCAGGTTGCCATGTTTCTGACATTTTTCACATGACTTAGCAAAGGTGACTGCGTCCATCTGCATTGTGGGCCAATAATATCCCACCCTAAGCAACCTTCGGGCCATGGCAAGACCATTAGAATGTCCACCACAAATGCCCTCGTGGATGTCAGCTAACGCTTGGTTGGATTCCTCCTTTTCCAAGCACCTAAGGAGCGTCCCATCTAAACCCCTCTTATATAAATCACCAGAGATGAGGGTGTGGCGAGAGGCATTACGGATGAGGTTTCGGCATTCGGAGCGGGTGAATGTGTCAGGGATGATGCCATCATGAAGGTATGAATAGATAGAACCATATCGGGAAGACTCGTGTGTGATAATGGCACAAATGACACGGCTTTCAGATGAGTCAAAGATGGGATGGTGTAGCTCTTCCACCAGGAATTCAAATCTAGATTCATGTGTCTCCAACTGAAGAAGTGAAGCTAATGTGGCCATGGCGTCTGCAGCTTTGTTCTCTATCCTAGGGATTTGTTGAAACGTCACAAAGGTGAAATAGCGTCTCAAAGAATCAACCATCTTTTTATAGGGTATCAATTTGTCATCCTTGGTTTGATACTCTTCATTGACTTGGTTGATGATTAACTGAGAATCCCCAAAGACATGTAATTCTATGATATTCCATTCTATAGCCATTCTCAAGCCATTAGTTAAGGCTTCATATTCTTCAATATTATTGGTACATGGGAATAATAGTTTGTAAGACTTCGGAATGTTGTACCCATGTGGAGAAACAAATAACACTCCAGCACCTGATCCATTTTGCATGCGGGAGCCATCAAAGAACATTGTCCAAGTGCGAGTAGTGGTATATAAGATGTGTTCATCTGGGAATTCCACTTGGACTGGCATACTATCCTGGATTGGAAAATCAGCTAATTGGTCAGCAATAGCTTGCCCTTTTATTGCCTTCCTTTCAACGTACTCTATGTCAAATTCAGTGAGGACCATCATCCATTTAGCAAGTCTACCCGTCAGGGCAGCCTTACTAAGCAAGTATTTAAGGGGATCAATTTTGGCAACCAAATGTATGGTATGAGCAAGCATGTAGTGGTGCAACTTTTGAGAAGCAAACACCACCGCGAGACAAGACTTCTCAATATTATTGTAATTGATCTCATAAGAGACTAGAGTACGGCTGATATAGTAGATGGCCCGTTCTTTCCCAGTATCATCTGTTTGAGCCAATAATGCCCCCAGGGAAGTGTCTGTAGCTGAAATATATAGGATCAATGGTTTCCCTGGAATAGGAGGCATTAAGATCGGAGGATTAGCCAAGTATTGTTTGATCTGATCTAGGCTCTTTTGACAATCCTCGTTCCAAACACAAGAGGCACCCTTATGCAATGTTTTGTTGAAGGGTTGCGCTCTATCTGCAAGCTAAGAAATAAACCTCCTAATTGATTGAAGACGTCCCTGAAGACTTCTCATTTGGCTGATATTTCGAGGAGGTGGCATATCTAGGATTGCTTGGACCTTTTCGAGGTCAACCTCAATACCTTTTGCTGATATTATGAATCCTAAAAGTTTGCCTGAGGTGACACCAAATGCGCACTTCTTTGGATTCAATCTGAGTTGAAATTGTTCCATACGATCTAGAATTACTTCCAGATCATTGAGGTGTGTGTCCCTTTTTCTTGATTTTGCCAGGGTATCATCCACATAATCTTCCATATTTTTGTGCATCATATCATGAAAGATAGTCGTCATAGCTCTTTGGTAGGTTGCTCCTGCATTCTTTAACCCGAATGGCATGACGTTCCAGCAGTAGGTTCCCCATGCACATGTGAATGCTATTTTCTCTTGGTCTTCAGGAGCTATTTTGATTTGATTATACCCCGAGAAACCATCCATTAGGGAATATATGTCATAGCCTGCCGTCATGTCCACTATCATGTCAATGTTTGGAAGTGGAAAATCTTCCTTTGGGCAGGCTTTGTTTAGGTCTCTAAAATCTGTGGAGACACAAATGGACCCATCATGTTTGGAGACTGGTACTATGTTTGAGATCCATTCTGCATAATCGATGGCTCTAATAAATCCAGCTCTCAAAAGTTTTTCTAATTCTCCTTTGACAAGTAGAGCTATATGTGGATGCATTTTTCTTAATCTTTGTTTTACTGGCTTGACTCCTGGAGCTATAGATAAGTGATGCATTATGAGATTCGTGTCAAGCCCTGGCATGTCTGAGTAGGTCCATGCAAAATTAATTTTCTTTTTCTGTAAAAACTGTACATATGCCTTGGTCTCTTCCTCTGATAAAGACTGAGCAAGATGGACTATCTGAGGATTTTCTTCTGTGTTTAAATTGACCGGCTTTGTTGGTTCAATCAATATTGATGATCTATCCTGGAAATAACTCGGCAAGTTATTAAGTACCCCATCCTTAGGTGCCTCAAAGAGGTTTTCACCTTTGGATGCGTCATTTCTTTTTACTATTTTTGGTTTTGACACCGCCACAAAGTGGTTTTCGCCATCAGACCTATTTTTCTTTTTCTCTTTTGTTTTGAGACTGAGGTACTTAATATCAGGCTCTGTCATGCTGGTTGTTGGTTCACTGGTGGAAGAAGCCATGGGTTCGAGAGCATTCAGATAGCAAGCAATTTCGTAATCGTTGTGAAATGTGAGGAATGTGGGCTCTTGGTGGCGCTGAGACCAGTCAATCAGGTCAAAGTGAACAAGGGGTAAGTCAATGGTGGGTTCGATGTTGTTAATGTGAAAGGTGTCATCTTTGGTGACCATATAATCGGAGTTCATCAAGTCTTCTCCTAAGATACCTGAATTAGGACTCATCCTATCAAACGAAGCGTCGTCTACTAAGGTGATTTGAGGAGGGCAATCCTCTAGTCTGACACTAGGATCGTTAGTCGCATCGGGTTGGGTACTATAGGCATGGATAATATCCATGTCTAAATCAATTGTTGCGTCTGAAAGTGAATCCCATTCATATTCATGGGAGTCTGTCTCTGAGTCATCATTTAGGCCTCGTGATGTAGAAGCCTCAAGGTTAGGAAGGGTTTCCCCCTCTCTAGTGCTTGTATTGGTACTATCCGTCGCAGCTAGGATAGTAACACTTTCCTTTGTCGATCTAGCAGTCACACAGTCACTATCCGTCGCAGCTGGGATAGTAGGACTATTAAGCATCAAATCTGTGGAATCTCCCCAAAGGAGATTCATTGAGGGCACCCAATCATCAGACACATCTTGTTGGTTGGAGAGATCAGGCGTATAATCTGCATCACTGTCACTGTTCGTCACAGCTGGGATAGGGACACCTTTCTTCTTCTTATTCTCAAAACCTAAGCCGACCGTGGACTTATTTTTTCATCCAAAAAGAGCATGATCAAGAGGCTCAGCTTTAGCATCCAGCCTATGACTAAGGGGACCAAATCCTGGATATCCCATATTTTTAACCAGTGTATACCCTTTCCCATAAGTTTTAGGTGAAGGAGCAAAATTCTCATTATGTTTGTATTTCTCCTCGTGATATATCTAGTCCCTTACAGCAACTTCCTCTTTCTCTTCTTGAATGGGGACCGAAGACTCAACAAATTTCCCAAATAACATCATTGCTGATGACGAGGGCTTCACATTTGGGGAGGGTCTCCCATAAGACCTAGGAGAGATTGGCATTTTCGTAAAAGAATCAATCTTATAATCTCCCATCCCAAGGTCCATGGTCTTGAATTTCTGCTTGCATTGTTCAAGTGAACTGCTAGGATTGTTAGCTTCTCGATTCAAAGGTACATGTAATCCCGCAGAAATGTTATTAACTGATAGAGAACTGTCTCCAGGGATGCAAATTTCTACACCGTTATGGGGAAACTTAACACACTGGTGATATGTTGATGGGACTGCCTGCATTTCATGAATCCATGGCCTACCTAGCAAAATGTTGTAGGCTAGAGGTCCAACATCAACAATTTGGAATAATATATCTTTTTCTACGGGACCAATGCGAATAGGAAAAACAGCCAATCCCTTGGAACTTCTTTCTGCCTCATCATATGCTTTGATTGTGATTCTTTTCTTTGTGTTAATGACGTTCTCGGAATACCCTAGAGCTAGCAGCAAACTCAGGGTACAAATATTGAGCCCCGTACCCCCATCTATCAGTACACGCCTAACACGGGTTTTATGAATCATGACCTCGATGTGTAAGGCCAAATTATGTGGGTGACTAATGGATTTGTAATCTTCTTCTGAGAAGGTGAGGAAATGAGGGCTAGCCAAATGGTTGACCATGTTCTGGAATTGGTCAATATCTAAGTTATTAGGGACACTGGCTGCTCGCAAAGCATCCTCGAGGACGTGCTTGTGCTTAGGAGATAATTCTAAAAGCTCAAAAATGGATATCTGAGTGGGTGTACGTTGTAGCTGGTCAATGAGATTATAATTGGAATCAAGACCAACGACAGATTTGGGAGGAGCACCTTTGGACATGGGTTGTTTAGACTTGCTAGTGCTAGGACCTTTGATGATAATGGGTGCTTGGGCCTGACCCCTAGTGACAGCATTGAGGGACTGAGGCATTCCTTGTGAGTGAGGACCTCTTATCACCACAGCGGTTCTTTCATTAGTCATAGGAGTTGAGTCCACATTATGTCCATAAGGATCTTTCTTCCTCACCATGTTGATGTTATCATCAGCCACTTCAAGCATATTAAGCACATTGTCAGCATGTGTGTATGTATAATTAATAGCCGCCTTGCCATTCTTACTGCTAGAATTCTCTCCTTTTTCATATTTAGGCAAGGGCTCTTTAAAGGCTTTATGGTCTGCATTAGTGGTTAACCCATCCACTTGTAATTGTCCTTTCTCAATAAGGTCTTGGACAAGATGCTTGAGTTTAAAACAATTTTCTATGTTGTGTCCAATCCCATTATGGAAAATGCAAAAAGCCTTAGCATCCCACCAATGAGGTAAAGGATCCGGTATTCAATGTTTTGTAGGATCCTGTGGGTGCGCCAAATTATGAGCAACTAATGTCTTAAAAACATCTGCATATGATTCTCCCAATTTAGTAAATTGTCTTTTCTCTGTTTTAGATCTCTTTTGATACTTAGGTTTGTCTTGTTGCATTGAAGATGTTTGCAACTTCATAGCTTGAACTGCATGAGAGAGGTTAAGAACTCCTTCATTTTTGACCTGAGATAAATCAACAACTCCGTCGTTGACCACTTGCTTGTTTTTGTTCCAATAGGAATTCTTTTTGTCCTTGGTACCATTAGTATTGTTATTTTGGCTATTGTTGTTATTTGTTGGTTTAGCCAAAATTCCTTGTTCTTTTAGGACATCCTCAATGCGACATGCCACCTCTACCATAGTATCAAAGGAATTAAATGGGATTTTCTTGACTTCATATTTGAGTTCTGGTATTAGATTGTTCACAATGATATCAATTCTCTCTTCTTCAAGGATTGTCCTTGGGTATTTCGAACACAATCGCCTCCATCATTGTAAAAAGGTGACAAAAGATTCCCTTTGATTTTGTTTAAGTTTACACAAATCAAGCATTGTAACTGACCTAGATAAGTTGTAAGCGAAATGCTGAACAAATCTTTGGACAAGTTCTTTAAATGTCTTTACTGGAGGGGAAAGGTTGGTGAACCACTCCATGGCTTGACCTTTTAAACTCCTTGGGAATAATCTCAGCAAGTAGGAGTCTTCATGGTGAAAGGAAAAGCTCATTATGTAGAATTGTCAAACATGGTCGTGAGGGTCACCAGTGCCATCATATTTGTCGTATGTTGGGAATTCAACTTTCTTAGGGAATTCTACCATCACCACACTTTTGTCAATGGGGTTAGGACATATGGAGTCCAAATGAAATGTGCTCTTGGGAGCCTTCATCCTGTCTATATCCTTTTGCATTTGTAAGATCACCTCATCGGTTGAAGGATTCTGTTTCTTGATCTTTTGGTGAACATCGAAATTATATGGAACTTTAGCGCCTTTGTTGATAAGACTTTCCAAGAATTGGTCTTTGTTTTGTTCCACGTATTGCTCCACATAGGCTTGAAAGGATGGTTCTTGTTGCATAGTCATGAAGTCCATATGATCAAATTTAGCATAATTGCCTCCATGTTGTGAGCCATGATGTGCTTGTTGGGAGGGTTGCTTTGAATGTCTATGAGACGACTGTCTCCTATGATGGTCATATCTTGAAGTCCTTCTTCCTCTAGGACTTGGGGATCGTGAGGGTGTCTTTGATCTTCTTCGAGGGCTAGGGGAAGGGGTAGATGGGGGCGAGTTGATCCCACTATTAGCTCCCCTCCCGTTAAATCAGCTTTGGAGTTGTTGTGCATAGAGTCTATCTTCTTCTTCTTGGGCGACTCTTTTCTGTATATCCAACAATGCACGTTCTTCTTCCTCTAGTTGTCAGAATTTTTCCTTTTTAGCAGCCTGTTCATCTAAGTAGGCTTGCTTCTCTCTCTCAATGCTTCTCAATCTTGTATTTGCATATCGAGAGGTGTCTTTAAGTGGGGAGGTTTGTCTTGAATGCCTTATTGCATTAGCCACGTTGATATGGTGATCACTAGATTCGTTGTTCTGGTCTTCGTGTTGTGACCCTGAATCTAAGTGAGCTTGCTTATGCTGTCTTTCAGCTCGTTGATGAGCATCAAAATATCTCGCGTTGTTAGGAGGTGACCCGGGTGGACTGGCATGAGAAGAACCACCATACTCTCTTCTGTGTCATTGAAAGATATCCTCGAAAGTTTGATTCATGGCTTCTCTTTGTTGTCGGGTGAAAGTGTAACTCATGTCCATACTTGATGAAAGTGGTATAAAAGAGGTGCTCACTTCACTAGGATTAGCTCCCGGATTAAAACAAACCTCAGATTCACTCTTAGGAGATTGGTCAAAAAGGGGTCCTTTTCCCTTAGGTTGTCGACGAGTCTTGACAGGTGGTAACTGGCTAAAGGCAACAGGGGGTCACTTCCCTTGATTAACTTGGTACATTGTCGTAACTAACATGAAAGAGAGATATTCTCAATGATAAGGTGACCTTTCAAAGTGTCAACACCAAACTAGGATAATCGAAGTCCTTTATTGTCCAAAGAGAAATGAAAAAGAAAAAGAAAAAAAAGAGAGCTTTACCAACACTGTCAAAGAGGTGCTTCAAATCAAAGGGTGACTACCCTTGCACTTTCGAATCAGGAGGTTGGACTAGGCCAGAAGATAATTAAAATTGAGATGAAAATGAAAGCGATTTGGACAATAAGAGAACTAAAATTTTCCCAGAATATAGCTAACAATTTTAAAGATGAACCTTGGCACCAAGAATGGCTTTCTAACTTGACAATTATTCCAAAGTGACTTTGTAAATCAAATGATGCTATCCCGGAGGACTAAAAACTAGAAATTTGGAGTCAAGACAGATCTCAAAAGTTAGGGTGAGAAGCCTGCTCTAAGACTTACCCTAATTGACAGCAACTGAAACTGACCAAAATTTAAGCACGGCAAAAATAAACTAGGCGATATACTCCTGGCTACTGGGGTGATAAACCTATACCCGTGCGATACTTCGCCCTAAGCCAGGCGATACTTCTTAACACTGGCGGGCGATATACTCCAGGCAGGCCGGGCGATAGTCCGTCAGGGGCGAACTATCGCGCGATATTTCTCTTCAAAGGGGGTGATATTTCTAGCATGCGCAAAGTATCATGCGATACTTCGCCTTACAGGGTGTGATACTGTTGCAGAATTATTTAACTCTTGACCAGAATTGTGTGAAATTTGCATTTTTGGGTCTGTTTGGTCAAAATTTCCAGTCTGAGGGTTGATGTTTTCGATTTCAGTCACGGTATCGGCAGAATTTCGGTAGGTTTGCAAACAGCAAGGGATCAAAACATGGTCTCAAACACTTGAAACAAGGGCAAAAGCAACCTTGCCAAGACAAACACTTGTGATATCAATATTGAAACAACACCCTATGAATGCTACCAATTGTTTGTATGTAAGAACGTTTGCACTAGTATCACACAATCGAAAACACTTCAAGCAAATCTATCCTAGAAAGTCAAGGCTCAATACTTACCAACTTAGCCTACAACTTGATGCCCCCTCGCCTCACACCAAGTGGTTACCCACAAGAGATGTTGGCTTTGTCATGGAAATGTCAAATGACACAACCAAAGGGACACATATGGTGAGTATCTTAAGGTGATCCGGGTAAACCACTTGGATCAATCCTTGCACTAAGAAGATAAGCGGCTAAAAAAAAGGGTGGCTTCTATCTAATGGTTCTTAATAAGGATTTCCGTTCACAACACCCCTTTTTCTCCTCATAAAGGACTAGGACCTTGCGGCCTCAAGAGTACCTTAAGCATTCTTGTTCAATGTTTTCCCCATGGTCGCAATCCCATGAGCTACTCACATCAAACGAAGACAAGTGTTATGTCTATCAAAGTTTTTGGTGTCCTTGATAGCCTTGAGATTATAGTGAGTTGGAATCACTTGCCAGCAAGGAGAATGATGACAAGGTTGTCCCCACTTGAGTCGTTCCTCTTGATTGCTCAAGAGCAGGCCCGCTAAAGGATTCCTAAACTAAACAAAAATAGATCAAATCTTGAGGTTCAAGGTTTTTGATTCACCACAAGGGTGAAGAGCATACTCCCCTATCTCAAGAATCTCTCCCAAACACGCCAAGCAAAGAGATCAATTACCCCCTTGCTTCCAAAACCTTAAGATGGGTCAAGATTTTCTGATTCACCTAAAGGTGAAGAGCATACTTCTCCTACCACCTCAAGATCCCTTTCACAAGGTATTAAGATTCCTAATGCAATTAGTGAATGCCACAAATGAAAGGAAAGTAAATAACAAGCAAGAAATGAATTTTTTATTTTTATTTTTATGCTTGGGCAGCCCTGCAAAAACTGTTAGTAGCCCTCTTTGACATGCATTTTTAGTAATTTTCAAGCAAAGGAGAGCACCTACAAACACAACTTGTTAGACCCACAATGTTAGCAAAATCAAAATCCAAATGTAAATGTGTAATAATCTGATGGATTCAAGCTAAAAGATGCAGGTTAGACCTATCTAGACAAAGCAAAACAAAACAGCAAGCTAAAATAATCAAAGTCGGACAAGAAAACTGAAAATGCAAGTCTCTGCCAGATCAGGCGATATTTCTCAGACTTCAACAGTATTGCACGATACAGTTTCCTATAGTCCAGCGATACTTCTCAGTCGCGCGATACTTCGCACAATGCCAGGCGATACTTCGCCCGATGTCAGGCGACAAAAGTCAATATAGTCGTGCGATACTTTTTCCGCGTGAACTATCACGCCAAGACAAAAAGTATATCGCGCGATACTTCTGAGAAGTGTCGCGCGATAATCTGAGACAGAAAATCAGAGAACGCGGATTTTTCCAAAAATTAATCTGAAAATGATGAAAAATGCATCAAATGAAAGGACAAAGCTATCTACTCTGCCCCACGGTGGGTGCCAAAAATGTACACACTAAAATATGCACTTCTATGAACCATTGCATGCAAGGTTGCTCAAGAATGAGGCCTCACAAAGCGGCTCATAGCTCTCTATGCATGGAGTTGCAAGGGACTATGAGTTTTGCTCTCAGCTAGAGCTACAAGAAAGTGACCTTGCTAGTCAACCATACAATGAGAGATTCAAGTGAAGACAAGGGCAAGAGCACCAATGTCTCCAAGAATCTAAATGGAAATGAAATGCAAATGCAACTAGTATGAATGTGCAAGACTAATCTACCAAATGAAGTGCAAACTAAACTATGAAAAGAAGTACAATAGATTCCAAGCCCCTAATTAAGCTATGTGAGATCTATTCTATTGCATAAAAGGAAATCTAATCTATGATGCCATTATTATGCAACTATGAAAGCAAATATGCAACTACAATGAAATGCCACAAGTCTTCAATGTCTTCAAACTCCAAATGCACCTAAAACCTACAGCATAACATTAGCATAAAACATGGATATGCAAATGGAGGAGAGAGTTCTCCTTTTATAAGAAATGAGGTGAAATGGACCATGGAGATTAATAGGCAAAAAGTCTTAATCAGCGGTGGAGCTTGAAAGAGGAGCAATCCATGTGCACAAGTATCCTCCAATGAGAAAATAGGAGTTGACTTTATGTCCATATGAGACAAAAAGTGCTTTTTTCCTTTTTATAAAATATGAATAATGCTTTATTTGTGCAACTTAGGATAAGAGGAAAGCGGGGGCTTTTTATTTAATTAAAAGGGGAGGAAATATTCCTTTTAATTAAATAAAGACTTAGGATAAATGGTTAGCCCAAGGATAAAAATCTAATATATGATCGAAATTAAGAAATTGATATTGTTGAAAATATTGATTATTGATCAAAATGATTCAGGATTGATAAATCAAATAAATGGGGCCCAAAGTCTAGGCGACCATTTTTGGGTGCATACAGGTGTGAGGTCATGGATGAGGAGATAGATGCAATAGAGAGGAATAGAATATGTGACCAAACTTATTTTCCTCCTAGTAAGAAAGTGATTAGGGTGAAATGCGTCTACAAGACCAAGAGAAATGTTGAAAGAAGGATAGAGATTCATAGGAAAGATTATCGTAAAGGGGTTCAAATAGAAGTTTGGGAGAGATTATGATGAGAAATATACTCTAGTTGAAAGGATGAAAACCATGCAAACAATCATTGTGATTTAAGCCCAACACAAATATATGTGATGTCTTCTTCCTTGAATGAAGTTCGAAAGGAAGAAGTTTATGTGGAGAAACTGCCTACTTATGAGATTTTGGGTCAAAAAAGTAAGGTGTATAGATTGAAGAAATCCTTTTAGGCTTAAGAAAGTTCCACAAGTGTGGTACAACATGATTGACTCATATTTATTGAGAAATGGATTTGGAAAAAGAGATGGTGAACAAAATATTTATATCAAGGTAGATGATGATAATATTTTGATTATTTTCATATATGTAGATGATTTCCTCATTGTTGATTTTGAAGAGGCCATGAAAAGAGATTTTAATATTGTACATATTTAGGTCTCTTGAGGTATTTTGTAGACATAGAAGTAAAAAAAATGCACGATAGAATATTTTTCTCTCAAGAAAGTATGAAAATGATTTCTTGAAAAGATTTAGAATGCATTATAGCAAGATCACACCAACATTGGCATCCATAGGTCTAAAGATGAGAAAGGAAGATTGTAGTAGCAATGTGGATTTGACCATGTAAAAAACTTTGGTTGGATGTTTAATACGTGTTTAACTAAAACTAGGCTTGATATAATCCATGTTGGAAGTTTAATTTCCAAATTTATAGAGATTGTAAAAAATAACATGTTAAGATGATAAGAGAATCTTGAGCTATGTGGATGGTAACAAATGATATGGTATTTTATATAATAAAAATAACTTTGAGTTGGTTGGTTACACAAACAATGATTGGGTAGGAAATGTGGATGACGGGAAGAGCACATTGGACTATGTGTCTCGTTGGTATATGAGAATTATTGTATTGGCTTCCAAGAAATAACCCATAATTTCTCTATCTACATTTGAGGTTGACTATATATAAAAAATGCAACATCATGTCAAGCTATTTGGCTTAGGAGGATATTGGTAGATTTGAGGGAAGAACAAGACAATGTTTCATCAAGAACATTTATGATAATTCCTATTTTTCATGGATGAAGGAATCATATTGAAATTAGATATCATTTCATTTATAAGTTAGTGGATATATTCCGCTACTCCTATCGTCGCTAGGGCTTCTGTGGTGTCTGCTTCCCCTGCGTCACCTGTAGATGTAGTTCTTGTTGTCGAGCCTTCTATGGAGGCCTTGGTGCAGGGTCCTTTGGTTGCAACCCTTACATCTGCTAGTAGGGCTTGGTGCTCTCTCATGTGTACACCTAAGCCAATTTTTAGGAAGACTGTTAATCCTAGTTCTTTCCCTATTTGCAGAAATATTGTTGTGGAATTGGAGGAGGAGACAATATCTTAAATTGATGATGTTGCCTCTATTTTTTCCTCACATGGCCTGATCTACAAATTTAAGGGTCATTGGCCTTTTTTGCCTGATTTACATTCTTGGATTTCCAAGCATTGGGAGCCCCTTATCACTAGTAAGGTCCACATATTTCCTATGGCTAAGGGTTTTTTTGTTGCTAAATTTGGAAATCTTTTGGATGGAAATACGATTCTGTGGGAATTTTTTTTAGCTGGGATGGTTGCCTCATGCTGATGTTGAAACCTTAGCATCTTGACTTCTCCCCATATTCTAAATCTTTTAATAAGATGCTCATCTGGGTTAGGCTACCTAATCTTCCCCTCTATCTTTGGGTTGATTTTGTTCTCGAAACTATGAGGGATGCTATTGGGGATTTTATTTTGGTGGATGAGAAATCTTCTAACTTGTTTCACTCTACTTATACCCGCATTTTGGTGGATCAGAAATCTTCTGACTTGTTTCACTCCACTTATGCCCACATTTTGGTGGATCTGGATATCTCTAAAGGACTTCCTGCAGAGATCAAAATCTTTACTCCTAATGGTAGAAGTTGGATTCAACATTTGGATTATGAAGGCCTCCCCTTCAAATGCAAAAGATGCTTTGACTTGTCATGTTTTTGACCATTGTGATCTTCAAAAATTTAAAAGGACCGCCTCATGGTGGCAGGGTGTCTCTTCTCAGTACTATACGATGGAGAATATATCTTCACCTCAGAGCTTTTCATAGGTGGTTGAGAAGGTTAGCCTTGTGTCTTCTCCTCTTCTTGGTTTTGTTCCTATTACTGGAGAAACTATGGATGTTGTTGCTCCTCCTTCTTTTCCTGTGTGTGTGTGGGTTACTTCTGATTCATCTGTGGTGCTTCCCCCTTCTGTTGGTGTTGGGTCTACTCCTACTAGATCTTCTGTAGGGTTAGCTACTAGATCTACTCCTGTTGGATCTTCTATTGGAATTGTCCCTCTCTCTATCTCTAGTTCTTAGAAGGTTGCTTTAGTGCAGTGTGTTTCCCTTTTCGGGGGGTTTGTTTCTACTATTTTGGATTCGTTGGATTGGCAGAATGTTGTTGCTAAGGTTGAAGAAGGTTGGATCAAGGTTAAAGGTAAACATTCCAAGAGATATTCACCTTCTATTGATATGACCCTTCGGTCCCATTAGAAGGGTGCTAAAGGAAAATCCTAAATCTTTGGGCTTTCTTTTGGTTGGGCTTGCATGGAGCTCAACTCGAGCTTTGTTTTTTCTAGGTTGTAGGAGCCTCTTGTTAAAACCCTTGTTTAGGTCTTGACCCATTCTATTTTGTGGGTTGTCTTTGTCTATATTTTGAGTCCTTCTTGTAAAGGGTTTCGAGTCCCTTCAAAACTTGTTTTCCATGATCCAAAAAAAAGTTAGTTGATATATGGTGAAATTCTAATGAAGTTTTATAGTTCTAAGTAGCAACTAGAAGACATTTTAACTGAGCCATTGTGTAGGGAAAGTTTTGAGCTCCTAATAAGGAATCGATCCATAGTTGATTTGGATCAAGAATGATCTTGTTTATTAGCTTAGGAAAAAGGGAGAGTGTTGTTATTTTAAATTTAAAATAAAAATGTCCTTGATCCACTTTCCTATTTCTACATGCATGTCAGGAGCATCCTACAAGGAAGTTACTTGTTTGTAGACATTGGGATCTCTTCCTTCCCAATTGCACTTAGTGTTGGTGTAAATTATTTTCCAGTATATAAAATGAAGGTAGATAATTTTGAATTGAAATTTTTTGAGGGGGAAATCTATTTGATAGAAATAGAGAAAAGGGGGGTTGTTCTAAGAATTTAGTCAAACTATAACAATCATTTTTTGAAAAATAGTTTTGGGTGAATGAATTTGTTTAGCATAAATTATTTTTTCATAGAGCAGTGATCACTCCAAGCAACCAGCAATTAGAGAGAGGTCTAAGAAGCTCTAGGTACTATATTGGGTGTAGATCTAGAATGTTGAAAATAAGTTTTAATCAACATAATAATGAGTAGTTTTTATAATTTTTAAAATTTTAGTATTTTATTTTGTTAAATTAATCTCCAGATTTAATAGAAAGAAAAAACTACTTTTCTCCAATTTGTGATTTGGTTTTTACTTCCGCATTTGTATTACCGATAATTAGAAAATTTGAGCAGTAGTCTTAGAAGTTGTTTTGTTTTGGTATCAGAGCATTGTAGCTTCAAATTTACTAAATTTGGTATAGAGCTCTATTTTGAGCAATTTTAGATTCCATTTTTTCCCCACCTAATATCTATATTTATTCCTACTAGGATTTCTCCTGATTAATTTTCCTACTATAGTTGTTTTTCCTAAATCCTCCGCTTCTATATCACGAAAGATGAAACATTGATATTACATTCCACTAAATTATCATTATTAGGTTCTAATCCCAAATTAGGTTTTATAGGGACCCTGAAACCCACATCAGTTTAAGGAAGAAAGAAAGGCATGAAAACCAAGCAGAGAAAAGTAGTTCAGAGTAGCAAGGAACAAGCCTCTACAGGGCCGAACAAGAAAAAACAAAGTAAATTAAAGCAAGGCCAAAAACAAGAGCACCAAAATATCTTATGCCAAGCTCCTGAGCATGACACTCACATTTCTTTCAAGGGCCTCTGTCAGTTGAACAATGTCTTTCATGTTCTGAAGTTGGGAGCCTTGAGGATCAATTTTCTCCCTGTTCTTCCTAGTTCTAGCCCTGGTTCTTTTACCTAGTCCTTCAGTGGGTTCCTTCTCCTCCTTCATATTCCTCTGCTCAGTCTTGGAGTCCATTTTTTCTTCCATCTTTTTGATCAACAGCTTCAGGTTCTCATTGGACATTTTGAGGATTTAAAAAAAAAATTTTGCCACACCCTTAAGGGTTTTTTCCATGCTTATCATTTTGGATTCCAGGAGGAAGACCCTGGTTTCTAGGTACAACATTTTCTCTGTGGTCTTATCCTTGTTGTCCGAGCCTTGAAATTTTTCTTTGAGATCCTCAGTCTCGTGGTAGAGACATTTGAAACATCTGAACTAATCCAACATGTTGTTCTTGGTATTGTTGAGGAAATCCATGTCCATTTCCCTAGCTTTATCACTAAGTACAACTAGTGAAGGGTCTATCAATTCTTCCTTATGGACTTTTCCATCATTGTCCTCTAGAATCTGGGGATAGATGGCCTCCCTAATTATTCCCATTTGCACTATGTTGATATTGAAATTTCTCTAGACCTTTTTGCCTCTCCCGGTATCTTGACTTTTATACTCCCCCCCAGAGGCTTCTTCAGTTTCATCTATCTTTATAGGTGACTGGTTAGTGCCCTGGTCTTCTTTATCTTCAGTAACAGGGACTTGATTCTTTGTATTAGTGCTTGTAGGGGACTGAGGAGGAAGGGTTTTTTCCTCCCTAATTGTAAGATCAACCGACAGGTGGCCAAAGAGGTCCTGCATTGAATTGGGGATTTCCTCCTTGTCTTGTTCCTGCATAACTACAGAATCCAAATTGGGATTACCCACATTGTCTTCCATATCCATTTCTTCCTCCTTGTAATTGTACTCTTCCTCTGAGTTAACCTCCTTCCTATCCTATTTTTTAGAGGGATTTTCAATTTTTACGGCTTTCAGGGGGTGCTTCTTGGAGGGGTAACCCTTGTTCTACTTCTTGAATTCAACATCCTCACTGTGATCTGAAGGGTTGCACATAGAAGTTCCTGAAGGAAAATAATCTAACCCAGAGTACTCGTTGATAGCCTTGCTATCCCCAATTTCCTTGCCCAGGATTTGGGTTTTAAAGAATTCATATAACAAAAGAAGTAATCCTTCATGCAGGGCGGGGTTAGCAATTTTCTTATCTCTAAAACCAGTGATATTCTTGTTCATAGAAGAGCAGAGATAATACGGAATGAAAATCTTAAGGCCGTGCCTAAAATGATTAAGCAAGATGAAATGATAGGTGTGGATTTTGTCAAACCTAGTATCCAGGGTGATATAGAAGATGAGGGCCTTCAGAACATACTATCAGAGCGTCTTCAAGCTCCCAGGAATGTAAGAAGGAAAATGTTAAGTTTTTATGCTTCCGTCATTTATTTGATATCTTTAGTTTGAACTATTATTTTTTTAGTGACTTCCTTTATTCTAACAAATAGAAATCTAGTTCACCCTATTGTAAAGATGTGAATCCTTTAATTAGGGGAGATAAACCAATAGTTGAGTACACTAACTTTGCATTTCCCAAAATCATATGTTGAAATTCCATATCACTCCAAAAAGTTTACAATATATTACTTGACAAGTCCCCTAATTATAACTAAGGTTTCAGGGCCACATCATCAAATATGATGCCACATAAACATGCTTCTAAGGTGTCCAAAATAGCCCAAACAAAGTGACACTAATGGTCATGCAAAAGGGAGACCCGTACTTGTGTAGCTAATGTGACATCATGTGATTGGTTGCTTTTCAGAATAAAGAACACATTTCATTCAATTGTGGGTAGTCATTGTCAATAATAACAACTTTACATCACAACTATGGGTACAATTTTGTTAAAAATATTGGACATTAGATCAACAAGTGTGGGTATTAAATCAACAACTGCTATCAAAACCATTAGAACTTGCTTAGGTACTCGATACCTTCTTGGCTACGGGTTCTCCCTCATTTCTTTCTCTCTCTGCTACATTATTTTATTTTGATCATGGTTCACCCATTCAAAATTATAATTTGTATCTTATCACTCTATTAGTAAATCTTATTCATAAAATAATTAATTTTTCATAATATTATTAATTAATTAATTTTTTTAATAAAAATATTTCTTTGTGACTAATTTATAATTTTATAATATAATTAAAATAAAATAGTAATTCATTAGAAAATATTTAATATATTTAATAATTTATTTATTTTAAATGTTATGATACAAACTTAAGAACAACTAATTTAAAAAATTTAATTGTACAAGCTAAAATTACTATTCCTCCTTTTATTCACATCATATAGAATTCTTTAATTTTAATTTTAACTTTTACCAATAAATATACAATTACCATTTATAAAATAGTGTTCCACATATTCACATATAAAAGATGGTCCAAAAAGTCACACCATGAAAGTCCAAATGAGATTATATCCTAAAACTTAAAAATTCTACACAATACTAAAATATTACTAAGTGATGAAAGGATTAGTAAACAAGAGGAGGTGTGTCCTCATAGTTTGATTTTCCCCATATATTAATGAGTTCCAAAGTGTGTATGGAGCCCTATCCATCATTACCATCTTTCCCATTATCTTTTAGGTTATCTTTAGGAATTGGAGAAACACATATTGGAAAATGTGTAGAGTGAATTGGATAAATATAAATATTCTATGAAGGTTAAGCATGGTAAATACCTCTTCTTAATCTACTTGCCTTTTAATATAATTGAATATTTAAAAATGTTTGAAGTGAATTACATATAAAATATTTTACAAAATGTCATAAATACTTTTTCACATGCTACTTGTCTAAAGCTAATTTAACCTAGAAAACTTCATAATTTATTTTCAAATGATGTGGACATCTGGTCTTATCCAACACATGATGAAGTATAGCTAGGGATGAATGGGGGAGATCATAAAACAATATACAACATATACAAAATAGCAAAACAAATAATTTAGATATATTGTAATCTCTACAATCTTGGAGTTACTTCAGATTTTTATCCTTTCAAAACCCACTTTTCTACCTTTTCTCCTTATCTTTTGGGTTATTTTTAGGGATTGGACAAGAATATATTAAAAAAGGTGTGGAATGAATTGGATAACAAATATTCCATGAAGGCAAAACATGATAAATACCTCCCCATATGCTACTTGTCTAAAATAATTGAATATTTAAGAATGTGTGGAGTGAATTGGATACAAAATGTAATAGATACCTTCCCACATGCTACTTACCAAAAGCCAATAGAAAGTAAGAACCTTATAATTTGTCTACAAATAATGTGCCCACATTGTACTTACCTAAAGCTCATATAAATTAAGAACCTCATAATTTTTTATAAATACTGTCCACATGTGATTGTATCTTACACATGATGTAGTAGAACAAGTGGATGGATGAGGGTGAAACAAAATAGTACATATTACATCAAGTGGATGAATGAGCGTGAAAACAACAAAGTACATATTACATAGAAAATACAAAAAAATCTGATGTAGACATACTGTAATTGAATATTTAAAGATGTGGGGCCAATCAGATACAAAAGTTTTACAAAATGAAATAAATACCTTCCAGCATGCTACTTGTCAGAACTTCACAATCAGTCTGCAAATGATGTGAACATGTGATTGTGTCTAATGCATGGTACACTAAAATAAGTGAATGAATGAGTGTGAACACAAGAATTACACAATACATAGGAAATACTAAAAACAAAAGATGTACACATATTGTCATTGAACATTTAAAAATATGAAGCCAATCAGATACAAAAGTTTTACGAAATAGCCTCATAATTTGTCTACAAATGATGTGGACATATGATTATATGTAATGCAGTAAATTCAGTACAAATAGAAGTGAAAACAAGAAGTACACAATACATAGTTTGACATATTGTCATATCCACGTTAAAATGGATGGAGGAATGAAGAAGAAATAAAAAACAATAAATAATTAGTGCGTGCCAAATCGATGACGATTGAACAGTCTTCCTTTTTAAGAGAGAATGGTTGGTAGTTGCACGTTTTGCTAAAATTATTTTGAACTATTTGGAATTTTCTCTTAAATTTTTGCAGAGGTTCATAATTTTCATTGTATCCAGTCATAACTTACTACTACTATGCATTTTTTTTTGTTTCCGTTTCAGAAGCTTATTTGTTTATAATGGTCTTCAAAAAGATAAGGGAGGAAGTTGGTGAGTTGAATCTGAAATGAGGATGTCTCTTTGCGGTTCAAGATATCAAGAGATGGAAATGTAGTGTCGAGGAAGATTTTAGGTAAGAAACACAATTTGTAAGAGGAGGTACCAATAAAATGGGATATGTATAAATTTGATAATTATTAATAAATTAGATATTTAACTATTTTAAATAAGTAATTTATTATATGAGATATTTACAAAAGAAGAATACTTATAATTATAGAATAGAAAAAGAATAATAAAATTATGGATTAACAATTTATATAAAAATTTCTAATTTAAAATAAAATTCATTTCTACTAAGAAGGATTTTCTATATAATGTATTTCAATATAAAACATCATTATTGAAAACTCTTTAATCAAAGGCTATCTTTATACACTAGATACACCCACTTTATGCATTCCAATATAAATAAAAAGAGTATTCTCAAGATTCATTAATTTAATTATTTAAGGACGTAGGTTTTTACATATCTGAAATAGTATATAGTGACGATTTCAAGAAAAAAATAATTTAGTTAATAAATGTTTTATGAAGGGAGGTTTTCGTATTAAAGATATTCTGATTACCTCTCAAGTATTTTCAAATTTCTGATGACTGCTCACGGACTCGTCACAAGGTCCTTGATCTATTGAGAGGAAAAATGAACTTTGTTGCAGTAAAAGTTGATCTCTGGTTTTAACCAAAGAATGATGATTTCATCATGTTTTTTTATTTCGATTAGATCATCAAGACTATTGGTGGAGTTTTGGGATGGGATGAAGATGTTATTATACTTGCTTTTGGACAATACTTTATTGTCAATTTGATCATGGAATTTCTGAAGCATTTGTTGTTTGTTAGATTTTGTGTTTTTTTTTTTTAAAGTCAAAGTTCTTCCCAAATAAGATTACCTTATTTTCTAAATTCAGAAATTAGATGGAAAAAAATGAATTTCAAGACTTTTTATTTATTTAAGATTGCTATTATAAATTGAATCATGCTAAACAAGTACTATTGAGAATGTAATGGTCAACAGTCATCTGACCTTTCAATTCTTTAGAATCCTCATTTCATTGTCATCTCTTCATATTTAAAGAGTTAAAGATTTGTATATAAATACATATTATGCATTATTTATCAAAATAAAGGTAAATAAAGATATTCTACTTTTTCATACGAATAACCAATAATAATGAGCCACATTTATATATCTATTTCTAATTGTACTCATTTTTTTTTTTACTATTACTATTTGATACTGTTTTATCTGCTCCTTAAACTCAACAATAACACCATTTTATTTAGGTAAAGAAAAATAACATTATAATAATATTATTATTCTTGCGTTACATGGTAACTCTAGAATAGAAAAGTAAAGAATCATGCTTCTCAGCCTATATATTGAAATCTCAGAAGTTACTGACATATTTCTTGTATGGTTGCCTACATAATGAATGACAGATGGTCACTAATAGAAAAGTGTCTTTCTGAGAGAACAGACAATGAAATAAAACATTACTGCAATGCTCATCTCAGCAAGAGGGCTGCAAAATCATGCATTCCTAATACAAGCGATTCTTCTTCCACTTATAACTTGAAGATGATTGTATATCAAAAGTAAACTCATAGAAAAAATAACACTATAACAAGTCCTGGAACGTTAATATCAGATGGGTGTGATAGTTCAGTTCATATTTAAGGAAAAAGAATATCATAACTTTTGTTTTAGTGATGATCTGCATGCATTGATTGAAACCGAATACTTGGATGAAATCAGTTCATTTGAAAGCATTATGCAACTGGGAAATAGTTTTCAGAGCGACCTAGAAATAGAGAGAAGTTTTCTAGACGAAATGATTGATAAAAATGATCGATTAGAACTACAATGTTTGTTGAAATCGAGGCTACAGATATCAAGACAAATCTGAGAATTGGAAGAGGAATGATATTATTCTAGTTATCCATTATTTATTTGGCTCTTTAGTTCTATATGGTTTAGCTGTGCTGCACCTGGTTCAGGCCAATGGGAAAACGATCATAAAGCTCTGAACTCCGTATAATTATCTATCTCAATTTCATATGAATAAATAAGCCATCGTTCGAATATACAATGTATGTGGCTTTATTTGTTGTTAGTTTCCACCTTTGGTTGAGTAATTTAGTTGATTTTTAATAAATATTTTTATTTGTCATTAGTTTTCACCTATGGTTGAATAATTATTATTTTAAATTTGATATTATTTAAATAATATATTTAGTGATATATAAAATATTACTGATATTAAATGAATTATTAAATAAATAAATCAAATTCAAATTTTCCTTAATATTAATATTAAATTCAATATGATAATGTAATGTAACAAGGAGGTTCTTCCATGATAACAATCTATATGCTTTCTATCTTAAGATTACCACTTTGATCTAGGTGTTGTTTGAGTTTGCGAATTGTTCTTAGCAAAGAAAGGATTATATAATCAATAGGGAAGAGTTATCCTTAGATGACTAGAAATAAAATTTTGGATACCTAAAGCAATCATTCTTATTGTTTAAGTTTGTGAGCTGCTCTGAGCAAAAAATAACTATATAATCAACGGCTTGAGGATTCATTCTTTGACTCGAATGTAATACATTCTCTATTTAGTTTCAATTATTTGCTCAAAGTTATGGTTCCCAAACCTTTTATCAATACATTAGAGCAGGTGCAAGTAATGAATGAAAGAAACTAATCTTTATCTAAATGTTTGGAAGTGTAATTGAAAATAAATTTTTTATAAGGTGATGAGAGATAAAAAAAAAATTTAATCTAAAGATTAATAACTAAACTCAAGATAAACTGTGGTCTAGACTTAATATTAAAATTTTTAGAGGCTTGGTCAAATCATTTAGAAAAATTAACTATTGTACATACAATTGCTTAGTCTTGTATAAAAAATCTATATAGAATATTTCACAACAGAGCAAAAGTTGGTTAAGGATTATTTTGATGTGAGTCAAGAGATAATTCATATTTTAGGACCTACTACGAGTATACTTAAATATATTTCATAAACTTTTGTTTCACTTATGAATTCTACACATTACAAAATATTTGATAAATATTTACATTTTATCTGCACAATTAAGGACTCTTATCACAAAAATGGTCATTTGAAGGAGGGCAAAGACTGCTAATGGAATGGACAAAGGTGTTTAATGTGAAAGATCACATGCCTTTCGTTATGTGGAAAGAACAGTTTGTAAGAGTTTGATAAACATTACAGAATTAAACACGATGATAAGTGAATGAAGGATATGTGAAAGATGATTGAGGATATTTTTTTTCTAGTAATCATTATTTATTAAATAGAATGCAATTGTATACACATAAAATTAGTCAACCAGAAATATTAATTAAATACAAATAATTTAATATAATTGAATATTTAAAAATGTTTGAAGTGAATTAGATATAAAATATTTTACAGATGATGAAGTAGAGCTAGGGATGAATGAGGGAGATAATAAAACAATATACAACATATACAAAATACCAAATCTTCAAGTTACTTCAAGATTTTTATCCTTTCAAAACCTACTTCTCTACCTTTTTTCTTTATCTTTTGGGTTATTTTTTGGAATTGGACAAGCAAATATTGAAAAAGGTGTGGAGTGAATTGGATAACAAATATTCCATGAAGGAAAAACATGGTAAATACCTCCCCATATGCTACTTGTCTAAAATAATTGAATATTTAAGAATGTGTGGAGTAAATTGGTTACAAAATATTTTACAAAATGTAATAGATACCTTCCCACATGTTACTTACCAAAAGCTAATAGAAAGTAAGAACCTTGTAATTATCTAAAAAGGTGTGGAGTGAATTGGATAACAAATATTCTATGAAGGCAAAACATGATAAATACCTCCCCATATGCTACTTGTCTAAAATAATTGAATATTTAAGAATGTGTGGAGTAAATTAGTTACAAAATATTTTACAAAATGTAATAGATACCTTCCCACATGGTACTTACCAATAGCCAATAGAAAGTAAGAGCCTCATAATTTGTACTTACCTAAAGCTCATATAAATTAAGAACCTCATAATTTTTAACAAATAATGTGCACATGTGATTGTATCTTACACATGATGTACTAGACCAAGTGGATGAATGAGGGTGACACAAAAAATTACATATTACAACAAGTGGATGAATGAGTGTGAAAACAAAAAAGTACATATTACTGTATCGTCTTAAAATGGAAGCACTTCCATGATAAGAGTGTTTAGCTCTCCGAGTAAGTGGTTTGGGGTCATGTCGAACACCTTGAATGGATATTCGACTTGGATCTGGATTTTCCCCCTATTCTACCCCATTTTCCACTTCTTCCTAGCATTTTCCTAGCAATCTGGACTATGAATCTGAGGTTTTGAACCCTAAGGTCAAAGTCAACCTTATGGGGTCAAAGTCAACCTTGACCCTGACTAGGTTAGGGTCGACCTCAACCCTGACCTAGTTAGGTTCGAGCTCAACCTTGACCCTAAGGTCTGGGATCTTCAGGGTTAGCCTCTGATTGCGGGATTTCATCAAAAACTTGTCTTTTCCCTCTTCAGGGCCACTATTTCTCGGATTAAGCGTCAAATTCTCAAATTAATATTTGAGGTGGACCTTTCTCAAGATTTGTATAGGATTCCTAATTTATTATTGGAGATTAGCCTTTCTCGAGTTTTGTGCCTAATGCTCAAATTAACTTTGGGGTTGGCCTTACCTAGAATTTTGTGACAAGGCTCTTAAATAATTATTTTATTTCTATATTAAGGGTGGTCCCCTCCTAGAGTTTTGTGTCAAGACTTTAATTTAATTTCCTCTCCTGTGCACCTCTCTAGAGTTTTGTGCCATGGGCCCTTAATTATTGTTTTCTACGAGGCCCCTCTTGTGCCCTAGATCACTATAAAAGGGATCCTTCCTCTCTCATTTTCACATCTCATCTCACAATCTCTCAAGCTCTCAAGTGAAAGCAAGAAAAAGATCAAGCATTCAAGCATCCAATTCATCAAGGAGATCCATTAGTAGCCATTGAAGGATTCAAGCTCTATGGAGCTCTCTTGTTGAAAATTCCTCCATTTCTATTCAAGCCTCTTCCTAGTTCAAGATCCATTCAAGATTGGTGTTGAAGATCTAAAGACAATTGATTGGAGACATCCTATATTTGATTCTACATTCATCCATTCTTGTGGATTCAAGGATTTGAATCCTCCACAAGGGTTTCAACTCAAGCAAGGTGAATTGTTCCATTTACTTTATTTATTCCAATAATTTCAATTCAATTTCAAGGTTAATTCCTAAATTGGGGTTTGACTAAGGCAAACCCCCCAAACAAACAACCAAAAAACCCTCTTTTTCTTGTAGGTACAGGTGCAGAACTTCAGATCTAAGAGTAGATTTGGATACCCTTTTCGCCGAACTTCTGAGATCCGTGAACAAAGTCAAAGTTGAACTTCATTTTCCTAAGGTCATCCTTGACCTTTTTTGAGGGTCAAGGTTGACCTGATCTCATCTCAGAAAAAGATTTATGGGTTTTGTAGATCTCGTAATTTTGGTTCAAGATTGCGAGAATCAACAATTTTTGAGATCATTTGATAGGGTTTTCAGCTAACTCTTTTTCAGAGGTAAGTACCTTTATTTCTTGATTTCAGTATTAGTCATCTATATTTACTTTCTATATCAATACAATTTCATGTAAGTGTAAAATATTGGCTTTGGGGTCCCTTTTATGTGTAAAACATTGTTCTAGGACCCCATACACTATTTTATCATTTACAATTACATAGGAAATACAAAAAATTGGATGTCGACATGCTGTAATTGAATATTTAAAGATGTGGAGCCAATTAGATACAAAGGTTTTACAAAATGAAATAAATGCCTTCTGGCATGCTACTTGTCAGAAATCTGTCTGCAAATGATGTGAACATGTGCTTGTGTCTAATGCATGATGCAGTAAAATAAGTGGGTGAATGAGAGTGAACACAAGAATTACACAATACATAGGAAATACAAAAAATCTGATGTAGACATATTGTAATTGAATATTAAAGATATGGAGCCAATCAGATATAAATTACAACAAGTGGATGAATGAGTATGAAATAAAAAAGTACATATTACATATGAAATACAAATACTCTGATGTAGACATTCTTTAATTGAATATTTAAAGATATCGAGCCAATCAGATACAAAAGTTTTACAAAATGAGTACCTTCCCACAAGCTCCTTGTCTAAAGCTAATATAAACTAAGAACTTTAGAATCTATCTGCAAATGATGTGGACAAGTGAGTGTGTCTAATGCATGATGCTCTAAAATGAATGGATGAATGAAAGTGATAACAAGAATTGCACAATACATAGGAAATACTAAAGTAGATGTACAATACTGTCATTGAACATTTAAAAATATAAAGCCAATCAGATACAAAAGTTTTACAAAATGTGATATATACCTTCCTACATGCTACTTGCTTAAAACTAATATAAACTAAGAACCTCATAATTTTTCTACAAAAGATGTGGGCATATGATTCAGTACAATTAGAAGTGAAAATAAGAAGTACACAATACATAGTTTGACATATTGTCATATCCACAGTAAAAGTGTATGGAAGAATGAAGAAGAAATAAAAAACAATAAATAAATAGTCTGTGCCAAATCGATGATGATTGAATAGTTTTCCTTTTTAAGAGAGAATGGTTGGTAGTTGCACATTTTTTTAATGTTTTTGATAGATAAAGAAGCAAGAGGGTGTTGGAGAGAGGAACAAAGGACTAGTAGCACATTAATAGCACATTAATGGAACTAGTCAAAGAAGATAGAATAGTTTAACAACATAATCACCAAGTCTAACTCTGCCCCTATCAAAAACATAAACCACAGTATTGATCAAAAGGATTAAACTGGAGTACTTAAAATGAACAATAGCATGTAAAGTATCAGTCATAAGCCATGCAGGGCTAAAGAAAAAGATATAAAAACTAACATTAACCCCAACCACAAAATAGGGGATCCTAGGGCCAAGCCCAATCAAAATTAACCAACACATGGAAACCATAAATTAGTTCTTCCCTCCCAACTGCTTAGACAACAGGGTCCTAGCCCACTCTTCCTGCAGAAACAAGAAAATATCCTTGTTGTCCTCGTTCACTTCCAGTCTTTCACCCGCTAGCTTTTCCTACACATGACAAAGGGTCATAGTCAAAGTGTGCATGACCTTCAAGGAAAATTTGTTGGTCATCATGCATTGGTTCATCAGATCCTGCATATTCTTCTTGATCTCTGTAATATCTTTGTCCAAATTTGAGAACCTCCTTTTGAAGGTGCCTTTGAATTTGTTTTTGTCCTCCGGGGCCTCGGTATTGTAATCAGAGGTGGGGGGCTTATCTTGGGGATCATGAGAAGGACTCAGGGGAAGGGTAGGGTTATTGGGGCTTTCCATGGTTTGCTAGAGGTTGGGTAGAGGAGTGTTACTAGTCCTAGGGGGACTCATATGATCATCCGAGGAACCTTTCATGGACTCAGTGGTGTGAGAGTCTTTTTCAGATAGGGAATGCTCTCTAGAGGCCATTTCCAACAACCTAGTTTTACACTATTCCTTGGAAATTTTGTTTGACCTCCAGCAACCCAAGCCACTTAAGTCCACTTCCAAATTAACCTGGCTCTCTATCATTCTCTATTTTTTGGTCCTACATTCAGTCTCAGTAGTACTGTCAGCCTCCTTCCTATCTTTGTTCTCCATAGACTCAGAGACATAAGACTCCTCCTGGCCCTCCTTATTGAAAGGGTTTTTAACACATTTTTGGTGGGTTCTACCCTCTTTAGCACCCAGCTCAGGCTCCTGGATGACACGGATGAACTGGGAGGAGGAATGGGTGGGATTTTCAATTTTGGCCAAGGATTCCTCCTAGGTCATCTCTTGGATAATTGGGGGGGGGTTGGGGCACCGCGTAGATAGCTTTGTGAAAATGGTAAATGCAAAGAAGGAGGCCCTGATGGAGGATAGGTATTGACTTATCAGGGTTGTCCTTAATATCAAGGATATTACTATCTATGGAGTGCAAAAGATAGAAAGGAATGGAAATTAAATCCTTGTTTCTAATATGATTTAGGAATGGTAAGTGGTAGTAGTAAAACATAGTGAACTTACCTTCTAGCATGAAATATTTCATCGCAATGAGGCAAATTTTCAGCCAAAAGTCTGGTAGCACCTCCCTATTGAAGCCCCCTTGTTTTTTCATCGGCTGTTCACCATCCTTGAAAAATTGGTTGAGGCTGGTAGGGTCGGGAGTCTGACTGGTCTTTTTGTATTTCCTCCCCACCATAGAGAGCCCATTTGCCTTAGCTATGACCTCTTCATTCAGCTGGAAGTGGATGCCCCCAACTGAGACACTCCTATTGTTCCAAGATGACACAAATTGTTTGGAGATTCATTCGTCATGCCCACCTTTCATTCTCTCCATAAAACCCCATATGCTGCTTTCTTTATAGTAATGAGTCACCAACGCATTAGAGGTGAAAGCCTCATCGATTTTATCAGGCTCAATGTGGAGAGTGTTGCCTCCCATTTCAAAGCTCTGCCCCTTGTACGCCAAATTCTTCAAGATGACTCAATAGGGATGCATTTTCTTCACTTAACTTCTTGACTTTTTCTTCAAGTTCACTATTAGAGCGTCCTTTCAAATTTTTTCTTAGTCTCTTGATAACTAATTGAGCATCACTGACTTTTTCTTTTAGTTCTTCAATTTCTCTTTCTGAATTCTCCAGGTCTTCAAGAGTTGCTTCAAGATTTTTCTTCAAGTGCTTCATTTCTTCTTTTTCCATGATCTCCTCAAGTTCTTAAACTTCTTTGTTGAGGACCAGAGCTCTGATACCAATTGTTAGGAATGGGAACATTGAGAGGGGGGGGGTTGAATCAGTTCTCATTGAATTTTAACTTTTCACTTTAATCTGAATACTAAATTATAAATGCTTAAGTACTGAATTAAACATTCACATAAACATGAAAGGTGAAATCAACACATGACACCAATATGGTTACAGGGAAACCCAACTAGGTAAAAACCCCGGTGGGAATTTGATGCAGGATTTTTTACCTATTTGGGTTTCCCCATAACCATATTGGTGTCATGTGTTGATTTCACGTTTCATGTTTATGTGAATGTTTAATTCAGTACTTCAGCATTTATAATTCAGTATTCAGATTAAAGTGAAAAGTTAAAATTCAGTGAACACTGATTCACCCCCCACTCTCAGTTTTCCCATTCCTAACAATTGATATTAGAGCTCTGGTCCTTAGCAAAGAAGTTTAAGCACTTGAGGAGATCATGGAAAAAGAAGAAATGAAGCACTTGAAGAAAAATCTTGAAGCAGCTCTTGAAGACCTAGAGAATTCAAAAAGAGAAATTGAAGAAATAAAAGAAAAAGTCAGTGATGCTCAATTAGTTATCAAGAGACTAAGAAAAGATTTGAAAGGATGCTCTAATAGTGAACTTGAAGAAAAAGTCAAGAAGTTAAGTGAAGAAAATGCATCCCTATTGAGCTATGTCCATTCGATTAATTCTCCAAATTTTGGTTGCACTCCTTACATTGGTTCATATTTTCCTAATTATAGGGTTTGAATTTCACAACAGAAGGAAATCAATACTAAGATGAAATTTTGGTATGTAGGATCTACATTGCCTATATACATTTGTGACCAAATTATGGACTGATCTACAGTGCCTCCAAAGCTTCTACTCAAAAGAATCTTCTCACCACTCATGACTCTTCAAATTATCTTGTTTCCTTCATACCTCCAAACATGTGTACTATGAATTGCCCTCCAACAAATGGAATTGTGATGATTTTCACAATAGTACATGTTTTGGAGGAAAGTTCACAGTACTACTTAGGCAAATCTGAATGCTAAGTCAAAAATATAATATATATGAGAAGGACAATTCATGATGGCTACTCTAATACATGTATATTGTTCACAAAGGAAAAGAGAAATTTTAGTTAATACCACTGACTTGCAGGGATAAAGACAAGATAATAAGAGAGGCTATGCATTTGGAAAAAGGGTTTTACCATCATGACTTCATGTTGTGTGCATCTAGAATGGATATTTAACTAACAAATTCTAGCAAATCCAATTGAGTCGTATTTGTTTATCATGTGACATTCTTTCTTACAAAGAATTGTTTGTTTTTCTCAGGGATGCCCTCATATGGATGAGGTGTGTATCCTTGATCACAACCTCTTCCTTTCTTGATAGTGTATGTCTACTATAAACAAATCCCTTAGAAAAATTTAAAGATAAGAAGAAACTAAAACAAAAATCTGCGGGTGAGCCAATAGAACAAGGGACGCAAGCATAAAAGTTCATGCCTTATATAATGTGTTTGGGGTAAGCTATGGTTAAACGAGAATATGTTTAATTAGCATAGATTTTATGAAGATGTCTTTTGGCAGGGTGAAATTTTTTTACTATTGTACAGCATAAAGATTGCATTGAATTCAACTACTTTCTAAGTTATGTTCTCTAATATCCTGGGTAAGTCTACAAACAGATTAACTCTCATAAAGATAAAAGATTGTGAGGATAATGAAAAAATATCCAGTTAGCAACTTTTGTACTATACCTAAACCTCACCTTGCCAACACAGTTAGAAATCCATGGGAAGTGGTGATCAAATTTCTCAACACAACGGTTGCAAGAAGAGAAATGTTTGGAACATATAGGCCTGATCTGAAGAAATCAGAAAATAAAAACTAACATGCAAAATGTTAAATTGAATGACATTTTATTATAGAGATAAATGTGTTTTCTAGATTACTACATTTCAAAATTAGTCTCTCATGGATTTTGTTGCTAATCATTATGAACAACTCAAGAATTCTCCCAAGTAAGATGAACAATTTTCATTTTAAATCTTGTAGGTTTTCTAACTATGCTTGAAATAGAATTAAATCTATCTGATATGATCTTTGAAATTTAAGATTTAACTTTATAAATAGTAATTTGAATTAAAAAGTTAGAAATTAAAAAAAAAACATTTAAGAGTCTCAAAGAGAGGAACACATTGAGGAATTAATATTTCGTTTAGGCTATACTTGGGACTACCATCAACATTTATCATCATTGAAGGGTATTAATTCATATTCGACAGATAATTATGGTAAGAAATGAAATAAAAACATTTCATTTCCAATTATTATCAGTGGGATAAATAAATTTGGGCCAAGAGTACGAAATATGGAGAAGACTCCAAACATAAGTGAGTTGGTGGTCAAAATGTATTAATAGAATTTACATCAAAACCAAAAACATTAATCAGTTGATTATTATATAAGCTCCTCAAGCATGAGTTGGAGAGGACTACATTACATGTTGAGACACAATATTATTTTCACAAGTTGGCGACTATTATAATCATCAGGCAGATTAGACTATAACTGGTGGACAGAAGTATGCATGTAGATTAGAAAGCATAGAGTACACACTAGTGTCTTGCATAAGTGAAAGATGAAATGTAGATTTCATGTAAAGAATAGCAGCATTCTTTGGACATTCAAAGGCATGTTTCAGACATAGAAAAAGAGTAAATTGTTGAAGGAAGTAACAAGGAATGGTAGATGTCAAAGAAAGAGAAGTAGTTTTCATTAAAATGTTCATAGGGAGATACATCTTTTGTTTTGCGAAAATAAAATATGTACTATTTTGAGGAGGGTTTCTAAGAGTTTTCAATTCTTAGATCTTTGACAGTCATGGTAAGTGACAAAAGCACTCTTGTGAAGAACAATGATAGTCATTGTAAAAGAGAAGAGAAGGCAATGATACTATGTAGATCACATGATCCACCACATTCAAAGTAACTTCCAAGAATGTATGTCAAAGCAAAGAGTAGACATAGATGATAAGGCAAAGAATGGCATTGTCTACAAAAGTAAAGAGAAAAGTCCAAAATTCAAAGATAACTATTAGAGGAGACACTAGCTAAATGGGAGGGCATTCAACATGCATCAAAAGCAGTGGCATACACTGCAAATGGAAAAGACAATGTTGATGAAGTTGGAATGGCACTTTTAGAGTGTCATAGAGTTCCTCATGATAGTGAGCACAAAAGATGATCATTCATGTGAAGGAATAGTAAGAACAAAAGAAAAAAATGCATCTGAGAGTCTTGAGAAGTGAATATCAAAAGGATGTTAATAAATGGTGATCAAATTTGTAAGCAAAGATTAGTCCCAATGACAAACAACACTTTTGAGTTCTTAGTTATAGACAAGGTTGACTGTCAAATAGGCTTGATGAGGTGATGATAAGTGTAATAATTCATGACTTAAAAAGATGCCAAAACAATGTGGATAAGAAATGTTTAAAGAAAGTTCTTCTTCAATGCTTATCCATTGTCACAGTGGTATAAAGTGGTAAAAAATAATGATTCATATGGTTTATGACAAGTCACAAAGACACTCTTATAATAGTCATCAAGAGATAATAGAGGTCATGCATGCATGATTGTAAAGCACAATGAATAAAGAACATACACTATTATGAAGGCTCATAGCCATAGTAAGGAATGATGTCATAAAAATCAAAAGAGGGACAATTTCTAAAAGGCAGTGATATTCAAAGATTGAAACGAGGGTATTATATCATGACAAAGATGCAAGCATTAATAGCTTTTCATGAATGTGAAGGTGCAGTGATCAATAATGCCATAAAGAGACTATTGTTAGTGCTTCTAAAAAATAGAATGACAGTGTTGTGAAAGAAAAGATTCATGTTCAAGAAGAGTTCCTCAAAACAATGTTATTCAATGCTTGAGGGATGATATTTACTACTTTCATAATGAATACATGATGAAAAGATGGTCAGATTAAAAGATGTAAATCTTACCCATTGATATGACAATCAACCACAGGGCCATAGTGAATGTTGTTAGAATAATTGAGAGGGGGTTGAATCAGTTATCTAGTGTCCCAAAACAAAATGTATAATCCAAAACAATTTCTTCTATTTCTGCTCATTGGTAAGCAATAATAACTCTTACTGTCTATGCTTTGATTGATTACCAGTCTAATACTTATAACTGTTTACCGATCAAATCTAATATGTAACATGCAAAGTATGATAACAAACAAATATCACAATCAACACATAACACAATAGATTTAACGTGGAAACCCTGTAAAGGGAAAAACCACCTGGGACAGGCAACCCAAAATTGTTCACTCTTCTGAAGTGAGGTCGGTTAAGACCCAACCCTATTAAAGGTTACAAACACACTATCAGGTGTGACCTTGTTAGAGGATTTTAGACTAGAAGTTATCGTCCAACCAGCATTCACTATGGGGTTGATAGGATAGTTCAATGTTCATTCTATGAATGATACAACATAAGACTTTCAGAGTCCACTCGGTTAAGAGATCTCGACTGTATACAATGGTTAAATATGTAACAATAAAATGGCCTACCTTAATACAACTTCAATTGCAGATTATAGATCAATATTTAGTTCATTCAAATCCTTCTGATTAATAATTCACTTTAGATTGAATACTGTATTAACTTACTGTCCATCAGTAACTGCTCTCTGTAGCTCAGTAATTGCTCTACAGCTCAGTTCTCACTAACCAGTATGATCAGAATGCATGAAACTTTATTCATGAGATAATCATGTAGCTTCTTCTTCTTCCCGACATTTTCATAAAGAGATTCCGTTCTCTTATATAGACGAGTAAATCATTTTCTTCTCCACCATCAAATTTTTTCGCTTAATCATATTCATAGATTTTGTTGCTTAAACTTTCTCGGTACTTTTGTTAATAACATGTTTCAATCTGCTTCGTTAGATCTTCTTTGAATTTTGTTAGTCGTTGATCTATGTAACAAACATTATCTATTACCTCGATATTATAGTCTTGCCAACTCATCAATCTTATCGGCTAAACTAAACATTTAATTCATTCTGTTCCACTTGGTTATTAAAGAAATGTGTCAGTAAACACTTCTTGGTTAATACTACGGTCGGTATACACTACACTCCGTCAGTGTATACTAAAAATGCTTCATTTACCGACAACACTGCTTTGTGTCTTTCAGCTCTATACTTCATTATAGATAATGCAACATAAATAAGTTAATATCATCAAGTCATAGACTCATCAAAAAGTTACTCAATGTGTTCCTTATCCTCATCTATCATGTACATCTTTCCTCATGTAGATTTCTTTGTTCTTCATCTCTTTTCCACTTTTCTTCAGATGTCTCGGTGTAGTAACTTACAAGATAAGTGTTGTCAAACTAGTTGACATCAATGAAAACATAATACTAATTTAATCATATTACATATCTAATCAAAAAATTCTTAGTGATCTTGTAATCACAGATCCTTCAATCAAATTCCAAATCAGTTGTAGTCCAACAATCTCTCCCTTTGGCATTGATGGAAACTTCAAGTAATACGAAATGTACCATACACATACCAAACATACATTCTACAATTTTGTGAACAAATGTTGTAAGTTGAATAGACCTAATATGTTTAATCACTACGTTACTAAACCAACATTGAGTAATACAACTTTACCTTTCTGTAGTTGTGATCTTTTCAGTTCTCTTGTTCCTGCTTCTGTTCTTTGTAACTGATCTTCAATACTCTCCCTTAGATAATTTTCATTAGTGCTTGTTCCATTTCATTTCATATGTTTATATCTCCCTTTGACAGCAATGCCAAAGAAAAAAATAAACAATCAGCTCTATAGTAGCCAAGTAACTCTCTGTGGTGTCAGTACTTCCTTTGTATCTATGTATATTGATTTCTCATCGGTTCAAGTTATCAAACTTAATCACAACCTTGAACATGATTCAAAGTGTAAACTATGCTGCATCAACATGAATGATCTTCTAATAAAAATTGGTTGATGCAACATCCAGATCACCTTAGTGACCGATAGACAGGGGATAGACCCCAAGTCTAGTCCTCAAGTATTCAAATGTGTCCTTCGGTAGGGGCTTTGTAAAAATATTTGCAAGTTGTTCTTTAGATGTAACAAATTCCAACTTTACTTGCTTCTCTTGCACTTGTTCTCTTAAGTAATGATACTTAATAGATATATGCTTTGTCTTAGAGTGCATCACAGGATTCTTTGAAATATTAATAGCACTAGTGTTGTCACAATATATAATCACCAGGTCAGTGATTACCTCATGCATTCCTTCCAACACTTGTTTGATATATGCAATGTTTGAATAGTTGGTAGTAGCAGCAACATACTCTGCTTCAGCTGTAGACTAAGAAATACAAGCCTACTTTTTACTTGTCTAGGTTACAAGTCTTTCACCAAAGAAAAATGCTCCTCCGGTGGTGCTCTTTCTATCATCCACATTTCCACCCCAATCAGCATCGGTGTAAACTCTTAGTTCAAAGTTCCCTTCCTTAGAATACCATAATCCATAATTTTCTATTTTCTTCAAGTATCTTAAGATCCTTTTCGTAGCTATCATGTGTGATTCTCTAGGGTTAGCAGAAAATCTTGCAACAATTCCCGTGCAGCATGTGCTATATCTGGCCTACTGTGAACTACGTACATTAACTTGCCAATCATAGATCGGTAAAGTGTCTGATTTACCTCAGTAGTTTCATCCTCCTTTGTCAATTTGCATCCAGTAGCCATCAGTGTTCCCACAGGTTTAGCATCTTCCATGCCAAATGTCTTCAGTACTTCCTTTATGTATTTAGATTGTGTGATGAATATGCCATCACTCTGTTGAATCACTTGTAGTCCAAGAAAGAACTTAATCTCTCTGAACACAGACATTTCAAATTCCTTTTGCATTTCATCAAAAAATGCCTTGCAGACAAGATCTGAGCCACCAAAGATAATATCATCAACAAAAATTTCAGCAGTGACAATAGTATCATCGGTATCACCTTTCACATATAGATTACATTATTTTCACTTGTTCTAACAAATCCAATACTTAACAAGTAAGTATGCAGTCTTTCATACCATGCTCTCAGTGCTTTCTTTAGTCCATATAAGGCTTTATGTAATCTACATACCATGTCTTTATTGTCGAGATCAACAAATCCTTCAGGTTGTTCAATGTAGACTTCTTCTTCAAGTATACCATTCAAAAATGCTGACTTCACATCCATTTGATAGACTTTGAATTTCTTATGTGCAGCATATGCAAGTAGCATCCTAACTCCTTCTAATCTAGCAACTGGTGCAAATGTCTCACCATAGTCAATGCCTTGTTCCTGTGCATATCCCTTGCATACTAATCTAGCTTTATTTCTTGTGACTTCACCATTTTCATTCAATATATTCCTGTATATCCACTTAGTACCGATAACATTCTTATCTTTTGGTTGGGGTACTAAGGACCAGGTTTTGTTTTTTTCTATTTTCTCTATTTCCTCCTTCATTGCATTAACCCATTCTTCATTCTCTAATGCAACTTTCATAATTTTAGGTTCAAATTCACAAATTAGACATGTACCTTGTCTTGTTTTGCTTCTGGTTTGCATTCAAGCATGTCTGTCTCCAATGATTTGAGTTGCAGGATGATGTCTCCTGACAAAACTAGCCAAGACTTGATTTCTCCTTTCTTGTTCATCCTGCTCAGGGTCATTTCCTTGCTCGACAGCTTCTTCATGTTCATTGATTTGTGGTGTCTGTTGTACTGCATTATTTCCCTACTGACTAGTTGTTACAACTTACGATGTTGGTAGATAATCTGGATGTTCAATGTAAGTGAATCTACCATAGTCTTCCAGTTCCTTTGTACTTTCCTCTATGTACTTGTCATCAAACTCATCAACACAAACATTAGTACTTTCAACAATTTTATTTGTAGCCTTATTCAAACATTTGTATGCTTTACTTGTAGTGGAATATCTAAGAAATATTCCTTCATCTCCTTTAGAATCAAATTTTCCATTTCTCTCATCTTTCAAGGTAAAGCATTTACTTCCAAATTTTTTGAAATAACTCACAGTAGGTTTGTGTCCAAACCATAGTTCATAAGGTGTTCGGTTGGAGTCCTTCTTCAGTTGTACTCGGTTAAGAACATATGTAGCTGTGCTAATAGCTTCCCTCCAATATGTTTGAGCAACATTCTTCTGTATCATCAAAGTTCTAGCACAGTCAATTATAGACCTATTCCTTCTTTTAGCAATGCCATTTTGCTGAGGTGTCCTTGGTGTAGATACCTACCTCTTAATTCCGTGCTCATTGAAAAATTTAGTAAATTCATCAAAGATAAATTCACCTCCTCTATCAGATCTTAAGCACTTTATTTCCTTACCGGTTTCTTTTTCTACCTTAGCTTTATACCACTTAAATATTTTGAAAGCTTCAGATTTCTCTTTCAAGAACATAACAGTCATCAGTCTAGTATAATCATCAACAAAAAGAATAAAATATCTATCACCAGAATAGCTCTGAGTTCTCATAGGACCACACAGGTCGGTATGAACCAATTCAAGTATCTTCTTTGTTGAATAGTCCTTGCTTTTAAAACTAGACTTAGTCATCTTACCTTTCTGACATTCATGGCACATGGCATGATCAAGTTTTGTCAAGTTAGGCAATCCTCTAACTCTTTTCTTTCTACTAATCTTGATCATGTTGTCAAAGTTCACATGCAATAACCTTCAGTGCCACAACCAAGCATCTTCATCCTTTATTAACAAACAAGAAGAATGATCTATATCAAGATAGAATAGATTACCTCTGGATTGTGTACCAGTTCTGACAAGTCTTCCTCCATCATCATAAATCTTCACCTTTTTGCTCTCAAAAGCTAGTTGGTGGCCTGAATTGTTCAGCTGAACTACACTTATCAGATTATAGTTCAGTCCATCTACCCAATATGCATTTTCACATTGTAATCTGTCATTGATAATCGGTGAGCCTTTACATCTTACCATACAAGGTGCATCATTTCCCATTCTCACAGATCCTCGATTATATTCAACAAGATGATCAAAATTCTCTACATCACCGGTCATATATGTGTGCAACCATTGTCTATGATCCATGTATCATTTCTACTTATTTTAGAGATCAGTGTTGTCTCTTCATGTTTCTCTTCCTCTTCTGAGTCATCTTTCATAGCAACAAATACAACTTCTATATCATCATCATAATTAGATTCAGTTTCAATATCTTTGGCTATGTAACATACCTTTTTTCCTTTTTCATCTCAGTTGTCTCTGTTGTTGTGTGGGTAACCTCTGTTGACTCTTCTCCCATAGCTTCCTTCAGATCGGTCTTTGGATCTATCATCATCTTTCTTCTATGGACATCTAGCAGCAATGTGACCGACTTCCTTACAATTGAAGCATGCTAAAGGTAGCTTACCTCTATACCTTCCTTTTTCTTTAGGAAATCTTTTGGCCATAAGTGCTTCAAGCTCATCAAGTTCATCATTGGTATTGTCATCACTGTCACAATTCTTACTATTCCTGCTAGACTTTCCAATCTTCAGAGAAGACATGAAAGCAGATTCAATAGAAGGAACAACACTATTATCAAAATTGTTTAATTCAAAGGTTGTAAGTTTACCAATCAGAGTGTCAAGAGTGAGGTTGGATGTAGCTCTTGTTTCATGAATTGCAGAAATCCTGATTGCATAAACTGGTAGCAAAGTTCTGAGAATCTTGCTTATCACTGTTTCATCATCAATTACTCCATCAAATGCTTTAATAGCATGTACCACTTCTTTAAGTCTATTTGAATATTGGACAATGTTCTCACCTTCTTTCATTCTCATTTCATCAAATCTGCCTCTCAGACTTTTAGCTCGGGCTCTTTTGACATTCAGATCTCCACTGTAGATTTGTGCTAATTTATCCCACATTTATTTGGCAGTTGTGCATGTCTTGATATCTTCAAATTCAGCGTCGGTATAGGCAGCAGCAAGTTCCATCATAGTAACATTGTGTTCATGCTTATTCTTAAGTTGATCAACAGTTAGGGGACTAGTGGGTGGTTGTATGTAGCCATTTTGCATCAGATCTAGTGTTGAGTTCCCAATTCTAGATATGTGCAGCTTCATTCTGCTTTGCCATACTGTGAAGTTCTCTTTATTTAGTTTCAGTACTTCCCTCTTATACATCTTGAGACCTTTATGCTTAAGTCTTTAAAACTCTGTTCCAAGCAACGTAGCTCTGATACCAATTGTTAGAATAACTGAGAGGGGGGTGAATTAGTTATCCAATGTCCCAAAACAAAATGTATAATCCAAAACAATTTCTTCTATTTCTGCTTGTCGGTAAGCAATAATAACTCTTACTGTCTATGCTTTTACCAATTACCAGTCTAATACTTATAACTGTTTACCGATCAAATCTAATATGTAACATGCAAAGTATGATAACAAACAAATATCACAATCAACACATAACACAAGAGATTTAATGTGGAAACCTTGTAAAGCGAAAAACCACCTGGGACCGGCAACCCAAAATTGTTCACTCTTCTGAAGTGAGGTCGGTTAAGACCCAACCCTATTAAAGGTTACAAACACACTATCAGGTGTGACCTTGTTAGAGGATTTTTGACTAGAAGTTATCATCCAACTAGCATTCACTATGGGGTTGACAGGATAACAATGTTCATTCTATGAATGATACATCATAAGACTTTCAGAGTCCACTTGGTTAAGAGATTTAGACTATATACAATGGTTAAATATGTAACAGTAAAATGACCTGCCCTAATACAACTTCAATTGCAGATTAAAAATCAATATTTAGTTCATTTAAATCCTTTTGATCAATAATTCACTTCAGATTCAATACTGTATTAACTTACTGTCCCTCGATAACTGCTCTCTATAGCTCGGTAATTGCTCTACAGCTCAGTTCTCACTAACCAGTATGATCAGAATGCATGAAACTTTATTCACGTGATAATCCTGGAGCTTCTTCTTCTTCCTGACATTTTCATAAAGAGATTATGTTCTCTTATATAGACAAGTAAATCATTTTCTTCTCCACCATCAGATTTTTCTGCTTAATCATATTCATAGATTTTGCCGCTTAAACTTTCTCAGTACTTGTGTTAATAACATGTTTCAATCTACTTCGTTAGATCTTCTTTGAATTTTGTCAGCCATTGATCTGCGTAACAAACATTATCTGTTACCTTGATATTATACTCTTGCCAGCTCATCAATCTTATCGGCTAAACTAAACATTTAATTTATTCTGTTCCACTTGGTTAACAAATAAATGTGTTGGTGAACACTGCTTTGTTAATACTATGGTCAATGTACACTACACTCCGTTGGTGTATACTAGAAATGCTTCATTTACCGACAACACTAATTTGTGTCTTTCAGCTCTATACTTCATTATAGATGAATGCAACATAAAGAAGTCAATATCATCAAGTCATAGACTCGTCAAAAAGTTACTCAATGTGTTCCTTATCCTCATCTATCATATACATCTTTCCTCATGTAGATTTCTCTATTCTTCATCTCTTTTCCACTTTTCTTCAGATGTCTCAGTGTAGTAACTTACAAGATAAGTGTTGTCAAACTAGTTGACATCAATGACAACATAATATTGATTTAATCATATTACATATCTAATCAGCAACTTCTCAGTGATCTTGTAATCACAGATCCTTCAATTAGATTCCAAATCAGTTGTAGTCTAACATATGTAATGAGAGGTGTCATATTGTCTTTCAAAGCTTTATGTTTGAGTGTATGAAATCTTATACCTATCTTTATTTATTGTCTTTGTGTAGTTTTCACTACTTATGGGACAAGAGACAATTCAAGTCACATGTGTGAGATAGTTAATTAATTGGGAAAAAAGATATTGACTTTAGATTCAAAATAACCTTTCACAAATTAAACAATTCCAACCAAACACCACTGTCAACCTATAGACATCCATTCACTAAAACAAAAACATGAACCAATAAAATTAACCTCACATTTTAATAATAGACCAATCAATCATATATAAATTAACTACTTGTGAAATTGCATCACCCAATAACACGATACAATAAAATGCTTCAACTTTACTCATCACAAATTATTTAACAACTATCAAGAGTACAATTTACCACGTGTTCTTAACTTCCCAAGTACAATGAAAATTTGTGATGAGCCTTAAGGATGCCCTTGCATCAAACATGCTCTTAAACCCCAAAGTTTGAGCCATGTAAATTTGGCTCTACAGTCTAAACTTCTTACAATTTAGAGCTTGAAGCCCAAGCTAGTGTAAGATTGTCTTGTTGGTTCCATTTTCCAAGATGCCAAAAGTGCACATCTTGGTAGGCAAGTTGTCAAGGTTTATAAGTTATTCTTGAGAAGCTGACTCTCCTTCATATCTCAATGTTTGAGTTGATCATGTTATTTTGTTCTATGGTATTCTAAGCATTTTGCTTCTCTCATCTTACATTTTGTATTGGTGTATATGCCAAGTGTTTCATTATTTGGTTTGATGACCTTGTGCATGAAAGAATGCATTATGACTTGCATTACATGTTATTCTTGTATCATAAATTGGTCATCATATTTTTTACCAATAATGTGTTGGGAGAAAACTTGAGGCATTAGAATATTTTATTGTTTGTATTGGACTATGCTGGAAGGGAAATTTCAAGATGATATTTCATCAAAAGTGTTAGATAAAGTAATTATCTAGCTTAATATAAAGATCGTTAGAGCTATGAAAGAGTGTGTAAAAGTACTCCAAAGCATAATCTTTTGGAGTGCAAGGGAAAATTTTAGCAAGCAAGTAGCCATCATAGAGGAACTCAAGGAAAGTGGCATTAAAGGAGTGAATATGGGTCATGGAAACCCCCTTACCATTATATATTTTAAATTGGGAGTCACAAAACACATAGGGAAAGCATGTAAGAGAGAATATCCTAAGAGGAAATGATGCTCAAGGTCCATAGTAATGATGTCTTCGTAGAAGTGGAGAGGGGAAGTGGTATAGGATTAGCATTTAGCTTAGTTTACAAGAATTCTAATTGATGTAGGATATGTTCAAGGATGATATCAATGGGACACTTCATGGAAATATCAATGTGATGAGTAACAAGAGTGTTATTGGAGTGCAATATCACTAAGAGGGGAGAGGGGGCATGAATTAGTGATATAACAATTTACAAGTCATTTTTCACTTAAACAAAACTTGAAGTATTATGTAATGAAAATAAAAATGGATAACAAAATAGGTAAGACACACAAAGAATATAACATGGATTTTGTCTTGAGTAGAAACCCTCTAGAGAATAAAACTACTCGAATTGCCTCACTGGCTTATGTGAAATATCCTTTTACAATGCCTCACTGGCTTGACATAGGTCTCACTAACAACGATATCTCACTGATAGAATTTTCAATGTCTCACTCGCTTTCTCTCTCTTTACCTTTGATTTTTATACAAAGTCAAAATATCTAAGAGAAATGGTAATCATGATCCAATATAATACATTTTTGGGTACATGTGATACTTATGTACCAAATAGTGTATCATAGTAAATTAGGACTACAATATTCTCAACCAGATATTTATGATTTTGAAAAATAGTGTGCATAATGAACAATGAATGTTTATTGAATAAACAAAACCTTTTTTTGTACAATGATAATGTCCCCACTAACATATATATATATATATATATATATATATATATATATATATATATATATATATATATATATATATATATATATATATATATATATATATAACATTCTTCATTGTCCAACTGAAATACAACTACCTTGTAGAAATGATTTGCAAGTTATTCATGTTGGCAAGTTTTCTATACTGAGATATATGACTAGATATAGTGTTGTCATTATGGAAACAAAGTCGTATAGTAGTTTGGAGTTAGCGTACCAAGTGTAAAGATCAGAATTCAGTTAAGTGTTGAAGACTGGACAACATACAAAGTACTAGAGACTCATAGCATCGGTGCACATGTGTACGGATGAATTAGGCTATGCACCCTGGAAGTTAAGGTTGTTAGACTATACTTATGCTTAGTCTAAGAGAGCATAAGTAGATATGCAAAGATATGAAAGTTATAGTCAGTTGAAGTTGCACAACCAATGTGTGCTAGCAGAGAATAGAGCATGGAACCAACAGTGACTATTTTGGTTTGCGATTATAATTTAATGTTGTAGAGGCTATGCGCCCATTGTATTTAGGTTGCTGACATATGTACATGTATAATTGTAAGCATGCTTAAGCCAATTATTTTGGATTGTAATTAGTTATAGGGCCGACCTATTTATGTATTTTGTATAAGTGCATAAATATAAGGTTCGCCCATTGTATTCGGTATGGAAGTTGTAATAGAGTTGTGATAAGTAGAGAAGAGGTATGCATAGTGAGCATAAGATGTATTAGAGATTTTCTAGAGGTCAAAGCATCAGCGCACCAAAGGAACTGATCTAACAAGCAGTATCACAGTGAATAGTTCATCTGCAGATATAATGTGTATCTGATTCAGAAGTTTGTAGCCTTCATCATTTGAGCAGTGAGCTCTAGAATAGTGAGTCCACTCCCCTAACAGGGATCATTGTAAAAGACTCCTAACAGGGTCTGACCCTTAACAAGGTCTATTGTACTAAAAACATTGTGAAGCTACTCCTGACAGGGTAAAGGATCTTCTAACAAGGATCACAAAACACTAGTGTGGATTATTAGTGGGTATCAAGTCTGATGAAGGGTGCTCCCCTTAATACCACAAACACATAAAAAAAATAGAGAAACAACAACAATATGCAAGAACAGAAAATGGGCTTCTTATTATCTTCACAAATGTGGAATTACAAACTTTCAGAATTGCAATATGCAAAGCCACATGGGCATTCCCTTACAATATTATGTAGGACAAAGCCTTGAATCAATACCCAGATCTACTATCCAGAACTGTCTCGAACTACCTAAGGCAACACTACAGCCTTCCTTATATAGGCAATTTTCCACCACCTGGGAAGGTTCCAAAATTTTAGCCAATAAGGCCGACCAAACTTAGAATTATTTTATTTTACAATTTATTACATCAAAGTCGGCTCAAAATAACTTTTGAAACCCAAACAGAAAATTTGAAGGAAAATAATTTTCCACCATTTCAGGTGACCCAACTTCTGAAGACCATAAGTCATCGCCAATTGACCTGATTGACTATTATAACCCCATTCCGAAAAGGCCACGAAGCACTCTACAAGCTTGGCTCATGTAAGTGCCTGTCACCCAAATTTTTGACCTCATCCAAGGCCTCTAAAGCCTTCAAAATTGAGTTCAAAGTTTATGTACCCTACTGCCAATACCAAAAATCTTCAATATCTACAAAGCTAGACTTGATCTGGCAATGAAACTTTACAGGAAAACTAATATGACTAAGATGAATCTCCACCTGTGAAATCAGAACATTCCAAGATCATATGACCAACTTACTAAAAATAGAAAGTTTCCATAAACAACACCTTTGCACAAGATAGCCCTTATTGAAAACAAAACTAGAAATATTTTTGGGTGATGCAAGATCACTCTTACACCCAGGATGCTCCTGCATCAAAGTCCCATCAGGATTTTTACCTATTTGGGTTTCCTCGTAACCATATTGGTGTCATGTGTTGATTTCATGTTTCATGTTTATGTGAATGTTTAATTCAGTACTTAAGCATTTATAATTCAATATTCAGATTAAAGTGAAAAGTTAAAATTTAGTGAATACTGATTCACCACCCCCCCCTCAGTGTTCCCATTCCTAACAATTGGTATCAGAGCTCTGGTCCTCAGCAAAGAAGTTTAAGCTCTTGAAGAGATCATGGAAAAAGAAGAAATGAAGCACTTGAAAAAAAATATTGAAGCAACTCTTGAAGACCTGGAGAATTCAGAAAGAGAAATTGAAGAACTAAAAGAAAAAGTCAGTGATGCTCAATTAGTTATCAAGAGACTAAGAAAAGATTTGAAAGGACACTCTAATAGTGAACTTGAAGAAAAAGTCAAGAAGTTAAGTGAAGAAAATGCATCCCTATTTAGTCAGCTTGAAGAATTTGATGACAAACTGATGAACAATCAAGATGTCTACAATGAACAAGTCAAGGAGAACCTTGAACTCAATGAAGAACTAAGGGAGGCTAACTTGGAAATCTTGGAGCTAAAGAATATCAAAGAGAGCTTGGAATCTAAATTGAAGAAGTTAAAGGATCATATTGACAAATTACACACCAGTGTTGAATTGGTAGAATCACAGTTGTATGCAAGAAGAATCAAAGGAGACACTAGCTGCATTGGATACAATGAAGCATAGAATAAGATTGATAGTATGCGAGCAAGAAAGGAATCACAAAAGAACTCTATTGATATTGAGAAGATTGAAGATCAAACCAAAGACAATAGTGATCCTCCTAAGAATGAGTGCAAGCCTGTAGAACACACTTGTTTTGCATCTAAGAAGCATGGACACATTGCAAGGAATTGTACATAGGTAAAACCTTTCAATGGTTACTATTATACATGTAATAGATTTGGTCATAGAGCAATAAATTGCAAGACTAGTAAGAAGAACAGGATTCAACATGATCAAAGAAATCAGAATCAGACCAATGCAAGAAGTTCTTAGAATGTTACATGTGAGATATGTAACAATAATGGTCACTTAGCCATAACATGTAGAATGGTGATTCATGTCAATGCGTCGAGGAATAATAGAACTCCAATGTTTTGTCACACCTGTAACAAGGCTAGACATATCTCAAAGTTTTGTAGATCAAGGATGCAAGGTCAGGAAAGCCCTAAAAAGACCGAAGAACCAGTTTTGGATCCTGAAGAAGAAGTCAAGTTTGTAAAAGCCTTAGAGGATGTGAGCTTGATTTGGTCAGAAGGAAAGAAGGACAAAGTTGATGAGAATGTATTGCATGCATCCCAAGTGGACGCACCCTCTACATCTGCATGAATGACCCTTATGGTCATAGGGGGAGCTAATTTAGCTCTAGACCCCTATGTGGCTGGTATACTCATCCTCAGAGTATTCACCTTTGAACTTAAGCTTTTGGAGTGTATAGGAACCTTTGTGCAAGAGTGCACATGCTGATTGATAGCGGAACTCGAGGTTAAAAATTTGAAGTGACAGCCTAGTTTATGCAAGTTGCATTAATGGCAAATTTCTTACTTTAAGTACACAAAAATTTGTTTGTTCACTCATTGGATTCATACTCAGAGCGATTGGAGAGTAGATTGAGCCTTGGAAGTTGTTGTGAAGATTTGGAGATTAAATTATCATTGTTTGCAATGCTTTTGATCTGTTGCAAGAAACCCTAGCTTGTTGCACCGATTCGGAAGCTGTCAGAACATCTCAGAGATCATTTGGAAAGAAAATATCAAGTAGGTCATGGCCACTCCTATTGTTTTTGATGTTGCTGAGAAGAAGAGGTATGTTTTCAAGAGGCACCCATTTAAATCAACCCTAGATGATTTAGGGGGAGCATTTTCCTGCTCATCGATGGGCGTCATGCATGTAGAAGACATAAGGGCTTACATCTATTTTAAGAAGGAACCTATTGGACTGGATAGGTTAAGGGCACACATAGACACAATGTTGAAACCTGACAAAACATTCATGGATGAATACACCAAATGGAATGAGCACCCCATTGTTGAATATGCCACGGCATATGAATTCTATGAAATTGAATGGATTAAGATATTGTTGAGAAGAATCCATGATGACTTGTTTTGGATTGGAGATGTACTAGTAAGAATAACAAGAGACCTAATTCATGAGATGACAGGCCTTTCTAAGACAGGTGTCATCCTTCTTGTGGGTAAGGATGTCAGGAAAATGGTGGATCAAGTGTGTAAATCTAGAAGTGATAAGCGTAGCATGACCATTGAGCCTATAGAGCAACTAGACATCAAGTTGATATCAATGATATTGGGTTATAGATTTCATCATACTAGCAGGGTGAATAGTGTGTCTGCAGGCACTATTCTAGCAGCCATTTGTCTTGTGCAAGAAGATGGAGAGTTCAACTTGTGTGAGATCTTGCGCACACAGTTGATAGACAACATCAAGGCCATCAAACATGAAAAGAATAAGGTATTCAGGTTTGGGTCCCTAATCATCTATATGTACCTTCATATAGTTGGTAAAGTGTCAGACTTGTATCTAGACAAGTCCATTCCTACCATGCCTTAGATATCAAACAAGGCATCCACAGAAAGCACACTTAGAGATTACATTACTTTGGAATTGAAGACCTTTAGAGCAAGGATGCAGATGAGCTATAGGATTCCTGAGAGTATTGTAGAGAAGTATAAGGATACAATATATTTCATGGTGGAGATTGATACTACATATATGGAAGCTTTGGAACCTAGAACTAAGTGGATTCAACCACTTGGGTATGAGGTTGAAGAACAAGTTCTTGAAGCTTATGCATAGGTACTGCTATCATCCCCCAAGGATGACAATGAACCTAGGTGGGGAACCTATGAAGAGAGGACTAGAGAAGTTGATGCTAAGCTGAACAGTGCTGCAACAAAAAGAAAGGTTGCAAAGGTCACATCAGAGATCCTAAGAATACATGGTGTATCACAAGAAGACCTTGATAAAGAAAGGGATGAGAAGATCTCCCTAGAATTGAAGAGTGTATCAGAAGAACAAGATGATCCCAAGATGAAAAAGATACAAAATGAAAAAGATGACAGTCAGAAGGGTAAAGAAGATAGTACTCCTTCTGCGCTCAAAGATACTCCTCTGAAGTATAAGCCTTTATTCAAAAGGAAGAATGAGGCTAGCACCAGTCATCCATCCTCATGAGCATTAAGGAGAAAGAAAAAAACTCAAGCTCCTTCCCAGGAAGGTTTCATACCTAGCCTTAAAGTTTTGAATGCAAGAATTGTTGATGAGGGAAGAATTGATCAAGTAGGGAAGTTCTATGAATCATATAGTGAGATTGATAAGTCAGAAATTCATAGTATGATTGTCAAACACATGATCAATTTCAAGAAGACAGTTCTTGAATTGAAAATAGAAATTCCAGATAAAGTATGGGATATTTTGGAAAATCTGAAGAGACAAGAAAATGAAGAAGATCTAAGGATTAGAGAAAAAGTATTACAAGATACTATGCCAGTATGTTCTAAAGAAGAAGTGGAACAGATATTGAATTTGGTGAAGCCACACCTAAGAACAAAGATGAGAACTCTTCATATCATGAACAAGGACTATGAGTTGATAATGAAGGAAATAGAAAAAACATTTGAGAAGGTGTTGTTGGAGCAATAGATCAAACCACCTACTGCACCCATCTCTCATGCACCCATCAAGGAAGATAAAGTGGTAGAGCCCACTAATGTACCAATGATAGGTCCTCAAGACTCAATGCCCATAGAAGAAACTCAAATAGAAGTAGATCAGTCTGTGCCCATGTTAGAATCACCCAAAGATAGCACAATTATCATAGATAATGTGGAAATAGCCATGGCGGCTACTGATAAGGAGTTGGACAAATTTGAGGAAGCATTTGTCAGTACTAAGGAAGTAGAAATCCTATGCATCAATATCCCTCCCACTTAGCAAGAAGAAGTAATCATAGAAGATATATCTGATGAGAAAGGAGTAGAGGTAGAAAAGAAAGATGAATCTTCTATTGATTTGGTCAAGGTGAAGCAAGAGGTGATGGATATCACTCCCATCACTCCCTCCTCAGCATTGTTGTCAAGTTTCACACCTGACACTTGCAGTTTGGACTCCTAGAAGGAAGAACTAATTAAGTTTAGCATCCTGTCTATGGAGAAGGCCAAGGAGAAGCAAGTAATGAGGAATCCTCTCCTGGTAGAATCAGTAAATATTTTGAATAGTTTTCTATTAGAGGATAAGAAAATGGTAAAGGTACATTCAGTTGATGATGGGAGCACAGTCATCTCTCAGTTCAAAGTCAATTTTTCAAGCCTAGAAGAATCTGTGGCCATAGTAGAAAGGGAGAAGTACTTAAAGAAGAGACTCAATGAACTGATGAGTAATTTTGCACTAGACTCGAACTCTCTTAAGTCTAGTTAGGCATCATTGAAGGAATTTGCAGATCAAGGAAGGAAAGTCATTGCAGAATGCATGGATCAGGATAAGTTCACTGATGCTCATCTTAAGAAGATCAAAGATGCAGAGGCAATGATTGAAAAGGTGAATAATTCAATGCTAGACACATCCACTGATGTAAATGTGTGTAACAATGTCTATCAAGGACAGTTGGATATAATTGAGAAGGCAGAGAAAGAAATGGAGAAGATAAGGTCTAGACAGACTCAACTGAGGAATGCTCTTGCACCCTCTCTAGACATTCTTAGTCAAAGCATAAAGGAGATTGATGCAACCATAATAACCTATGATCAAGGTCTGAGCACAAAATTGGAGAAGATGGAGAAGCTTAAATATGCATTATGCACCCATCTACAGATAGTCAATTCTCTGATAACCTTTTGGAAGAAGGAGATTCGGAAACTCAAGAATGCATATCTAGATGTTTTCCTTCAGTAAGTGTATGTAGATAAAGTTTTTGATGCACCTTTTTCATTAATGTCAAAAGGGGAGTTGTGTATAGAATATGGAGTATATATATGTATAGGAGATATAAGTTTATGTATAGAAAATGTATAGAAGACAAAAGTTTTGTGTAAAGGGTCAGTTAGAGACTTGGCCATATTCCTTTGTTTCCATCAATGACAAAAGGGGAGATTGTTGGCAAGTTTTCTATACTGAGATATATGACTAGATATAGTGTTTTCATTATGGAAACAAAGTCATATAGCAGTTTGGAGTCAGTGCACCAAGTGTAAAGATCAAAATTCAGTTAAGTGTTGAAGACTAGACAACATACAAAGTACCATAGACTCAGAGAATCAGCGCATGTGTGTATGGATGAATTAGGCTATGCACCCTGGAATTTAAGGTTTTTAGATGACACTTATGCTTAGTCTAAGAGTGCATAAGTAGATATGCAAAGATATGAAAGTTACAGTTAGTTGAAGTTGCACAGCCAGTGTGTGCCAGCAGAGAACAGAGCATGGAGCTGATAGTGACTATTTTGGTTTATGATTATAAATTAATGTTGTAGAGGCTATGTGCCCATTGTATTTAGGTTGCCGACATATGTACATGTATAATTGTAAGCATGCTTAAGCCAATTCTTTTGGAAGCATTATTTGTAATTAGTTATAGGGCCGACCTATTTATGTATTTTGTATAAGCACATAAATATAAGGTGCACCCATTGTATTTGGTATGGAAGTTGTAATAGAGTTGTGATAAGCAGAGCAGAGGTATTTGAAGTGAGCATAAGATGTGCTCTACTAGAGGTCAAAGCATCAGCGCACCAAAGGAACTGAACTGACAAGCAGTGTCACAGTGAACAGTTCACCTATAGATATAGTGTGTATCTGATTCAGAAGGTTGTAGCCTTCATCATTTGAGTAGTGAGCTCTAGGGTAGTGAGTTCACTCCCCTAACAGGGATCATTGTAAAATACTCCTAACAGGGTCCAACCCTTAACAAGGTCTACTATACTAAAAGCATTTTAAAGCTACTCCTAATAGGGTACAAAGGATCTTCTAACAAGGATCACAAAACACTAGTGCAGATTATTAGTGGGTATCAAGTCCCACTGGGGTTTTTACCTATTTGAGTTTCCCCATAACCATATTGGTGTCATGAGTTGATTTCATGTTTCATGTTTATGTGAATGTTTAATTCAGTACTTAAGCATTTATAATTCAGTATTCAGATTAAAGTGAAAAGTTAAAATACAGTGAACACTGATTCACCCCCCCCCCCCCCCTCTCAGTGTTCCCATTCCTAACAATTCAAACTATCTTTGCGCATGTGTCTGATTATACAACAAAAAATGATTATCATTTTCCTTAAGAAAACATTTAAGAAATGTGTAGGTTTGTCTCTGCTTTTCTCATAATAAATCAAAGTAAGTAAATCATTAATCACAAACCAATTATATGTCTTGATCTTCAAACAAGTACAAACAACTTTTCTTCAAACTAAATAATCTTTGCAACAAGACCTTAACAGTAGTTAAGGATAAAAAATAGTGTATATACAAACCAAAATAAAGATACCTTACTCAATACTGACAAACCTTCACTAGGGTTTAGAATAGAATAAAACAAATACTTAAAGCATGTATGGAATAGGGTTGGACAAAACCCTCACTCTCAAATTAACATAAAATATTTTCAATGTATGTGAAGGTTTATAAACAGTCTACTCACTTTAGTCACAGACTAAACTCCACTAATCAACAGGGTACCTCCAATTCTTCCACTTCTCGGTTTGATTGTAACATGGTTCTTTCCCGAGAGTTTATTAATAGATTTGGGCATAGTTATTTAGCATTGAATTGTTTTTTTGTCTATTTCTTGTTTGAATCCACAAACAACAACTTTGACTGGAATAATTTGAGGGTGGTTATGGGAGGTTGGTATTGATGCTTACTGTCTTCGATGAATCCAGACCCCGGAATCAATAGGTTCAATACTCATTCCATTCACTCACTGTTACAACATTATTTATTCCATTAACTAAATACATGTAATGCATCTGGTTTAGGGCATCGGCCCTGAAGCAGTTTAACATCCCCTGCAAATCTGAGCATTGAGCTTATTGAAATATTCTACCCTAACTTGACTTTCATCCATCGGTCTTAAGTATTCCGTGGAGAAGATACAAGTTAGGGTTGTAGCTTCATGATAGGTTGAGAATAATAGTCTTGTTTCAGTCTATCAGAAATTGACTTTTCTTTGAAAATTAACAAAACTGAAACAACTTAAATCTATCAACGAAGTTGCATGACCGGATTTGATAGTCAATAGTGACTTCCTTCCTCGACAGAGATATAGATATCAAACAAACTAAGACACACAAACTCCACAAAACGATGGGTACATTAACACATCTTCCCAAATACTAACACTATTTTCCATTACATAATTGATTTCACAACAATGGAAATAGAGAAGAGTGGTTCTTATAGGTGGAGTCGAGGCCTTTTCTTTCACCTCTACTTTGCCGCGCGCTGAATATAAAATGAAACCCTATGTTTTTTTAAAAAAGTTATATTCCCGTGTTCATCAGAATTTTGACAACATGTATGGTTGTCAAAATACCAACCAACATGGGATTGGATTAAAAAAAATCAAATTTTTCCTTCTATAAACCGACCAAGGAAAACCATTTTAATGCTTGGTCGGAAATGTTGGTCTAAAAAGTGGGTCTAATGTACTAGTGTTCTCTACCTTTTCTCCTTATCTTTTGGGTTATTTTTAAGAATTGGACAAGCAAATATTTATGGTCCTTCCTCTGTGGGGAGAGGGGGTTCTCATCCTTCAGTGTAGCCTGTCTCTGTAGGTAAACTGATTTTGATTAATTTGGATACTGATACTGTTGAAGAGATCTCCAAAAATGCGAAAGATTTCACTTCTACTGTTTCTATTTTTTGGTTTAGGGGTTTTTGGCCCTATCTTCCAGATTTACATGCTTGGATATCCAAACATTGGGAGCCCATTATAACTGATACAATTCAGATTTATCCTGTGGCGAGGGGTTTTTTATTGTGAAATTTGAAAATGTTGTAGATAGGAATACTATCTTGTGCAATAGTTTCTTCTTTTGGGAGGAGCATTTCCGCCTAATGGCCAAACCTTGGTATCCAGTGTTTAATCCTCTTTCTGAATCCTTTAATAAAATACCCATTTGGATAAGATTGTCAAATCTTCCCCTACATCTTTGGCTGGATTCAATTTTGGAAGCTGTGGGGGAGGCCATTGGGGACTTCCAGATGGTTGATTCATATTCCTCTAATGTTTTTAAGATGACGTATGCTCGTATTCTTGTGGAGATTGATGTTTCTTTGGGTCTCCCTAAGAAGATTACTTTGGCCTCTTCAATGGGAACCTGGATCCAGAATCTTGATTATGAGGGTATTCCTTTCAGATGAAGGAAATGTCATATGACTAGTCACCTTCCTGCGAGGTGCTCATCTGATAAGGTTAGATCGAAGAAATCAGTTTCTTATTGGTTGGCGGTTTCTAACCACCATTATACAGTTTGAAAAGTTTCAAAGGATGGGGGTGTGGTTGCCTGCTCTCTTCAGACTGATCATATTGTGGCCGGTGCTCCTGAAGCTGTCTCTGATGCTACGGATGCTCCTGATGCAAATGTTGGCTAGAATGTTGTCCCTGTTGTTGTTGTTTCTATTGATGATGTTATTATCAATGTTGTCTCTGTGGCAGCTAGCGCTGATTCACCTAGTTCAGCTATCTTGGTAGCCGCTACTCCTGCTGTCTTTGATGCTACAGATGTTGTCTTTATGGCAGCTCTGGTTCAGAAAGTTAAGGCTGCCCCTTCTTTTACTGTTGTCTCTGTCTAGAACATAGAAGCTAGCACTGGTTCAGCTATCTTATCTCTTGTTTCTCATTGCCCTTTAGTGGGTTCTTCAGGTGTTTCTCAAGATTGGCAGAAGGCTGCTGAAAAGGTGGAGGATGGATGGACATTAGTCAAAGGAAAATAAGTCAATTCCTCCAAACCTTTGTTTGATATGTCTTTAGTCTCATAAGAATGGACCAAAATGTGAATCTTGATGGTCCTTTGTTGTGTTTAGCTGGGCTGGTTTTCTGCCCTCTTGTTGGGAACTATGGTGTGTTTCCCTAGTTTGTTGGGTGGTGTCCACAGTTGTTTTTAAGATCTTTTATTGCTTTACCTTTCTCTTCTCTTTGTACAAGGTTTCGGGTCCTTTCAAAACCTATTTTTACTTAATCAAAACAAATATTACATGAAGGCAAAACATGATAAATACCTCCCCATATGCTACTTGTCTAAAATAATTGAATATTTAAGAATGTGTGGAGTAAACTGGTTACAAAATACTTTTAAAAATGTAATAGATACCTTCCCACATGTTACTTACCAAAAGCCAATAGAAATTAAGAACCTCATAATTTATCTAAAAAGGTGTGGAGTGAATAGGATAACAAATATTCCATGAAGGCAAAACATGATAAATATGTCCCCATATGCTACTTGTCTAAAATAATTGAATATTTAAGAATGTGTGGAGTAAATTAGTTACAAAATATTTTACAAAATGTAATAGATACCTTCCCACATGCTACTTACCAAAAGCCAATAGAAAGTAACAACCTCATAATTTGTACTTACTTAAAGCTCATATAAATTAAGAACCTCATAATTTTTTACAAATAGGCTAACACAAAAAAGTACATATTACAACAAGTGGATGAATGAGTGTGAAAACAACAAAGTACATATTACATAGGAAATACAAAAAATGGGATGTGACATGGTGTAATTGAATATTTAAAGATTTTGAGTCAATCAGATACAAAGGTTTTACAAAATGAAATAACTGTTAGAGTTGTCATATTATAGCTAATAATTTATTTATTTAATTATTAGTCTATTATACTCTACCCTTAAGTTAAACTTAGGCATCTTATTATTCTTTAGGGTTTTCACCTTTAGGGTTTCGGTATCCTTTTATAAGGATTCACCTCTTTGTATTTCAAATTAGAACAGATTATCATACTGTAATATTGTCCATAATAGACATTGTTCTTTTGAATGTGCATATGATGTCTCTGGCTTTTTGGCCTCCATAGATTTTTCTTGCCTTTTGTTCTTTGCTTCTTCCATGTGACAAGGTTATGCATGCAGGTGTTCTTGGGAGATTAGTTTTTTGCCTAATCTAACATGGTATAAGAGCCATCTTGCTACTGATTGATCATATTTTGTTGAAGTGATTCAGAAGCAGGAGGTTTTCATGCTTTCAGAGGTTTTTTATGTGGATTTAGAGGGGGCTTTATTTTTTGTCACTTTGGGCTCAAGAAGACATCTCCATTGAGCTCAGAGCACCCAAAAACCCCATAATCCATATAAAACTTATCCATTTTGGACAATGTGGCTTTGAGGCAAAAATTTTTGGGTTTCTAGTGCCGTACGGGCATGGAAACCGAGAATTTTTTTTTAAAAAAATCAAATTTTCATGGTTTTTTCTTTAAAAAGCACCGTGGCCAGTGCTAATGGTTTCCCCCTGCCACCGCCACCTCACCAGCCCCTCTTCCAGCACCGCCCGAGCCTCCTCCGCCTGATTGCTCCCGGCTCCGCCACCTGTGCCGCTGTCCGGTGGGTTTTTAAGCCCCGCAGGCCCCTTTTCTTACACAACGTGGTCATATGGTGACCAGGAGCTATGCTCTAGCCCCCTGTGCATGCCATGTGCCCAAGGGCTATTTTTTTCAGCCTTAAGGGCTTAAAATTTGTTTTTGGAGCCTTTCTGACCCCCTGACACTATTTTTTCTCTATCTGGAGCATACGAAGGTCTTTTTTGGACTTCTTTATATCATTGGAAAGCTCTTTTCGAGATATTTCTGATTATGGAGGTTATATTTTTTGGCTTTTCTATTTTGATAGTGTTTTTTTTGTCAAAGTCCAACATCTATTTTTGCCTTCCAGGAGCCATATCTGGCTCATCCGAACTCTATTTTTGGCAAACCAGATATCGTCGGAAGGATGGTTCTATGAGTTTTGCAGTGGTAGGGGTATTTTATCCAGATTATGCTATAGGTTCTTTCTCCTCTAAGTTTTTCACTTTTGCACTCTGGCATATTACTTGGGTTCTACAGGTCTTGGGATCTCTTCTTCTGTTCTTCTGGCTCACTCTTCTTTCTGACTTTCTGAGCATTGTATGCTTCTCTTGTGTAGCATTTTTTTTTGTAAACGCACTAAGATAAACTGTTTGCTTCTGCATATCTGAGATTTTGAGCACCTTGTGTTTGTTTGTACTCGCACTCCATTATAACGTGCCATGAGGGGGTTATGATATTTTTCCTTTTGTGCTCATCCACCTTTGTCAAGTGAGTGTCCCTTCCATGACATTAGCCTCATGTTGAGCATCTAGAAGATCAATTCTTCTTTTTTGACACCGCCCTTTATCCTGTGTTTGTACCCTCTTTTGCACTGTTGGTGTTTCTGATTCTTCTTCTTCTAGATGTTTCTGGCATTGCATTTCAGTGTTCCTGTCACCCCTCTCCCTATTTAGCATTCTGGGGGGGGGTTCACCTGTTGGTTCTATTGCTTCCTTGGTTTGGTTGAGTGATCTACGTATTTAGTTTTTGTTCCTATGTACTAGGTGGATGTAGTGGCTAGGCACCTATGCATTTCAGTGAGATGGTTCATCTACTATATAGACACTCGTTCATTCCTACTTTTGGAGGTCACCTCTTCGTTTGATTAGCTCTTCAGACTTTGTCTTCTCTACCTGATCATGCACTTCTTTAGTGGAGGTTCCAGCAGTTACTTCTGATAGTGTTTACAGCTTCATGCCTCGTGATGCTATTCATGCTCTTTCTTGTTCCTTTCTTTGGGACTTTCCCTACAGTGGAGGATTTGTTTCCTTCATCTAGTTTATTTCTTGTATTTGGGTACCTGATCAGGCCTAGTTGCCAAGACCCATAGTTCTTTCATGCATTTTGTTTTCATGCATCTTTTAGTCCTTAGTTGTTTAGCTTCTCCCTAAGTTACACTTAAAGGGGGGTGTTAGATTTGTCATATTATAGCTAATAATTAATTAATTTAATTATTAGTCTATTATACTCTACACTTAAGTTAAACTTAGGCATCTTATTATTCTTTAGGGTTTCGGTATCCTTTTATAAGGATTCACCTCTTTGTATTTCAAATCAGAACAAATTATCATATTGTAATATTGTTCATAATAGATATTGTTCTTTTGAATGTGCATATGATGTCTCTGGCTTTTTGGCCTCCATAGATTTTTCTTGCTTTTTGTTCTTTGCTTCTTCCATGTGACAGTGTTATGCATGCAGGTGTTCTTGGGAGATTAGTTTTTCACCTAATCTAACAATAAATACCTTCAGGCATGCTACTTGTTAGAACTTCACAATTTGTTTGCAAATGATGTGAACATGTGATTGTGTCTAATGCATGATATAGTAAAATAAGTGGATGAATGAAAGTGAACACAAGAATTACACAATACATAGGAAATACAAAAAATCTGATGTAGACATACTGTAATTGAATATTTAAAGATATGGAGCCAATCAGAAACAAATTACAAGAAGTGGATGAATGAGTATGAAATAAAAAAAGTACATATTACATATGAAATATAAAAACTCCGATGTAGACATTCTTTAATTGAATATTTAAATATATGGAGCCAATCAGATACAAAAGTTTTACAAAATGAGTACCTTCCCACATGCTACTTGTCTCAAGCTAAAATAAACTAAGAACTTTAGAATCTATCTGCAAATGACATGGACAAGTGAGTGTGTCTAATGCATGATGTCCTAAAATGAGTGGATGAATGAAAGTGATAACAAGAATTGCACAATACATAGGAAATACTAAAGTAGATGTACAATACTGTCATTGAACATTTAAAAATATAAAGCCAATCAGATACAAAAGTTTTACAAAATGTGATATATACATTCCCACATGCTACTTTCTTAAAACTAATATAAACTAAGAACCTCATAATTTCTCTACAAACGATGTGGACATATGATTCAGTACAAATAGAAGTGAAAACAAGAAGTACACAATACATAGTTTGACATATTGTCATATCCACGGTAAAAGTGGATGGAGGAATGAAGAAGAAATCAAAAACAATAAATAAATAGTCCGTGCCAAATCGATGATGATTGAACAGTCTTCCTTTTTAAGAGAGACTGGTTGGTGGTTGCACGTTTTGATAATGTTATTTTGAACAATTTAAAATTTTCTCTTAATTTTTTGCAGAGGCTCATAATTTTCAATGTATCCATTCATAACTTACTAGTACTATTTTTTTTTTTTAAGCTTCAAGCTTATTTGTTTGTAATGGTCTTCAAAAAGATAAGGGAGGAAGTTGGTGAGTTGAATCTGAGATGAGGAAGTCTCTTTGTGGTTCAAAAGATATCAAGAGAAGGAAATGTAGTGTCAGAGGAAGATTTCATTTTAGCTAAATACATAAAAAACCATGGTTCATTAATGTTATTACTATCATGGTCCAATGTTGGTTGTTTGGGAATCATCATCAATTTTGGTTGTTTGTGAATCATCATCAATTTGGTTCTTTGTTTTTTTATTTCATAATAGATTATCAAATATGACCTAAAAATATTGATGAATAATCTAATCTAAAAATCTTTGAGTAGACATTATGAACTATACAAATTTCATGTTTTTTCTTATATTTCAGTTAATCTGTTGAAATAGACTTGGGTCTTAATACTAGCAGTGGTTTTGTACAGTTTAAAGAAGTGACACTCAAAATATTTAATAAATGTTGTTATTGTTTCTTTTTGTGACAAATGTGGTAAATAATTGTTAATTTTATTAGTTTAATCTAATCTAAAATTATAAACTGTAAAAATTTGATAGCTTTGATTACATTTCAGCAAATAGATTGAAATAAACTTAGGTTGTAACACTACCAAAGACGTAACATTCAAAGTGTTTAAATCTAAATTTTCTTTATATATTTATATATTTCAATATATTTTTAAATATCTCTATAGATTTACATAACTTTGATTACATTTCAGCAAATAGATTGAAATAAACTTAGGTTGTAACACTACTAAAAGCATAACATTCAAGATGTTTAAATCTAAATTTTCTTCATATGTTTATATATTTCAATATATTTTTAAATATCTATATAGATTTGGTTTCTCAGCAGCTCATCTTGAACAACTAGATGTAGTTCTTTGTAAATGAATAAATATATTTATGATAAAAACTATGTTGCAATGTAATTATTTTACACAATCTTCATCAGAAATATACGTATTCAGCTGTACTTAATCTGTATTCTTGTAGATTCAATCAATATAGAATATAAATTTATCAATGGAGAAAAGCATTGATGTGAATTTGCAAGGCTAAAGAGGAAATTAAGCGTGAAAATATTTCCCCAGAGGAAGATGACCTCATTCTTAAAATGTATCGCCTGCTTGGCAATAGGTACCTATAAAATCAGCCTTTTATCAGATATTTTTATTGTATTGGCTTTTCTATTAATGTCTTTTGTAAATTTGATAATATTTTAGGTAAGAAACAAAATCTGTAATAGAGGAGGTACCAATAAAATGGGATATGAATAAAGTTGATAATTAATAATAAATTAGATATTTAAATATTTCAAATAGTTAATTTATTACAGACTAGATATTCACAAAAGGGAATACTTATAATTATGGAATACAAAAAAATAATGAAATTAAGAATTACCAATTCATATAAGAATCTCTAATTTAAAATAAAATTCATTTCTACAAGGATTGTTCTATATATAATATATTTCAATATAAAATATCATTATTGAAAACCTTTTATCAAAGACCATCTTTATACACTAGATACCCTCACTTTATGCATTTTCGTATACAATAAAAAGAATACTCTCAAGATGCAATTCCAGTGTACAATGAGGTTAAGTAAAATGACATTACTGAAAATCCTTTATTCAAAGACCATCCTCATACACTAGGTATACTCGTTTTATGCATTCCAATATAAATAAGAAGAATATTCTCAAGATTCATTAATTTAATTATTTAAGGTTGTATGTTTTTAGATATGTGAAATAGTATATGGTGACGATTTTTAATAAATATTTTATGAAGGGAGGTTTTCTTATTAAAGATATTCATAGAGTATTTTGATTGAATAATATCTTATTTAATGAGGACAATCAATAGTCTCATTCTTTCAAGTATTTTTTTCTATTTTTTTAAATTTATTACAATATATTATAATTTAAATAAAAACTTATGATATTATAATATATATTTATTTTTATTCATATTTTTAAAGTTTTTTAATTTTAATTTTAATTATATATTAATTATACATTAACAATTATCCTTCTTTTGGTTGTTGTTGTATTGTTGGTTTGGCATTGTTGGTAGTTCTGTTGGGTGTTGGGGGGGCTCTGTAAAGATTATCTTCTTATAATTATTTGTGTAAAAAAATTATGTGATTTTATTTTCTTATAATTTTTATTTTTTCTTTACAAGATATTAATATTTAAATTAAACTATATTAAATTAATATTTAATATTATTATAATAGTTTTATTTTTAAAAACTTATTAAATTTAGCTCAAAATATAGATTTATTTAAATTTCTTTATTTATAATAGTTTTAATGAAAATTCTTCATTATTATAATTATAATTATAATTATATAAATTTATATTAAATATAATCATATTTAATAAAATATAATAAATTTATTAAAATTATAATTATATTTCACAATATTATTACAATTGATTAGGCAAGTACTAGCCACTACGTGGCACTTGTTATACTTATTAGTACTTGCCGATAGGCTAAGCAAGTACTATTGCATCCGTTTTTGGATTTCTTCATTAACTAGTGATTAAATGAACTATTCTACACCAATGAAAATAAATTCAATTTTATATTTCATTATAAGTTTTTTTATTTGTAAAATATAGATGCGAAATATTTAACTTTATAATATCTAGAAATTAATTTTTATTTACCACGTTTTTTATTTATTGTCGGATAATTTATTCTCATCCATAAATTTTGTTCCATTCTGGAAATCATGTTTATACTATTAATTTTTACAGTATATTATAATTTAAATAACAACCTATGATATTATAATATATATTTATTTTTATTCATATTTTAAAAGTTTTTTAATTTTTATTTTTATTATATACTAATTATACATTAACTACTATTTATGTAAAAAAATTATGTGATTTTATTTGCTTATAATTTTTATTTTTTCTTTACAAAATATTAATATTTAAATTAAACTATATTAAATTAATATTTAATATTATTATAATAGTTTTATTTTGAAAAACTTATTAAAATTTAGTTTAAAAGATCAATTTATTTAAATTTACTTATTTATAATAGTTTTAATAAAAATTCTTTTATAAAAATTTATTACTTCTATTGTAACTATATAAAACATAATAATTAAAAAATTAATATACTATTATTTCTAATATAACTTAAAAATTTATTATTTTTACTATTACTATATAAAACATAGTAATTAAAAAACTAATATACTATTATAGTTTCTACTATAATTAAAGGCAAGTACTTAGCCACTACGTGGCACTTGTTCTTAATGTTTTTGGGCAATACTTTACTATCAATTTGATCATGGAATTCCAAAAGCATTTATTGTTTGTTAGATTTTGTATTTTTTTTTTTTAAAACCAAAGTTCTTCCAAATAAGATTACCTTATTTTCTAAATTCAGAAATTAGATGGAAAAAATTGAATTTCAAGACTTTTTATTTATTTAAGATTGCTATTATAAATTGAATCATGCTACTATTAATTGCTCGAAAAACAAGTAACTATTGAGAAGGTAACTTTCAACAGCCATCTGACCTTTCCATTCATTAGAATCTTCATTTTATTGCTATCTCTTCATATTTGAAGAGTTGAAGATTTTTATATAAAGTACAGATTATGTATCATTTATCAGAATAAGAGTAAATAAAGATATTGTTACTTTTCAATATGTATAACCAATAATAGTGAACCATATTTATATATTTATTTCTAATTGTACTTATTTTTAACTTTACTATTTAGATACAAACTCAACAATAACACCATTTTATTTAAGAAAAGAAAACATTATAATATTATTATTATTCTTAGGTTACATGGTAACCATAGAATAGAAAAGTAAAGAATCATGCTTCTCAGCCTATATATCAATCTCAGAAGTTACTGACATATTTCTTGTATGGTTGCCTGTAATGAATGACAGATGGTCACTAATAGCAAAACGTCTTCCTGGGAGAACAGCAATGAAATAAAAAAAATACTGGAACAGGGCTGCAAAATCATGCAATCCCAATACAAGCGATTCTTCTTCCATTTCTAGTGAAGATGATTGTATATCAAAAGTAAAGTGAGAAAAAATAGCACTATAACAAGTCCTGGAACGTTAATATCAGATGGGTGTGATAGTTCAGTCCATATTTAGGAGAAAGAATATCATAACTTTCGTTTTAGTGATGATCTGCATGCATTGATTGAAACATAAACATACTTGGATGAAATCAGTTCATTTGAAAGCATTATACAACTGGGAAATAGTTTTCAGAGCGACGTAGAAATAGATTAAAGTTTTCTAGACAAAATGTTTGATAACAATGATCGATTAGAACTACAATGTTTGTTGAAATCGAGGCTACAGTTATTAAGACAAATCTTAGAATTGGAAGAGGAATGATATTATTCTAGTGTTCCATTATTTATTTGGATCTTTAGTTCTATATGATTTAGCTATAATGCACCTGGTTTAGGCCAATAGGAAAACGATCATAAAGCTCTGAACTCCGTATAATTATCTATATCAATTTCATATGAATAAATAAACCATCGTTCGAATATTCATTGTATGTGGCTTTATTTATTGTTAGTTTCCACCTTTGGTTGAATAATTTAGATGATTTTCAATAATTATTTTTATTTGTCATTAGTTTTCACCTATGGTTGAATAATTATTATTTTAAATAATATATTTATTCAAATAATATATTTAGTTTAAATTATATATTTAGTGATACATAAAATATTATTTTTTTATATTAAATATAGGTAGATCAATTACAAAAAGAGCAACCACCGAGAGTATCAAAAAAAGAGGCCCAGCCTCACCACAAACTCAGAGTATCATGAGTACAAAAAAGAACCAAGAGGAAGCAAAAGAGCAACTAGTCTAAGACACCATGATGGGTATCAACCCAAGCAGTCCACCCAAGTGGACCCTGCATCCAAACAATGTTCTTACACTCCTGAATTTGCGTAAACATGAGTATCTCATCTTTCCTGGAATTAATATTCTTCCTGATCTCATGGTTCAACCTTTTGCAAGTACATTCAAACATTTGAAGATCATCGAAGTTCCTCCTCCACTCGTAACCATGCTTTAACTCATAGACGAAAAAGGTGGTGTGTCCATCTTTCAAGAATCTCCTCAACTTATCTTTCTCCACCATCATAGTTGTGTGAACCTGAGAAATTTTTTTTTAAATGTGAGTTTTCGAGAAAACTCAGTAAGAACTCTAAGGTTGCTTTGATACCTTTCCTCATTCCTGCACTTCCAGATCTGCCAAAGGATGTTAGAAGACAGCATATTCCAAAATAAATTAGCATCCTTTTTAAGCCCATCAATATGACCAGTGACAATTTCTAGAATATTCACATTTAAAGGGTAAAAAATACCAAACATGTTCCAGATTTCTTTAGCAAAGATGCAATCAAAGAGGATATGTCTACCCGTTTTAGGAAGCCTACAGAGACTGCAAATGTCAGTAGTGTGCCCATCTTTTCTAATAGGGAGTCTGTCAAGTAGAGTCAGCCATTTAAAATATCTAATTTTAGGTTAAACAAGACCTTTCCAGAGAATGTCAAAATACTTCTTCCAAGACACAGCATCAAGAGAAGAATACCAAACAGCATTGATATGATTAATAATACTTTCATTATGATCAATAATTCTATAGATATTCTTGGCTTTGAGGCTAGCCATGATGACCCCATCCAGCCATTTGCACTTCAAATACCTATGAGAGTCCACATGATATTCAGAAGGTAGGTCCTTAGTAGCCTTGACAATCATATTATAAGTCTTCTTTTGGGAGTTCAGAATATTAAATCTGATCTTGAGATCATCCTAGCTAATGAGATTATTATTTTAAAAAAGATCAATAAATTGGGAGATCCCCAGCTTAGCCCACAACCTAGCAGAACATCCTTGGGAAAGGGCTAGGGGTTTACCAGCCAGGTGCAAGTTCCACCAAATGGACCTTTCACCATAAAGATGCTTAGCATCATGGAAGTCTTTATTGGTGATAAATTTTCTAACATGATCCCAGGCTCTCAAAATGGATCTGAAGACATCAGAGCCATGAACAATGACCAAGAATTTACCAACAATTAAATCACAAAAGGGAGATTTTTCCAAGTTCTAGCTTTTTTAGGAAAGCCTCTTTCAATATTATGCCTCGCCAACACTTTCCATGGATCATTTCCATCCATAGAATGAAAGATCCATTTGACAGATAAAGCAATGCCCTAAGTTTTAAGGTCTTTAAGCCCTAGCCCCCCAAGGAATTTGTCAGTATGACACTAGTCCCATTTGACCACATGCATTTTTCTATTGCCTTTACCATAAGACCAGAGGAAGTTCCTAATGGCCTTTTGAATCTCTAAAATTTGATAGTTACTAAACATCCAAGCAGAGGAGTAGTATATGCTATAAGAAGACAACATTTTTTGACAAACCTGAATTCTGCCGGCAAGAGATAAAGATCTATTATGCCACTTATTAAGCTTCTTGTCAATTTTTTCCTTAATCCAAGACCACATGTCTTTGAGGGAAGGCTCAATAGAGAAGGGGGTGCCTAAATACTTAACAATCTTATGAGGACCGCCCCATTGGAAGTTATACTGATTGAACCATACAAGAGGTTGCTCTTCCCACCCAAGGCAGATGGACTTGGATTGGGAAATATGAGCACCAGAGATAGAGAAGAACATATTAAGCTTGGTTTGCAAGGCATCAAAGTTATTGATGAAAAGCTCAAAAAACAAGGTAGTATCATCAGCAAATTGACAATTAATAAGCTCATCATTATTAGGAAGATAAAGACCTCTAACATTAGGGGAGAGCATATTGTCCCTGAGGATATAGTAAAGAGCTTCAGAAGCTATGACAAATAGAGTAGGGGCTAAGGGGCATCCTTGTCTAATAGACCGACCAAGGTGAAAGGGATTGGAGAGGGAACCATTGACCTCAACCTGGGCAGAGGCATCATTAAGAAAAACCCGAACCGAGTTACAGAAGAAGACCGGGAATCCAAAGGTTCCAGCATCATAATGATAAAATTCCATTCAACCCTATCATAAGCTTTTTCGAAGTCTAGAAGTAACATCGTAGAATTCTGATGAGAAAATTTCGCCCAATCCATGGCTTCCCAGCTAGTTATAAGGTTTTCCAAAATGTATCTGCCTTTGATAAAGCCAGTCTAGGTAGCGTAAACAAACTTAGGAAGGATATGAACAAGTCTGAGGGCCAGGATCTTGGCTAAGATTTTATAGGAAACATTAAGGAGGGTGATAGGCCTCCAATTCTTTATAAGGGCTTTATCCCCATCTTTAGGAAGAAGTTTAATGATACCACTGTTAATCTCCAGGCCAAGGGAACCCTTAGCTATCGCTTCAACATAAATGTCATGTAAATCCTTACAGACTGTAAGGAAACTCAGGTGCAAAAACAGCTTCCTACGCTAATCTCTAAAGGAGAGTATTGTGTAAATTCTTTTAAATCCTTACAATTTTAGATTCATTAACTACTTTAACAAAGATATTGCAACCACATACCATACATACAAAAAAATAGAGAATGACACAATGATATACCCTGGGGAAACCTTTCGGTAAAAACCCCAGCACTCCAAAACCTGCACAATGTATTGATCAAAACTATTACAACTTACAATACACTTGCAATGCAAGTTCTTTCAGAAGATTTCTAAACCCTTGAAGACAAATCATGGCAGCATAAAAAATTCCAACAATACGATTGCATCATATCTCTTCGCAACCCTAAAAAAGCTTATATCATGCGCTTCACTTTTTAGGGCTACTCCTAAAGATAACTGTATTAGGGTTTTACCATTCTCCAAGAAAATAGGAACCTCGAACCCCACGATTGGAGAAGAGTGTACAGTACTCAAATTTATCAGTTGCCACATGACTTCACCTATCATTGAATCTTCCTGACATAGCTCTTATGTCTCATAGGAATCCATCATAACCATTTTAGCCATGATCTCCTTACACATAATTCAAGATGCTGACACATCAACATTATTTGCAAGAAATACATTTTACAAAACAAATAATAAGAATAGGAATTATCCAAGGTTGAGACACCTTATTTCTAACATAGACCCAACTGATATTGGCCTTATAAAATTCAATAGGGAGCCCATCAGGGCCAGGGGCCTTATCATTATTGAGAGACTTGATAGTATTTTCAACCTCTTCCACAGAGATATCCTTAGATAAGATAGTAATATCATCCTTATCCAATTTACTGGGAATAAGAACTTTACATTTATTCCTAAGATCAGCAACCTCCTTAGAATCCTCGGGAGTGGAAAGACTCCTGTAGTAATCGGCAAAGGCTTGATTAATGACAACAGGATCTGGGGTATCTTGGTTATCAATTAGGAGTCTGTCAATAGAGTACTTGGAGTGCTTTTTCTTAAGAAGGTTGAAAAAGAATTTGGAACCACGGTCCCCACTCTGGATCCAATGAGCGCGGGATCTAATTTTTGCCCCACGGATTCTAAACTGTTGATGTTTACTCAGGGCATCTTTAGCAGATATCACCTGGGAGACAAGGTCAATGTTGGAGGAGTCATTATGAACATTGCTCTCAGCCTCTTGGAGATCAGAGGAAAGATGTTTTTCAATGAACCTAAAATCCTTAGCATTCTTTTGACCAATGGTTTTGAGGAAATATTTCCAAGATGGGAGATTGATTTTCCATTTGTCAGTCATGGAGAGATTAGGGAAATTACCCATATTGATATTGCGGATAATATGGATGGTGGCAAGGATATCTTCATCAAGAAGGAGATTGGTATTCAAAATGAATTTGGGGTTAGTAGGCCTAGGGTGAATAGGGGCAAAATTGAGGCTGACATGGGTGAAAATGGGATAGTGATCAGAGAGAGTAGTGGCTGTAACAAGGACAATGCAATTCTGGTTGTCAAGAAGGAAGGAGAAGAAATTTTGGTTGCCATAAAAATGGGAGTGGCCCTGTTGGAAATTGCACCATGTGTGCCATATCCTGGGGTTAGAGGCCTTATTGCTAGCCAAAGGGTCAAACGGATTCTTGGAATTGATTAACTTGTTCCAATGAATTTTTTCATTATCTTTCCAAGCAAAAGGATTACCTCTAGATTTATCTTGCTGGGACTCAACCATGTTAAAATCTCCTCCAATCAACCAGGGGATATCAGGGAGGGTGGTCATCTAGTTCCAGAGATTAGCCCTCTACTTAGAATCATTGGGGGCATAAACAGAGAAAATGCCAAAGATGTTATTATTATGATTAATGGCAATGCAGATAGCTCTCTAACAGGGAGAAGTACCATTAGTAGTTATATACTTTCCCCAATTAGGGCTGATGAGGAGAGCAATTCCACCTCTACCTCTATCATGATTGGTACAAAACTTGATCTCATTATTCCATATAAAATTAAGGTTGGTTTCAAGCATGAAACTGATGGCTTTAACTTCTTGCAACATGAGAAAATCCAGAGACTTGAAAGAGTTACTTGTAAATGCTTGATAAAAAATTTCCTATCTGGGGATTCAAGACCCCTCACATTCCAAGATAAACAATTCATTGGGAAACATTAGTAGGAGTAGGACACACAACACCAACTTCCTCAACTGAAGGTAAGGGCTTAGTAGAGCTATCCCCTATTTTCTTGCCAAAGGCTTTATTCTTAGACCCTAGAGGCCTTCCCCTATGTTTCGAGGCAAGGGTATCAGTTTTAGGATCATCCTCACTTTCAGATTGGGAATCTATTTCCATAGATGGCATACCAGGGGTGTTATTAATAGCAGGGATGATTTCTAAAGAATAATCATCACTTAATTCCTTAAAAAAAAATTGTGGGAGCTTTTGAGATGATCCCTGAGAGAGGTTCAGACTGGAGTTATTGGAACAAACAACAGGGGAGCAAGGAGGGTTGTCACTGCTAAATTCAATCACATGAGGGATAATAGGAGGGCTTTGGGAAGGGAGATTCCAACAGGAATTTGAGGCAGGAGTCAAAGCTCTCAGACGGTTAAGATTATTACCCTTTCGCATTCTTTTTTTGTTGATGGCTTGGAATCCATTATCAGTGTTAGCCTCATCAATATCCATGTCTGAAATAGGGAAAGAGATTTGAGTGGTAGGGGGAGCAGGAGCGGCTGAATCAAGTGTAGGTGGAGGTTTGGAAGTAGGTTCTCCTTGAGTGATATTGTTAATAGAAGGAGGCAGATTAGGGTTGATCAGGTTAGCTGGTTGAGGGGTTTTAGCAGGGTTCTGACTTCTATTAATAATGGGGCAATCTTTTCTAAGGTGGCCCTCCTTTCGACACAAGAAACAAGCATTTAGACCTCCCAAATTTTCAATAGGGAAAACAAAGGTTTCTTCCATGATGTTAATAGGGATATCAGTAGGGATTTCCTTGCCAGGTTGCAGAGAGATTAAGACCCTGACATCCATATGTGGCACCAACCTAATAGTATCATCCATTTGGATGGATTTTCCCAATGGCTCAAGCAATTGAGGCAAGAATCACCATAAAAAGGGTGGGACATTTTTCACCAGTATCCATCTAGGGACTGAGAGAGCCAAAACTTCTTCATGCATAGCCTCTGAAGACCAAGCCAAACCACAGAAAGAGGTGGATCCTACGGTCCAATATTTTTTTTTAATGACTTCAACTTGAGAATCATGATTAATGAAGAAAATCACAAATAACCCTTTCTAGATCTGTCGACAAAAAGAAATGTGAAATCCCATTTTTAGATTCCAAAAATTGTGGAACCAGTCATCAAGAAATTTCTGAGGAGGACATTTATCAAGTTCAACAATAGAAAAGAAAATTGCATTATTCCCTAACCTATTCTTCTCCTTAATAATCTCAGCAATCATTTTAGGACTAGGAGCGATGGAAAAAGGGGCCGAAGTAATCGTAGAGCACTTACTGAGAATGTCGGCATTGTGGGCACCAACACTTGCAAGATTAAACCTAGCTTTCTCATTGACAACACCAGTTGAATTGGCCACTACTTCAAAGAATGATTTAGGTTTGCTAATAGGGTTAGATGCATTAACAGGGATGCCATTAATGTCGGCATCCTTCGGCGTAGTAAGAGATGGGTTAGGGGTACGACCTCTGCTGAACGACAGAGCGAGGGGGAATGAGAGTCAAGCAATTCAGTCATATTAATGGCAGGGTTGGAGAGGACTACACATGGATTAGCATCATGACTGGGGACTTCCAGCTGTCTCCCGCCGCTCCGTTCAATCTTGTCGGAGATCGCCACCTTAGCAGTATCACAGTTTTCACAATTTGCAATTTTGCAATTTTACCTTTAGTGGCAAATGTAAAAACTCCACATTCTTATTGATATTAAATGAATCATAAAATAAATAAATCAATTTCAATTTTTCTTTAATATTAATATTAAATTCAATATGATAATGAAATGTAACAAGGAGGTTCTTCCATGATAACAATCTATATGCATTCTATCCTAAGATTACCAGTTTGATCTAGGTGTTGTTTGAGTTTGTGAATTGCTCTTGGCAAAGAAAGGATTACATAATCAATAGGGAAGCTTGGATACCTAAAGCAGTCATTCTTATTGTTTAAGTTTGTGAGTCGCTTCAAGCAAAAAACTAACTATATAATCAACGGCTTGAGGATTCATTCTTTGGCTGAAATGTAATATATATTCTCTATTTAGTTTCAATTATTTGCTCAAAATTAGGGCCCCAAACCTCTTATCAATACATTAGAGTAGGTGCAAGTAATGAATGAAACAAACTAATCTTTATCTAAATGTTTGGAAGTGTAATTGAAACTATTTTTTTTAAGGTGATGAGAGATTAAAAAAATTTATTTAATCTTAGGATTAATAACCAAAGTCAAGATAAAGTGTGATCTAGACTTAATATTATAAATTTTAGAGGCACGTGATCAAATCATTTAGAAAAATTAACTATTGTACATACAATTGCTTACTGTTGTATAAGAAATCTATATAGAATATTTTACAAGTGAGCAAAAATTAGTCAAGGATTATTTTGATGTGAGTCAAGAGATAATTCATATTTTAGGACCTAAGAGTATACTTATTGTATTGTCTTAAAATGGAAGCACCTCCATGATAAGAGTGTTTAGCCCTCTGATTAGGTGGTTTGCGGTCATGTTAAACACCTTGATCGGGTCTTTTCATGTATTTGGCTTTTCTCCCCATTTTCCACTTCTTCCCTGCACTTGATTTCTTCATTCTAGGTGAAATTAGGGTTAGGATCTTAAGGATTCTCCTGAATTTCCCTCTTCCATGGCTCTATTTTCTAGGTAGGATTTAGAAATGGATCCTCTTGGCCTTCATTTTAGTAATCATAGGATTTTATGTCTATTCCTGACGTTTTGTCCTATTCTGTCATCATTTCTAGGTTTCTGGGCATCCTTGGGACCTCCTAATTTAGTTTTGAGTCAACCTAAGAAAAAGGTCAATATCTTAGGTCGACCCTGACTAGGTCAGGGTCAATGTTGACTTTGACCCCTTTCTCCAAAATTTCAAAATCTTTAATTTCCAGGCTTCGGGCTTTCGGGAAATTTATTTTTTCGCTTCCAAGTCGGCCATTTCGGGTTTCGGGATGGTAAATCCTTTAATTGCATTTAATCTAGGTATATTTTCTAAAGGTGAGGACCTAATTGGGATTTAATTCTCCAAGGTGGCCCATCTAGAGGAGTGTGCCCTAAATCACTATCAAAGGAGGCCTTCCTCTCTCATTTTCACATCTTATCCAAGCAAGCTATCATCAAGTTTTGCAATCAAGCATTCAAGAAAGTCTTCAAGCATTCAAGTGTTCAAGCATTCATCCATCAAGGAGATCCATTGTTAGCCATTGAAGGATTCAATCTCTTTGGAGCCCCCTTTGATGATCCATCCTTCTCCATTCATTCAAGCCTTCTCATATGCAAAGATCAATTCAAGATTGGTGTTGAAGATAAAATACCATTGATTGGAGACATCCTACATCCTACATTTATTCCTACTTGTGGATTTGAGGATTTGAATCCTCTACAAGGACTTCAACATAAGCGAGGTGATTTATTTCAATTACTTTGTTTATGCACAATACATTTCAATTCAATTTAAAGGTTAATTCCTAAATTAGGGTTTGACCAAGGCAAACCTCCCATAGAACAAAAATCCCCATTTTCTTGCAGGTACAGGTGCGGAGTTTTAGATCTAAGAAAATTTGGATACTCTTTTCGACCATCTTTCGGGATCTGCGAACAGAATTCGAATTGGACTTCAAATAAAGAATGTGGTATTTGACATTTTATGAGGGTCAAACCTGAGCTGAGCCATCTTGAGGAAAGATTTCTGGGTTTTCTCTGTCTCGGCATTTCCAGTCGCGAACATGTTTCAGATTTTCCCAAAAGTACACACAAACACTAGAATTCAACATTTTCCAGATCTACCCTAATTTTGAGGTTAGTAGTTGTATTTCAATTGTTCAATATTTCAAACATAATATCCATTCGACAAAAAGGGAAATATTAGATTTACTTTCTTTTCCATATTAACCATAAATTGATTCGATTGTGTATTAACCTCTATGTTGATCAAATCGGATCTCTTCATTGGGGAATTTGGGTTTGAGAATAGGTCTCATATTTCCCCCTTTACATTTGAATAGAGGTGAATCCATTTTACATCTATTCATTTTGGTTAACCCGACACACTTACCCCTTTCTTTTGTGGAGTTAGATGCTCTATTGTGTTAGATCTCTCTTTGCATTATCTTGTGTGTTCACCTTCATCTATTCATTTTGGTGAACCCAACTAGCTTACTCTCTTTCTTTTTGGTGTTAGATTTCCCTTTGCCTTATTGTGTTCCTTTTATCTTGTTAGTATTAGATTTGTCCTTTGTGATTGATCTTACATGCTAATTAGATTTCATATTCATGCTTTATGTGTTCTTAGTTTAGTTCATTTAGTTTATTACAAATAGAAATGCACAAACCAAAATCCAATTAATAATTCTTTTAAATTATTTGTCTGTTAAATCTTGGAGGGACGGACGATGGTACTGACAATGTGTTGTTCAGCAGGTACGTATGCGATGCATCTATGGACATTCCCGATGGAGGCACATGCATACGTTTTAGTTTACGATTTAGACGTTACAGCAGACAAGTAAAAATTGGTAAAAATGCACGCTGCTGAAGACAAGTACAAATTTTTTCTTGTTCTAAAAAAATCCTAATTTATGTCTATTCCTGACGTTTTGTCCTATTCTGTCATCATTTCTAGGTTTCTGGGCATCCCTGGGACCTCCTAATTTAGTTTTGAGTCAACCTAAGAAAAAGGTCAATATCTTAGGTCGACCCTGACTAGGTCAGGGTCAATGTTGACTTTGACCCCTTTCTCCAAAATTTCAAAATCTTTAATTTCCAGGCTTCGGGCTTTTGGGAAATTTATTTTTTCGCTTCTGAGTCGGCCATTTCGGGTTTCGGGATGGTAAATCCTTTAATTGCATTTAATCTAGGTATATTTTCTAAAGGTGAGGACCTAATTGGGATTTAATTCTCCAAGGTGGCCCATCTAGAGGAGTGTGCCCTAGATCACTATCAAAGGAGGCCTTCCTCTCTCATTTTCACATCTCATCCAAGCAAGCTATCATCAAGTTTTGCAATCAAGCATTCAAGAAAGTCTTCAAGCATTCAAGTGTTCAAGCATTCATCCATCAAGGAGATCCATTGTTAGCCATTGAAGGATTCAATCTCTTTGGAGCCCCCTTTGATGATCCATCCTTCTCCATTCATTCAAGCCTTCTCATATGCAAAGATCAATTCAAGATTGGTGTTGAAGATCAAATACCATTGATTGGAGACATCCTACATCCTACATTTATTCCTACTTGTGGATTTGAGGATTTGAATCCTCTACAAGGACTTCAACATAAGCGAGGTGATTTATTTCAATTACTTTGTTTATGCACAATACATTTCAATTCAATTTAAAGGTTAATTCCTAAATTAGGGTTTGACCAAGGCAAACCCCCCATACAACAAAAATCCCCATTTTCTTGCAGGTACAGGTGCGGAGTTTCAGATCTAAGAAAATTTGGATACTCTTTTTGGCCATCTTTCAGGATCTGCGAACAAAATTCGAATTGGACTTCAAATAAAGAATGTGGTATTTGACATTTTATGAGGGTCAAACCCGAGCTGAGCCATCTTGAGGAAAGATTTCTGGGTTTTCTCTGTCTCAGCATTTCCAGTCCCGAACATGTTTCAGATTTTCCCAAAAGTACACACAAACACCAGAATTCAACATTTTCCAGATCTACCCTAATTTTGAGGTTAGTAGTTGTATTTCAATTGTTTAATATTTCAAACATAATATCCATTCGACAAAAAGGGAAATATTAGATTTACTTTCTTTTCTATATTAACCATAAATTGATTCGATTGTGTATTAACCTCTATGTTGATCAAATCGGATCTCTTCATTGGGGAATTTGGGTTTGAGAATAGGTCTCATATTTCCCCCTTTACATTTGAATAGAGGTGAATCCATTTTACATCTATTCATTTTGGTTAACCCGACACACTTACCCCTTTCTTTTGTGGAGTTAGATGCTCTATTGTGTTAGATCTCTCTTTGCATTATCTTGTGTGTTCACCTTCATCTATTCATTTTGGTGAACCCAACTAGCTTACTCTCTTTCTTTTTGGTGTTAGATTTCCCTTTGCCTTATTGTGTTCCTTTTATCTTGTTAGTATTAGATTTGTCCTTTGTGATTGATCTTACATGCTAATTAGATTTCATATTCATGCTTTATGTGTTCTTAGTTTAGTTCATTTAGTTTATGAGCTTTACTACCACTAGTCCTACTTATAACATTCTGGTTAGAGGAAGTCGTAGACTCATGGGTGCCTTTGATCTTGAATCTTCTTCTCCTTTCCTTAGGATCCCCGATGATAACTTGATTCTTCATGATTCCAATCCTACTATGGAGAAAAACTCTTCTCACTCATCTCATGATGAGGATGACGCTTTAAGAGTTCCTCCTGAACAAGTCCAAAAACTTTCTACTGAACTTGATAAAATGGGTAATTGGCTTCTTCAAGAAAACCATAATCAAGATTCCATTCAAGCTATAGAGGCTCTTAAGAAAGTTCTCCATGATAGTGATGAAGGTGTTAACCTCTTGCGTGGTATTACTCATCTTGTGCATTCCAATGTTAAACCTTTAACTCAAGAGGCTCAAGATTTAGGTTTCACTCCTCTCACTAGTATTGCACCTCCTTCTAATCCTTTACCTAGTATTGCTATCTATACTCCTTCTTTGGTGGTTGTGATGGTTCCCTCTATTCCTATGAGTGTTCCTCTTGTGTCCCTTCCTGTATCACAACCTTCATATCATAATGTTCCTTTTACTTATTCCAATCTGCTTCCAACTGTAGTTCCTAGTGTTCCTCCAGTTGTGTCCACTATTCCTACAACTTCTTACACTTTACCTAGTGTGTCTAATGTTGTTGCTACTCCTATTTCCTCTAATGATTCAACAATCATCAGTTTGGCTCAAACTGTGTCATCCTTACAACAACTTACTTCCTTAACTCAAAACAAGTTTAGTATTCCTACATGTGACATGGGAAGTCCCTTGTCTTGGGATATTATTCGTACTCCTATTCCTCAGCAAGGTGAGATGCCTCATCTTGAGAATTATACTAGGAAAGGAGATCCTATTCATCATGTTAAAACATTCCAAATCCTTTGTAGTGATTATGCTCATGACCATAGGATTTTAGCCAAACTGTTTGCTAGAACCTTTCGTGACAAGGCTTTACAATGGTATTGTTCCTTGCCTCCTTATTCAATTGATTCATTTCCACAACTTGCTAATGCCTTTATTCAACAATTTCAAAATAATATTGGCCCGCAAGTGTCATTCACTGATTTAATGCATTGTAAACAAAGTGCTAAAGAAAAATTGACTGAATTTAATGGTAGATTTAAGCATTTGCATGCTCAGATTTCCTATCCTATTCCTGATATTGATATTCAATGTATGTTTATTTCAAATTTGCAAAAGGGTATTAGAGATAAGATTCTACTTACTGAATTTACCTCTTTTCAACAACTTTGTGCAGCACTTCATCATTATCAATTACAAGTGAGTCAATTTGAGAGCACCACTCCAATGGCTCCTATTCTAGTTGATAAGAGTGATGCTGCTCCTAATCCAAACAAGTTTCAAAAATTCAATAATTATGTCAAGATAAACAAACAAGCGAATGCAGTTGCTGATTAGATTACTGTTGCATCTCATAATGCCACTTTTGCATCCACTACTTTTCAATTAAATCATATTTTTACTCTTTCTGATACTTTACATGCTATTATGAATAGGTTGTTAGCTACTAATATGATTACTTTACCTCCTATTCGACCTCTTTTACCTATTACGATTGCATCTAAATATTTTGATCAAAATGCTTTTTGTCAATATCATCGTCAGAATGGTCATGATACTCAGAGATGTTATTCTTTAAAACACAAGGTTCAAGATCTAATCGATTTTAATGTTGTATCTATTGATAATCTAGATAGTAGTGGGAATCAATATGTCTCTCCTCCTAATCAAAACCTTCAAATCTATACAAACCCTTTACCTACGCATGATACTAATACTATTGCTCAACCATCTACTATGGAAATTGTGTATGATTCAAAGATGGATGATCTCAATCATGTTGTTAATCAAGTGGAGCATGTTGACCAGTCTGTATCTCCACCTTCACCTCAAGTTCAATCTCAACATCGACCAAAACCTAAACCTAAAGTGTAACCTCAACCTAAACCTCAACAACAATTCAAGAATAAAAGATCTCAGGAACTTTTTGATTACCTTTGATGACTCTGAGATTATTAAAGCTCCTGATGGTCCCCTTTACATTGCTGCTAGGGTTGCTCAGATACCTACTTGTAGTTGTCTTGTTGATCCTACCTCCTTAGTCAATGTTATCACTGAAGAAAATCTTTTTATGAAAAGATTAATGTGAATTCTATGATACATCAGATGTGTGGATTCAAACTTGCAATGGTTTTCTTTATCCCTCATTTGGTTCTATTACCTTGCCGGTTGAACTTTTTGGAAGAATTGTGAACACTAGCTTCGCTGTGGTTCCTACTTCTAATCAATTTCAAGTTAAGCTAGGTTTACCTTGGTTGACTTCCATGCATTTTGTTTCTTCACCTATCCATAAGTGTCTTAAGTTTATTCATGATGGAGAAGTGAAGATGATTAATCATAGTCTATATCAACCTTCTAGGCCTAGAGATTGTGCTGCTCTAGATTTCTTTTGGCCTTCCTTACCTAATTCATGTCCTCCTCGCCCTGATAATCTTTTTTGATCATATAAAGCTTATAAGAATCATAAAATTATTGAATTAAGCTCACCTCCTATGGATTTTAATCATGGTCTTTCACCTACACCTTCAATACCTCCTTTAACTATGGCTTCTAGTTTTGTTAATCAAGTTCCTTCTACCAAACCTATCAAAGATCCTGTGATTGTTTCTCCAATAGTTAATAATCCTATTGATCTTCCTAAAGAACCTGTGAAGGATCCTGTGATTGTTCCTCCTAGTTCTCAACCTATTTCAAATAAATCAAAATGTAATCACTCTGCTAATGAACATCGTAAAAAGCGTCATGCTCATGCTAAAGCTAAAAGATCTCTATCTTCTTTGGATAAACCTATGCATAATGTGTTAGAAGATGTTGTTACTAATAATGATATTCACATGCATGATTATGATGATTCTATTCATATCTTAGATCCTATTTTGATTAATTTGGATGAAGAAGATACTCTTGAAGATACTGATGATGTTAATGATGAATATGAGACTATTGACATTGACATTGATTTACCTGATATGCTTTCATCATAATTAACTCTTACACCTAGTGTCGAACATAGTGATTCTCAAGAGTATCCTTTTTTGGAACTGGCTATCATTCCTACTATGTTGGATATAGTCCCTCTTGCGAGTTACCCACCTTCCCTAAATGATATACAATGAGATGAGGGAAGTAGGTGGCACACTTGATCGGCTTGTCCTTCGTGGTAGCTTTGTTGTGTGTTTTCCTGTTGTACTGTGCTTCTCCTGTAATGTGTTTTCTAAATGTTGTTAGATTCTTTTACACAATCCTTGTTACTTAGTAGGTGCAAGGTGATGAAGGAATCAAAACTATTGTTCAAATTCTTCTATATGTATCTCTATTCCTCTATGCGTTGTTCAATGTTATGTTGTAACTATGCTATTGTTCGTGAATGTTTCCTTGTGTAATCTTCTTGGATTTGAGATATGGTAGCACTAATTATTTTTGGTCTCCATGTCATGGTCCGAAAAGATTCTCCTTCGTATATCTTATGTGATCTTTCCTCCTTTGTGATTGTAGTTCTACTGTCTTTGGGGAATGATGTCAATTCATTTGCAATAATATCATATATATTATCTTATGATCATACTGACCCCATGATAGGTAGATCCCTTCCGTGTTCTCTATATGTTTCTATGATATTTCCCTTGATTTGTCTTTGTCTGGGGACATCTCAACGTGGAAACATAATCAGTGGAGTTGTTTATGTTTTCGTTAAAGCCATTGCTCCTGTTAAAGTGTAAGCAATGACTTTAACGTGGGGGCATACACTCTGCTCACCTATCGCACACACACACTTTTCAATACACACATATTTTTCAAGATACTTCTTTTCCCTTTTTGGATTAGTAACTAATCCTTAAAGCATGGATTTATATTTTAGGATCTCTTGATCCCTCCAGTTTCAAATACACATATATTGTGATCCCTTAAGGTCGGAAGTGTCCTTAAGATTGGATCTCTTTTGTTTTTATTTTTGGTTTTATTCTTATGGAATAGAATATTCCTAAGGATAAATCCTTGATGGGTGAGTAGCCACATTCACTAGGCGGTTCAATTCCATCTTTCCAGTTGCACCATTTTCCTGTGTGGTTTACAATGGGACATAAGTTCTCATTGGGCGAGGTAATCACACCTTCTTTCTCTCTCTAGAGATGTATCTCTTATTATGATCTAGGAGTCGATGAAGACTTGAGTCCTTGGGGGCTTAAGGTTCTCTTTGTCCTTTGGATTACGATAAGATTATCTTATTATTCTGATCTCCTTTACCAAGAGTTTGCATCGAGTCCATACTCTTGCTAAAGTGGGGGCTTAATGTATCATCTTAAAATGGAAGCACCTCCATGATAAGAGCATTTAGCCCTCCAAGTAGGTGGTTTGGGGTCATGTTAAGCACCTTGATCGGGTCTTTGCATGTATTTGGCTTTTCTCCCCATTTTCCACTTCTTCCCTGCACTTGATTTCTTCATTCTAGGTGAAATTAGGGTTAGGATCTTAAGGATTCTCCTAAATTTCCCTCTTCCATGGCTCTATTTTCTAGGTAGGATTTAGAAATGGATCCTCTTGGCCTTCATTTTAGTAATCATAGGATTTTATGTCTATTCCTGACATTCTATCCTATTATGGCATCATTTCTAGGTTTTTGGGCATCCCTAGGACCTCCTAATTTAGTTTTCAGTCAACCTAAGAAAAAGGTCAATGTCTTAGGTCGACCCTGACTAGGTCAGGGTTGAGCTCAACCCTAACTAGGTCAGGGTCAATGTCGACTTTGACCCCTTTCTCCAAAATTTCAAAATCTTTAATTTCTGGGCTTCGGGCTTTCGGGAAATTTATTTTCCTACTTCCGGGTCGGCCATTTCGGGTTTCAGGATGGTAAATCCTTTAATTGCATTTAATCTAGGTATATTTTCTAAAGGTGAGGACCTAATTGGGATTTAATTCTCCAAGGTGGCCCATCTAGAGGAGTGTGCCCTAGATCACTATAAAAGGAGGCCTTCCTCTCTCATTTTCACATCTCATCCAAGCAAGCTATCATTAAGTTTTGCAATCAAGCATTCAAGCAAGTCTTCAAGCATTCAATAAAGTCTTCAAGCATTCAATGTTCAACCATTCATCCATCAAGGAGGTCCATTGTTAGCCATTGAAGGATTCAATCTCTTTGGAGCCCCCTTTGATGATCCATCCTTCTCCATTCATTCAAGCCTTCTCATATGCAAAGATCAATTCAAGATTGGTGTTGAAGATCAAATACCATTGATTGGAGACATCCTACATCCTACATTTATTTCTACTTGTGCATTTGAGGATTCGAATTCTCTACAAGGACTTCAACATAAGCGAGGTGATTTTTTTTAATTACTTTGTTTATGCACAATACATTTCAATTCAATTTCAAGGTTAATTCCTAAATTGGGGTTTGACCAAGGAAAACCCCCCATACAAAAAAAAAACCCCATTTTCTTGCAAGTACAGGTGTGGATTTTTGGATTTGAGAGTGAATTTTGAAACCCTTTTCAGCCATCTTCTGTGATTTGTGAACAGAATTCGAATCGGACTTCAAATAAAGAATGTGGTATTTGACCTTTTATGAGGGTCAAACCCAAGCTGAGCCATCTTGAGGAAAGATTTCTGGGTTTTCTCTGTCTCGGCATTTCCAGTCCTAGATAGGTTTCAGATTTTCCTGAAAGTACACACAAACACTAGAATTCAACACTTTCCAAATCTGCCCTAATTTTGAGGTTAGTAGTTGTATTTCAATTGTTCAATATTTCAAACATAATATCCATTCAACAAAAAGGGAAATATTAGATTTACTTTCTTTTCCATATTAACCATAAATTGATTCAATTATGTATTAACCTCTAGGTTGATCAAATCGGATCCCTTCATTGGGGAATTTGGGTTTGAGAATAGGTCTCTTATTTCCCCCTTTACATTTGAATAGAGGTGAATCCATTTTACATCTATTCACTTATATATTTCGTAAACTTTTGTTTCACTTGTTAGTTCTATGCATCACAGAATATTTGATAAATATTTACATTTTATGTTAACAATTAAGCACTCTTATCACAAAAATGGTCATTTGGAGGAGGGCAAAGATTGCTAATGGAATGGACAAAGGTGTTTAATGTGAAAGATCACATGCCTTTTGTTATGTGGAAAGAACATTTTGTAAGAGTTTGATAATCATAAAATCAAAGAAGCACTATTTTGGAGAGGTATGGGCATCATTCATTGAGTTGGTAGTCAAAATAAATAAGGGTAGAATGATGATTTTGCTAGAAGAATGAGTAATAGAAAATCAAGAAATGGAACCTTAAAGAACAAGGGCTGGGAGGAGCTGGAGTCCCTGCCTAAGGTGGGGAAGAAGGTGAGGGTGTGGGAGGAGGAGGAAGTGTAGGAATCATATCGTGGGAAAGTGAAAGAACATCTCGCTTTTTGTTTTTCATCTATTGAATCTAATTATGTATGAAATGAGGTTTTTGATGTAAGAAGGTGGTTTGATATAAATACGCATCCCCCATTTGCTATCTCTTCTCCCCGGGCATTTAAAAACTATGTGAAGTCTGTGTCAAATCGCTTCAAATAACAAGGGAAGGAAAAACATCCATTCAATTCTATATAACACCAAATTTCACATAATATAATACAAAGCTAGTTCCTAGAATATTACTAGCTAAAAGGATCATGTCTTTACAAGACATTATGGAAAAGTCACGCATTAGTTGCATACCTTTTGTTTGGACATGCCATATCTTCTAAAGGATGAATAATTTTTCTTCTGACAATGCATAGGAAACAAAGGTAGTGGATTTCTAGGTGGTGTCATGTCCATTTACGAATTTTCATTCTTGCATTTATGAAATGCTTTGCATTTAGCACCGAATAGTCTTCAACATTGCTGAGTTTTCTTACAACCATGTTGTGATTCATACTTACAATCTTCAATGGCATTCTAGAGGGATTAGAGGACCAGATGACATCTTATCCAATGTAGTATATGATGATAGAGGCTCATATGTAATAAGCCTCATTTCCTGGAGTGTATTGCCCAAATTTGTCCTTACTATGGCAAGAGTGGATGAGTATGGGCCAAATCCATGTTCAGTAGAGTTATATTTTATAGGAACACATAAAAGAGAACCCTATATTTACTTGAGGTCTGGAACATGTTATATGCCTTTAGTCTTTTAAGTAAACTTTTGAAAAAGCCTTGTTCACTTCACTCCCAATTTGGTCAAACTAAAAGAGAAACTAGTGCAAAGTGCAAACATTTTTTCTGTGTTTAAAAAAGCTAGATCATAGGACTCCAAACTCCACAAAATGATAGAATGTCGAAAGGGTGGCTATTCAAACCTTCAGTATGTAAATGTGACATGTGACTAGAAGAATATTTATGTTCCCAACCCTGATTTCTAACCGCTCTCTATTTTTCACCTTCAATCCAAGCACAAAAAGAAAGTAATATCAAGAAAAATTTAAGTACATTGGAGAAGAGCAATTGGTTGGTAATAGAAGTGAATACCCAGCTCCAATTTCCTGATTTACAACTCAACTGAGAAAATTTCAATGAATATGAAGTGTTCAAAGGTTGTAAAACACCAAGATCTTGTCATTGTGTTACCAATTAACAAGGATAAACCAATTGATGAGCTTAAGGGGCTTTCTAATGAATGGTTCATAAGGCACAACACTTGGTGAAGGTTTTGCAAATGAGGATGCAAGAAGAGTGAGTTTAACCATGGAGGAAACTCCATAGTTAAGCGTGCTCAAGATGGAGTAGTACTGGGATGGGTGACCTCCCGAGAAGTCCCAATGCTTCACCTCTGTGAGCATCACCTAGATCCAATGAGTGCTAAGTGTTCCATTTCATTCTCATGAGAGATGGGTTCGGTGAACCACTACTCATGAATCATGGTTCAATGAGTTTGACTCAGGAAAAAACTACACAGTTAAATCCTGATAGCAATATCACAAGGATAAACCAACCTACCCAATCCAAATATCGTTAGTCATTGAAGAAATCATAAAAGATGAAATTTGGGAAATTCCAAAGAGGTAAATTTCAAAGTCACCCTCCCAGTTAACATTTCATTGAAGAAATTGAAAAAACAAAACCCAAAAGTTAGAAATTACAAAGAGGAGAAACGAATCACCTGGGTGGACAAGAGAAAGGTAGGCAAATCAGGGCTGAAAAGGGGTGAGTGGGGCATCAAAGAGGAGTCCCATCAAATAGGAGTCGGTCGCAAAGTAATTGTTGGTACTTGAATTAGCAAGTGCAGGAGAGGCCATGGCAGTGGCCAAGAGCTGGGAGAAAGACCTACAATTTGAAGCAAGGGTATCATTCTCTCTTTTCACACACTTGTTTGACGAAGTTAGAATCCATTTACAAAAGCACCAAATTGTGCTGAAAAGATGAAAATGTGAGATTTGGGGTGAAGGGAAGGGGAATGCAAATGCATGTTGACTGGATGAATTCAGACATGTGAGTGGTTCTGGGGCTCTCAAGAGCCATTCTTGAAAGTTCAAGGCTATGCCTACCCAACCCTATTAAAGCAGGGGGCTCTACCATGGCCGCTTTTATCACTTTCATTGTTGTCTTCCCTGTCAAATTATTGGCTCCAACTACTTGGAATCACATGAAGATGAATAAATTGCAATTAAAATTTGTTAAACTCTAGCCCAAAGGAAAAACAAAATCAGAAATGATATCAAAAATGAATGCATATGTCACTCCCGCAATAGCAAAAGCCAAGAAGATAGTCATCAAGTAGGTTCAACTGAACTCCATCTCTCTCTATTTTTCTCAATGTTGGAATTTATGAGCTCTTACCACGACATGATTGTCCCTATGCCCCAACACCCCAAACTCCATTACTACATGTAGGACAAGTTGCTATATTGTAGAGGCAGAGGTGTAACCTTCTACATGTAATCAAGGATTTGACAAAAACATCGAGAACAAACACAAAGTTTTCCATCCACCATAGCCTCCCCCTATCTGATTATCTCCAAGTACGTGGAGTATTCATGTTGCCCAAATATCATAGGATGCCATTTTCCCAAATAAACTACCCTATTTTATGCTTAATTTTCCTATGGGAAATTGAAAAAGACTACCCGCAAAAATGTGCACAACAAATCAAAAAATAGAAATAAAAATTTAGAATTTCACTTTAATAAGAATATTTCTGAAGACTTTAGGTTAGCGGAGATTGCACATTTCCCAAAGAAGAGATTAATTCTAGAATGCACGGTGAAAATATAAGTCTCCTTCCTAAAGGCAGGGACTAATAAAACACCATGATAAGTGAATGAAGGATATGTTTAAGATGATTGAGGATATTTTGTTTCTAGTAATAAGTATTTATTAATAGAATGCAATTGTATACACATAAAATTATTCAAGGAGAAATATTAATTAAATAAAAATTATTTGATTAATTAAATTCGTAATTCCTCTACTATATAATTAAATTATTTAACTTAATTATATAGTTCATTTATAATTAAATTATTCTTATCATAAATCAATTTCATTCATTTCCACCTCACTTTCTCTCTCTCATCTGACATTTCCTGTCACATACCACCTCATCATGTGGCTAGGATAATCATTTATTTTTAATTAATAAATTGCTAATATCTCTCAATAATTGAAGAGACATCTAGCATGGAGATTCTCCCATCTCTAACCGATTAGAAACCAACTTGGCCACTTGGCATAGAGAATATCCTATCCACTTATTCTTCTTGGCTACATGTCATCCATTCCAACCTCCTTCCAACCTCCTTGGCCACATGCCATCAAATCAGCCCATGCACTTTACAATTGGCCTCTTATGGTTGAGGAGGGGACAATTCAAATTGGTTTCTCCTCCCTTTTGCATCAAAACCATTCATAGATCCAACAAATCAAACCCTGACTATTGATTGGTGCCACCTATGCTCCAATCCTTGAAAATCCTATAAATACCCCTCATTTTTTAGGAAGAAGGATCCCACTTCATGTTGCATATAGAATTAATGCCAAATTGCATCCATCATAGACTAGTAAAGAATTTGCATCATTATTAGAATCCATCAATAGCTTAATTATCATGATTATCTTTGTCATATTAGTATCATTTTGATCATCCATTTTTCATAGTTACATCCATCTTCCATCTAGTTCATAGCTCTCAATTTCTAATAATAGTAAATTCATATTTCATATTGTAGATTTAAAATCTTGTTTCCTAGGTTGTCATCTAACTAGTCTTGCGCACTTGAGAGATAAAATTTAAAAGACTAAATAGATCCTTATGAATAGAGGACAATTGGAGTATTTTAGGAGCTAATTCATTGTGTTTTCAAGTGTTTCATTTGACTTGAAAATGTTCTAATGTAATATTTCATTGGCATGTTGGGTGTATAATTTTTGGCATACAACAACCTACAATAGAGAAGGTACTATTGAAAGGGAAGCATGTAGGGATATTAAAATGCAAATGAATAATAGAATTAAGGATTAGAAAATCATGTAAGAAAATCCTAAAATAATTTTTTTTTCCAGAAGGATGGCTAGTTCTATCAAATGTAATTCAATGCGAAACAACATCATATTGTTTTGTTATTTAAGACATCAAATCATCTAATCAAAATTCATATCCTATATAGTCAAAAGTCATATTGTAGTGCCCACCCATAGTTTTCTTTTCATTTATATATTGCCAAGCTCTTTTAGGCTGCTTTTATGTGTGCATTGATACTTCAATTATTATATGGTTTTGGATGTATGACACTACATGGTGTTTTTAATAAATAAAAAATTATGGATGATATATTGATGCAGTTAGATGATGTTAGTTATTTAATGATGATGATTTATATGTCTTAAATGATGCTATGATTATGATTATACTTACCCCATACTTGCAAGTGTATGGTTATCATGTATGTTTTTACTTTCTTGTTTGACATGTTTGATATGGTTGAGGGACAAAGTCATACTTACCTTCTTGTGGAATCCACACGATGTCCCAATACCCACCATTGCAAGTTTGTAGGTATCGGGCATCGACTTCCCTAAATTGTCAAGATGAGTGTGCCCTATCACAAATCTCAATGGTAAAACAGGGGAGATAATATTCAAATCGAAATCCCAACCTAAGTCATTCTATTGTCTTGAAATAGTGGAAAAGATTATGATATTTTACCATATCCAAACTTCTCCAGATGACATGAGTTTATAGTGCCTTCCTTGAGCATGGTTATGGTTCTTTAAGTCCAGTTAATTTTTGGTTATTGATGTGATTGCTATAATTAGATAATTTATTTAGATTAATTGTGTAATTTAAATAAATTAGATTTTTCTATTTTTAGCTTTTTAAATGTGAGAGTATTTAATTAATAGAAACTAATTAAATGTATTTATTAAATTTAATGATTTTTAATTAAATGGCTTATTGTGAAAATAAAGATATTTAATTAATAAATATTAATTAAATACATTTACTTAAGATTTAATTATTTGTAAATTTAACTTTTTGAATAAAAGGTTATATTTATTAATTAAGAAATTAAATAACACGTGGATAATTAAAGTAGACTAAATTTTATTGTTCAATTTAATTTGAATGCATTAAGTTGCACAATCAAAATTAAAATAAATAAAATAAAAATAATTAGTCAATTTTGAGTTAAGTGGTTTAACAAGAGCAAATAGAAAATTAGACTTGAGTTTATAATTGAAATTAGAGGAATTTAGGAATTGATGGAAACAAGGCTGTGAGTGGAGCAAGAGTTCCAACCTTTGCATGAGGAATTCAATTTCCTATATTGGGAAGGTTTGGCCATTACTCAACACACAGGTTTGGAGAATTTTTGGGTGAAGGATTTCAATTTGGTGCAAATTTATGAGAGCTTGGATTTGTCTTTGTTTCTGGTCATCGTTGAATTTATCTATTTAGTGTTTGAGGTAGGGTTTGGTAATCCTCGTGATTATATTTTTGTAATTTTGGAAGAAGTTTTTTCTTCATCCATGTCAGATCTAGATGTGTTGGGTTGTTTATGTGATTTCTCTTCATGTTGAAAGTTTTGGATTTTGATTGTAGGAAATTTTGGCATGCATGCAAATCTTGGTTTAAATTTTGCTTAATTTCAATTAGGGTTTGAATTTATGGAATTGATAGGAATTGGATAAAATGATTGTTGAAATTCTATGAAAGAATATTTTGTCTGAAAACCTTAGGTTCAATTTTACAATAGATAATTTATTTGGAGAAAACCTAGATCTGGGATTAGATTTGAAAAGAAAGTCTCAATTAAACCTTAGAAAATAAATGCAGAAAATACCCAGTTCGAACTGTGCATCTGAGGTTTTCTATTTATCTATAAAAGGAAAATAAAAATATGATGACAAATTTTATGTTATAAAAAAAGGTATAGTAATATATATTCTTGTCTTTGCTATTAAAATTTATTCATTTGATAGTATTTATTGCATACTTTTGTTATCATTTTTTTTTAAAGTAGCTCTCTAGTTGGGTACACTAATTTACTGGCCCTATTTTTTTTATAAAAAAAAAATTTAAAAAAAATTTAAAAAAACTTTTTGGGAGAGCAGATGGGGCACCCCAACCTCCTCCCCTTGCCAAAATGATAACTCTAAGAGCTTCTATCGGTAGTCCTTTGGACTGCCGCATAGTAGCCTATAGGTTGCTACATAGTAGCCAGTGTAGGCTACCGCATGACAGGTCTAGGCTATCGAGAGGACAATCAAGAGTGGGGCATGCGGGTCCCCACCATAATTTGTGTTTCATTTTATTTTTATTTAATTTTAAATTTTATAAAATATTATTAAATATTAAACTTATTTAATGTTAAGAATTTTAAATTAATATAAAAAAATAAAAAAATAATTAAAAACTTAAAAATATTAATAAAATTAAGATGGTTTATTTGACATGTGTATATTAAGTAGGCATGATTTTATTTTGAACTAATAATTATGTTTAAATTGGGTTGTTTATTTAAAGTGATTTATTCTGCTAGTCTTTTGTGGCATGTTATTTTGAAGATGTATTTGACTATTATAATCAGGGAATTAATTTATTTCTAAATTAGACTATAAATTTATATTGTGTTAGTAATTTTAATTCCTAAAGTCAATTTATTTCATCAATGTTATAAATTGATTTGTTAGGGTTAGAATTTAATTATTTTAAATGTAATTATAGTCTATTAGTAATTATTGAGTAAATTGATTTCGTGATAAAATTTACCAATTAGTTTATTATATTAAATTCTATTATTTGTCTATTTATTTGCCTTCTACGTTTGGGTTTAGAGGGGTTTAGTATTTTAGCCTAGTAGGATTGTTACCAAAGGTACGATTAGAGATTATTGTTTATATTTATTTTCCTTGCATACTTGATTTGTATTTTATCAAAATGTGACCCAACCTTATGGAGTTAATTTTATGATGGATATTTCTTTGTGTGTTCTTGTTACTTCTTGGGACCAGTTGGATATTATGAGACTATGTTGACTTGGAGTCATGATTTGAGATTATTAAACCTAGGGTAGGTTATCTAGGTGTTAAAGGGGAAGTGGCTTACTTTGGAGGCACTAGAACCTGGAAATGGCTACCTGGGTATCCTTAGTAGGTTACTTAATCAAGTGATAATATTAAACTAAATGGGGATTAAAAATACATTAATAAGATAAAAATTCCTTGCCCATGCCTTGAGTGCTAATATAGGCTAAGGATGGGAGTTGGATATGATGGTTGCCCGTCTAATACTGATGGTGAGTCTGGCATAGTTGTTCTTCCTTGTCTGCATGAAATAACTATTGATCCATATAGATTCAATAGGGGTCAAAGTCCAAAGAGGCTACCAAGTGACCTTAGAGTTGACTCATGTGATGACACTTCCCTGATTTCATTCTAGGTTTCTTACATTTGTTGGTTTCCTTCAGTTTATTATGTGTACCTTTGACTTATGAGTTGTACCCTTGAGATAGGAGGTTCTAGGATCCTTTCTTACTCTACTTGATGGATTTTTATTGTTATCCATATGATATTTGATGTTATCTCCTCAACACAGTGGGAGTGGAACCACAAGTTTCCACGAGGTTGGGAGATAGGGATTCTTTTATCATTTGAGACTCTGACATCCTTTCTCTAGTGCTGAATGATCCTAGTAGCAGTTACTTCCTTTCCTATCTTCTTGAAGATCTATTCTTGATCTTGTACTTCTCCATTTGTACTTTTTAATTTATTGTGATTACATACCCTGCAACATGTGTAGTGGATGTTGATGAGTATGTGTATTTTATCATTCAGATGTAATTATGATGGTTGTAATTATATTTCATAGTTTCTATGTCAAGGAACCCTTGAGATGTGTAATCTACTATGGAGATTATATTTATGTTTATGTTCTTATAGAATTTATGTTTTACTTCTTCTTGTTTATTCATTATTGTTTGTAAAGTTTTAAGAAAAGAAATTATTCTGCAAACTTAGTAACATGTTTTTAGGTTAATATCTCCTTGGTTCCTTGGCAAGGCATTACACTTGGTATTAGAGCCAAGTTTCAAACACTAGGAGCTCTGGGAATATTGTACACCCATTAGTTGTCCAGTGATAAAAAATAAAAATAAAACTTAGACATATAACACTCTTGTATTCCAGACCATTATTTTTGCAATCTTATCATGTTTTATTTATTTTGTCCTTCTTGATTTTATGTTGTAGGAAAGATGGTCACTGAAACTAGATCTATGGCTAGACGTTGAAGTGGAGGCCATACTAGGGGATGTGGAAGAAGAAGACGTCCTATCCCTCATGTTAGTCAAAGATTTGAGGAGAGCAAGGAAGAGGATGGTAGAGAACAACATGGTGATTCAGGAGAACTTAATGCCATGCAAATTCTCAAAAATATGTTAGAGTGCCTACCTGTGCAGAACAAGGTCGATCAAGAAGAATCACATCATTATGATAATGAGGAGAGGTAGAGATCTAGGAGTCCTAAAAGGAGGGACACTACTCTTAGTTAGGGAGTCGTAAAGGCTAATCAGATGAGAGATCTTTTGAGATTATGAACACCTCCTTTTAATGGTCTTGGCATCGGATTTGAGGCATAGACTTGGCTCATCGCTTTTGATTGTTGTTTCACCATGCAGCTATTTGACACTAATATTAAGGCAAGATACATTTTTATGAGTCTTGAGGGCTTTACAACTTCATGGTAAAAAATAGAAGAGCAGAAACTTGGAATTACTATGCAGATAGTCACTTGGGATCTTTTCCTTGAAAAATTATGTGAATGATTCCTATTAGAACAGTGGCAACGACAGTGTGAAGATGAGTTCCATAATCTGTGACAGATGTCCATGACTATTCATGAGTATGAGTGATATTTCTTTGAGCTTAGGCCCTTTGTAGGATACAATGATCCATCATCACTATTATTATATCATTTCATTAGAGTACTCAATGGCTGCATTATTGGATGGGTTATAATTTTTGAATCCAAGACCCTCAAGGAAGTGATTATTAAGGCTACTTTGATTGAGGAAAATTTGGCCTTAGGACATGGTGGATAGATAGGGGTTCAGGCAGGAGTTCCTAAATCTTCAAGCTATAAAGGAAATCAGGATCAAGATGTAGGAAACTTCAAGAAACCCCCTCCCTAAGAACTTTCATAACTTTTCATGCAACAAGAGCAATTAGAATAGTCAACCTATACATAGAACACATTTAGTTGTGAGTAGAGGAAACTATCAACATTCTATTGCACCCTCTTCTAGAAGAGGTTGTGGTAGAGGAAATGGTTTCTTCTCTTTTGGGTAGCATGGTCACATTGTAGTGAATTGCCCTCAACGTGCATCACAGTTTTTAGCATAGAGACCTTCAGCTTCTGAGCCTATTGTAGGGGATGTCGATAGCTCTCATAGGGCCATATTTGCAATAGTGGACCATCATCAGGTAGATCATTAGGGTACTATGGTAGAGACTTTTGGTACCACTAGAGGTATTTATCTTTCTATTTTATTTGATTCAGGAGCTACAGATTCTTTTATATCTCCTTTTTTAGTAGAGAGATGCAGGCTAGTGGCAGTAAAGAAAGACATTAGTTGGCAAGTAGATTTTTCCTTTGGAGAAAGGATATCAATAGACTCTCTAGTCCATAAGTGTGAGTTAGACCTAGGTAAATGCACCACCATAGTAGATCTTCATGTGATTCAATTGAGATCATATGACATTTTTAATGGAATGGATTGGTTAAGTTCTCATAGAGCTATAATTGATTGTAGATAAAATTTAATCATATGCAAAGATGATGTTGGCAAGGATTGTGAGATAGTGGGAATTCAATGCCCTATATCTCTTCATATGATTTCTGCTATACAACTCAAACGAAACATGAAAAAGGGATTTTATGTAGTTTCTATAACTATGAGTGAGCTGCATGAAGTGGAAACAAAGGAGAAGACTCTTGATCATCCTATACTTCAAAATTTCATTGATGTCTTTCCTAGTGAGATCTCGGGTATGCCACCCAAGTGTGACATAGATTTTCATATTGATGTTGTTCTAGGAGCACAACCTATATCTAGATATCCTTACCAAATGACCACTTATGAGTTGAGAAAGCTTAAGCTTAATTTAGAGGACCTTTTGGCAAAGGAAAACATTCATCCAAGTGTTTCTCCATGGGGAGCACCTGTACTCTTCATTAAGAAGAAATATGGATCTTTATGCTTGTGCATTGACTACATAAAGTTGAAAAAGGTAACAATAAATAACATGTAACCTTTAAAAAGGATTGATGATCTCTTTGATCAGATAAAAGGAGCTAAGGTATTCTCCAAGATTAATCTCAAGTCAGGATACTAGGATGCAGATATTCACAAGACAACATTCCACACTTGCTATGGACATTATGAATTCATAGTTGTTCCTTTTGGTTTGACAAATGCTCCATCTATTTTCATGTCCTTAATGAATAGATTATTTCATTCTTACCTTGACCTTTTTTTTCTTGTCTTCTTGGATGACATATTGATATACTCTAAAAACATGGAAGAACGTGAGGAACATCTATAACTAGTTTTGTAGTGTCTTCGTAACAATCAGTTGTATGATAATGCAACGAAGTGTGACTTCTTTCAGTCAAAAGTTCAGTATTTGGGGCATGTAATCTTATGTGAGGGTATCTTAATACATTCTTCCAAGATCTAGGCTATAGTCAATTAGGAAACCCCCAAAAATGTATCCAAAGTCCACAATTTCATGAGCTTGGTAGGATAATATCATAGGTTTGTTAAATAATTCTCTAGAGTTGCACATCATATTACTTCTCTCTAGAGGAAAGGGAAGAAGTATGTCTAGATAGAGAAGTGTGAAGAGGCTTTCTAGAACCTCAAGAAGTGTCTGACTAGCACACCTATCTTACCTATTCCAGACCCTACAAGTGATTTTATGGTGTATGTTGATGCTACTTTGGAATGTCTAGGAGCAGTCCTTTTGTAGGAAGGATGGGTGATTGCTTATGAATATCGCAAACTCAAGGAGCACGAATTGAATTATCCTACACATGACCTTGAGTTGGCAGTAGTAGTTCATGCATTAGTCTAATGGAGACATTTTATATTGGGACACCGATTTGAGCTTCATAGTGATCATAGCGGTCTTTAGTATATCTTTACCCAACCTAATCTTAATGCCAGACAAAGGCGATGGATGGAGTTTCTTTGTAAATATGACTTTGAGGTCAAGTACATCTAGGCTAAGGAAAATGTGCTAGTTTATGCCTTGAGTCGTAGGAGACATGAGATTTCAGCTTTGACTCTTGGTGTATATTTTCAGAGTCGTATACTCTAGGAACTTCCTTCAAATACTTGGTACAAGGAAGTGAGAGCTGAGATTGAGTCAGAGAGACCTTTGGAGGGCATACTTTCAAGGTATTTTTTGGAGTCCAATAACCTTTTGTGTTACATGAGCCAGATATATGTACCCCCATCAGATGATCTTCATACCTTGATCTTATCAAAGGCTCATCATACACCTTACTTAGCACATTTAGGTGTCAAGAAGATGTATGCGAACCTTTGACAGTTGTACTATTGGTCCAGTATGAAATGCCACATTTCTAATTTTTTGGCCATATGTTTAGAGTGTCAAAGGGTTAAGGAAGACCACCAACATCCAATAGGTCTTTTACATCCCAATCTCATTGCTTCATGGAAATGGGATATCATTTTGATGGATTTAATTATGGATTTTCCTGTGACACCCCACAACATGATACCATTATGGTTACCATTGACCGGTTGACCAAAGTGTTGCACTTCTCTCCTATGAGAGCGTCCTATATAGTAGCTTCAGTGGCTAGGGTATTCATGTAGGATATTTTGAGGTTACATGGTATTCCCCACAATATTATATCAAATAGGGATCCAGTATTCACGTCTGCATTTTGGACCTCTTTACAACATGATCTTGGAGCACAACTAAATTTTAGTTCGACATATTATCCCGAGACTAATGGTTAGATAGACTAGGTTAATCAGGTGCTTGAGGATATTCTTAGGATGTATGTCATGGATAGATAGACTCATTAGGAGGACTATTTTTATTTGGTTGAGTTTTCCTATAATAATGGATATCACAATTCTATTGGCATGTTTCCTTTTCAGGCTTTGTATGTACGTCCTTGTCGTACACCTTTGAGTTGGGATAGGATAGAGGATCATATTTTTTAGGTCTTGAGATGCTTCAAGATATAGAGAAATAGGTGGAGCGCATCTATGAGCATGTAACCATGGTTCAAGCTAGGCAGAAGAAACATGCATATGCTCACAGAGTAGACAAATAGTTTTCAGTTGGTGTTAAGGTGTTCCTAGGAGTGCATCCACGGAAGAGTTTGATCTATTGTGGAAAAGGGTTCAAAGTTGGCACCTCGCTCTGTAGGACCTTTTGAGATTCTTGAGAGGATAGGACCAGTTTCTTACCATCTTTCTTTGTCATTGAGCTTGTCTCGCACTCATGATGTTTTTCATGTGTCATTACTTAGACAATATATACCAAATTTTGTACATGTACTTGACATGAATGTTTTGCAAGTAGAGGACATGAAGCCAGTTTTGGAGCTCGTTCGCATCCTTCAGTAGAAAAACATGACCCTCAGGGATCGTACCATCAAGTAGGAAAAGGTCCAATGGGACCCTACTGATGAGTTGTCAGTGACATGGGAGGACACAATGAGATTTCAGGATTTATACCCCTATTTGTTCATAGGCTTCCAAGATTAAGCCTAATTCTAGGGGGGGTGGATGTAGTGCCCACCCATAGTTTGTTTTTCATTTATACATTGCCAAACTCTTTTAGGCCACTTTTATGTGTGCGTTGATATTTTAGCTATTATATGGTTTTGGATGTATGAAACTACATGGTATTTTTAATAAATGAATAGTTATGGATGTTATATTGATGCAGTTAGATGATGTTAGTTATTTAATGATGATAATTTACATGTCTTAAATGATTCTATGATTATGATTATACTTACCCCATACTTGTATGTGTATGGTTATCATGTATGCTTTTACTTTCCTATTGGATGTGTTTGATATGGTTGAGGGACGGAGTCATAGTTACCTACTTGTGGGATCCACATGATGTATCGATCCCACCATTGCTTGTTTTATATACATGTATGTACATGATGGTCTTTTATATAGGTTTTCAGGTACTAGGCATTGACTTCCCTAAATTATCAGGATGAGTGTGCCCAATCACAAGTCTCAATGGTAAAAGAGGCGGGATATAATATTCAAATCAAAATCCCAACCTAATACATTCTATTGTCCTAAAATAGTGGAGAAGATTCTAATATTTTACCCTTTCCAAACTCATCCAGGTGACGTGAGTTTATTGTGCCTTTCTTAAGCATGGTTATGGTTCTTGAGTTGATTTTTGGTTATTGATGTGATTGCAATAATTGGATAATTTATTTAGATTAAGTGTCTAATTTAAATAAATTAGATTTTGCTATTTTTAGCTATTTAAATGTGAGAGTATTTAATTAATAGAAATTAATTAAATGCATTTATTAAATTTGACAATTTTAATTAAATAGCTTATTGTAAAAATAAAGATATTTAATTAATAAAAAATAATTAAATACATTCACTTTAGATTTAATTATTTGTAAATTTAACTTTTCGAATAAAAAAGGTATGTATTAATTGAGAAATTAAATAACATGTGGAAAATTAAAGTAGACTAAATGTTATTATTTAATTTAATTTGAATACATTAAGTTGCACAATCAAAATTGAAATAAATAAAATAAAAGAATTAGTCAATTTTGAGTTAAGTGGTTTAACAAGAGCAATTAGAAAATTAGACTTGAGTTTAGAAATGAAATTAGAGGAATTTAGAAATCGATGGAAACAAGGGTGTGAGTGGAGTTGAGTTCCAACCTTTGCATGTGGAATTCAATTTCCTATATTGTGAAGGTTTGGCCATTATTCTCAACACTTAGGTTTGGAGAATTTTTGGGTGAAGGATTGTAATTTGGTGCAAATTTCTGAGAGATTGGATCTGTCTTCATTTTTTGTCATTGTCAAATTTATTTATTTGGTGTTTGAGGTAAGGTTTGGTAACCCTTGTGATTGTATTTATATAATTTTGGAAGGAGTGTTTCTTTGCGCCTGTCAAATCTGGATGTGTTGGGTTGTTCATGTGATTTTTCTTCATGTTGAAAATTTTGGATTTTGATTGTAGGAAATTTTGGTATGCATCCAATCATTGGTTTAAATTTTTATTGATTTCAATTAGGGTTTGAATTTATGGAATTGATAGGAATTGGATTTAGTAATTGTTTAAATTCTATGAAAGAATATTTTATCTAAAAACCCTAGGTTCAATTTTACAATAGATTTATTTGGAGAAAACTTCGATATGGCTTTAGACTTGAAGAGAAAGTCTCAATTAAACCTTAGAAAATAAATTTAGTAAATACATAGTTTGATCTATGCATATGAGGTTTTCTATTTATCTACAGGTAAAAGAAAAATAAAAATATGATTACAAATTTTATGTTATAAAAAAAAAGAATAATAATACATATTCTTGTCTTTTCTATTAAAATTTATTCATTTGATAGTATTTATTGCATACCTATGTTTTCAATTTTTTATATAAAAAAAGTAGCTCTCGGGTTGGGTACAGTAATTTATTGGCCCTATTTTTAAAAAAAAAAATTAAAAAAAATCTTTTTGGGAGAGGAGGCAGAGGCCACCCCAACCTCCCCCCCTTGCGAAAATGACATCTCTAAGAACTGTCGATGAAAACCCTTAGGATTTTTTCAGCAGTCCTTAGGACTGTCGCTCGACATGCCAAACGCTGTCTTCCATGGTCTTTTGGACTACGAAATGGTAGCCCATAGGATGCCGCACGAAGAGCCTATGGCTGCTGCACGACAGGTGTAGGCTGTCGTGAGGACAACCGAGGGTGTGGCCCATAGGTCCCCTCCCATAATTTGAGTTGTTTTATTTTTATTTAATTATAAATTTTATAAAATATTATTAAATATTAAACTTATTAAATATAATAAATGTTAGATTAATATAAAAATGATAATAAATTATTATAAACATAAAAAGATTAATAAAAATTAAAATGGTTTATTTGGCATGTGTATATTAAGTAGGCATGATTTTCTTTTGTTAATAATTATGTTTAAATTGGGTTGTTTAATTAAAGTGATTTATTTTGTTGGTCTTTTGTAGCATATTATTTTGAAGATGTGTTTGATTATTATAATTGGGCAATTAATTTATTTCTAAATTAGACTATAGAATTATATTGTGTTAGTTATTTTAATTCCTAAAATCAATTTATTTCTTTAATGTTATAAATTGATTTGTTAGGGTTGGAATTTAGTTATTTTAAATGTAATTATAGTCTGTTAGTAATTATTGAATAAATTAATTTTATGATGAAATTTACAAATTAGTTTATTGTATTAAATTCAATTATTGATCTATTTATTTGCCTTTTGCATTTGGGTTTAGAGGGGTTTAGTATGTCAGCCTAGTAGGACTGTTTTGATTAAGTAAAAATAGGATTTGAAAGGTCCTGAAACCTTTTACAAGAGGATCAAAAGATAAGCATTACTGATCAACCAAAGAAAGTAAAAACTAACAAAAGAGAAGGGGCACTCGAACCAACTAAAGACAGCGAGAAAAGACTGCACAATAGTCGCTAACAATGAAAAGACAACAAAAACAACAATAGGTCACAAAAAGGAAAGCGTACGGAAGCTAGTTGAAGTCTATTAACTCATTAGTCTGAATGACTAAGAGATCCATATTTCCCATAGTAGCTTTTAGATCTTTGAAATCCATATCTTTTTTCTTAGTACCGGCCCTTGTCCTGACTCCAGTTCCCATGTTGTCTTTAATTTCCTTGATCTCCTCACCTCCACTCGTATCCATCTTCTCGACTAGAATCTTACGATGTTCAACAAAATCTTTCATAATTTGGAGGCTTTGTTCACTTATCTTATTGAGGTTCATTTCCAGCCTTTGCACTTTGTCTTCTAGGGAGGTAATCCTTTCATAATACCTGTTGTTGTCAGCTTCTTTGTTGATATTGTTTAAGCTTTGTTCCAGTGCCATCACCTTTTCACACTGTTCTCCAAAAGCTTCCCCCTTACGAATGGCCTCCATCTAGTCCTCCAGGAAGGTAGCCAAAGGTTTTTCACCGAACGTAGCACATTTGATCATGTTGATGATTTTTCTCTGTTCATGGAGATCTACCTTCATTACCTAATTTTCATGAGCAATGGTGCCCAGGAAACTCCCAAAAGAGAGAATATTCTCTTTATGATCCTTGCCTAAGGTGATTCTATCATTTTTATTCACCAGCTCACTAATACCCTTCTATTCTCTCATGGGGAGCTTTCCAGAAACTTTATTATTTTTCTTTTTCTCCTTCTTAGTATTCTTCTTACCCTGAGTGTGGACCCTAGCCTTCTCTTTTACAACAGTAACCTCAGCGAGACTTTTTTTACCCTTACTTTTCTCCAAGATTTCTTGAATATTCTCCTCTTCATCAAAAGAGACAAAAAGCCCCTTTTTGTTAATACCCTTTCTGTTATCCAAATTTTTCTCCTTCAAATGAGGAGTCTTCCTTTTTTTCCTTTTTAGATTAGTATTCTCTTCCTCAAAATAGAGAGACTCTGAGTCAGAGATCTCATTATTTTTCTTTGAAGTTCCTCCTCTCCTTTTCCCTTTACCTTTACCTCTAGTGTTATATCCCTCAACATTGGAGTCATCCTTAGTATAAACTTCAAATTTCCCTCTTGAGTCCTCTTCCTTTATTTCCTCTTCACCAAAAGCCAAACCCTTATAGGGAGGTCTTTCAATTTTTTTATCCTTCACAAAGTTGTAGATAATGACCATAAGGCACTGATGGGAAGCATGATCCCCTTTAGGTTCATCCTACAAGTCCTTCATAGTGTGGTTCATAGAGCTCATAAGATAATAGGGAATGATTATTATCTCATTATGCCTAAAGTGGTTCAATATGAAAAAAGTGATGCCTATAGGCTCTAGAAAACCAGTTGTCTAGGGTTAAATAACTAATAGTGGCATACAAAATAAAATGCAAAGGCCTATTAATATTACTGGGACAGATGAACCCACCTACCTTTTTGACTAGTCTAGCCTCCTCTTCTTCACTCTCGGGGAATATTTCATAAGATCTATCAGAATAGCTTCTATCTTGGTAGAATTTCATTCCTTCTATAGGGAGCCCCGTCACCTCAGCCACAAGATCTTCATTGACATCGAACCACTAGTTGTTGAAAAAGATTTTACTATTCTTCCAGGTCTTGATAAAGTACTAGGTAATAGCAGGATTGCCACCATGGAGCTTCTCCATATAAGCACTAAAGTTTCCTTTTTTCAAAATTTCCCAGACCTTCTCCTTTTTTCTCCATTCATTGCAAGTCATTGGTTCAAATCATTTCTTACTTCCTCCCATTCTATCTATTTGAATAGTATCTTGCACAATTTTTTTGAATGATCAGTTCTTTGAGTTTTTGGTATAAATGCCTTTGCTTTTCTGAACCTAGAATCCATGTGAAAATGTGTGATCACCCCACTAGTACATTTGAGGCCAAATTTTGATGGCCATTTATTGGATTTTCAACACCTATTTGTCACAATTTTGACATTTGTGTCTGTCGGCATTTTTGCATTGGAAATTGTGATAGAAGTGCTAACTGTTGGTCTTTCGACAACCATTTTTGTTGGTATCTAGCACATGAATACCAAAATTTGAATTGAATTTCCTATGGTAGACCTATCAGAACTCTAAAAAATCATGTGGCCATCCTATCGGACCTAATTGTTAGAATAGAGACACCAATGCAATGATTCTCCAATAGTAATACCCATCAAAGATTTAGCATGCCTATCAAAACAATCTGTCAAAATAGTGTTTTCTCTGACATTGTATCAGTCAGAATAGTGATAGATCTACACTCACTATCCAATAGGTAAACTCGTCGATGTATAGCATTCCTGTCGCAACTATCTGTTGGAAATAAGTTTTCTCTGATATTTGACTTGTCGGAAGAGTGACAACATTGCAGTTATTTTTTGACAGGTATACCTATCAGTGGTATAACATTCATGTCGCAATGCTCTATCAAAAAGTAGTAAATTGCTAACGGGATTTCCATCAGAGGTATAGCAACACCGTAAAAAATGTTTTTATTGGCGTCAAAAAATTGATGGACATGTACATCAAATATAACAAAGCTCAAGAGACCATCATAGGTTCTCTCTTTCTTCGGTCTATATTATTGACAAAATGTTTTACCTTTCATTAGCTCATCAAATCTAGGTATTTGAAAGAATTTAATAGAATATTTTCGTGATAATGTATGTTATTTAAGTTGACATTGCACGAATTTATATAAGTGCATGAATATAAATTCATTCAGCATCAAACTAAAATAATATACATTATACATGAAAATATTCTATTAAATTCTTTCAAATCCCCGCATTTGATGAGCTAATGAAAGGTAAAATATTTTGTCAATAATATAGACTAAAGAAAGAGACCAACTATGATGGTCTCTTAAGCTCTGTTATCTTTAGTCCTAGCTACTAGGTAAGGCTTGGAAGACTTATACATGTTGATCGTTGAGAATAATCACCACCTTGCCTTTATGTACATTGCACAGTATCCAATATAATTGATCCCAGTCTCACAAAAACATTTTACACTTGTGTAGCTCATCAATATTGGAGGCCTGAAGTAATTTTATATGATCACTAGCACATTTCGTGCATGGATGAGAAATAATATCCAAAGTTTCTAGATTTTGAGAAGAGGTATGAGTGGAGGCCAAAGAAGGGATATTTGTGAAGGTTTTATAGATGTAGGTTACTGAATCATGATCTCTACACTGGTACTCAATTTGGAAACCCTTGTATGTATATAGCCACTCTAGAAAATCTTCACAAAAATCCCTTCTAGCCTCCACTGCATATACATCTTCTCAGAATCTAAAAACTCTCCATCATTGATTCTCATCATTTTTTCAACATCTCTATGGATTGAGACCTTAAATTATTGAGCTTCTCTTTGTTTTGATAATAGTTTAACATTCTCTACTTAATAGGGCCAACCACGTGAAGGTGGAAGCTCATCTCTCCCCTCCTAGGAGCCTCCTATGACCCTTTACAACATTTTAAGACCTCTAAGATATATTCTTAGGGATCGTAAAGGGTCGTAAAATGTCATAAGGGGTCCTGGGACACAACAACTGAGAAACATAAATGTAAGCATCATGGTCATAATTTTTTGGAGACACAACATAAACAATTGTGACCATGATGCCTACATTTATGTTTCTCAACTATTGTGATATCTACATCGCAGTCTGTAGTTGTTGCAGTAGTAGAGCATGTCCACAATAGAAAGGAAGACATCTTTCTAGCTTAGGTCTGGATCCTACCCCAATTGTCAAAGGATCCAGGCCCAGGATAGAAAGATGTCTTCCCATTCTGTTTAAGCCATATTCCTTGATCTTGTCAAACTTCCTTGGTATGGTAGGCTTTCTCTCTGTAGTACTCTTCTTCAATCTATGTTCGATGATAAGCATCTTATTCTTCTTCTTAATTGTAGCCAGAGCTTCCTTTTCATCGAGATTCAACTCCACTTCCCCCATCTCATCATCCTCATCACCATCAGCTGCCATCCTAAGCCCTTCTTCCCTCTCTAGTTCTTGAAGCCTCTGCTAGATATCTGGATCAATAAAGTCTGCAACATTATGTCCATCCATGATCTTAGGAATATCATCATCTTTCCACTCTTCATTTTCCAAAATATACTGCTTCTTCAAGCTTGCAGAGTAATCTTATTAATAAAAGAACTCTTTCCAATATTAGGGTACCCACAGATCAAAATAGTTGATGTTATTGGTGCTTGTACTCAAGGATATCGATTCACTATTTTGAAATGGCCAAATCATTTTTATTTCGATTGCAGAGAAAAGGAGCAGGTGAAAGTTGATCGAGCGTGAGAGAAGGTATGTGATTTCTTCATCTTTGATGGGAAACGCCTTTCGATCCTATGGCATCATATTCAACTGCAAATTTCAAATGCATTTCATTTTATTTGATCATGAATGTTGTCTGAAATGACCAATCATGTTTTCTATTCGATTCTTTTTGGTGCTTTTTTCTCCCATATTCAGTAGATTAAAATCATGGCGGTAGCTGCTTAGCCATCTTTTTGATGTTCCAGGTATTTTACAAAGATACAAGTATGTGGATTTATCATTTAGTTGCTTGCCATTATTGGTCAAATGCAAATATTTTGTCAAGTTGAAAGGTCAAGGTATCAGTTTGGTTTTTTCATTTTATGTTAAAATTTGGTTTGTTAAAATCCTCAAAAAATACACTACATGTTATAAAATGTAAAGAAGTTGAATGTTAAATGTAAGATATATATCTCACCCATAGTAATCAAAATAAAGGACATGAAACTAAGGAGATTTACTAATCCAAAAAATATAAGCAAATAGAAAACATGATTGGTACCTCATGAATTGGTTTTTGAGGTGCACAATCTTCATCAATCTCATCAGAAGAAGACCCCTCCTCATGAAAAATGCATTTAACACAAAAAAAAAATTTACAAAAATGAACCAATGGCATGTTTAGAACAAAGAAATAGAATGATAATAATATGCTAAAAATTCTATTATGTTTAATACTTGCCAAAGGAACAGTCCCAACAATTCTTAAACATACTTTATCTTATATGATAATAACATGCTAAACTGATAAACATACTTTATCTAATATGATAATAACATGCATTTAATCTGCCAATTACTAATTACACAAAAAATAAATTTACAAAACTGAACCAATGACATGTTCTCCGTGTGGTACAAGGAAGATTTGGCTATCAAATCTTCCTTCGTGAAAGCTGAGTGCGAGAGAAGGTATGTGATTTCTTCATCTTTGATTGGTATCTTTGATGGGAAATGTCTTCCAAGCCTCTGGCATCATATTCTACCACAAATTTCAAATGCATTGTGTTTTATTTGGTATAGATAAAAAAAAGTGAATGGCCAAATCATTTTTATTTCGATTGCATATAGAAAAGGAGCGGGAGAAAATGAGCGAAAGATGAGCGTGAGAGAAGGTATGTGATTTCTTCATCTTTCGAGCCTCTGGCATCATATTCGACCGTAAATTTCAAATGTATTTCATTTTATTTTATCATGAATGCTCACTGAAATGACCGCATTCTACTGGTGGCGTGCCCTAGCCCATGCTTTATCTCCATTATTTGATGTTATTGGTGCTTGTGCTCAAACATATCGATTCACTATTTTAAAATATTTGGATTCACGTTTGTTGATATTACTTATTGAATGCTTTGGAGACTACTAGTTTGACTATCCATGAGTTACCAATGACTGAGATTCATTAAAGGATACAAAACCCTTCATTTTGGGTTATTGTGTGTGGATTCAAATGTAGGATTGATTTGGTTAATGTTTAGAAGAGATCATTTATTATTGAATTCAATGGTTTCAAAGATGTGTTGAGGAGTTTCTCCTTGTTTAATGTTAATTGTTCCTGCACAATCCACTCATACAACAGTGAAGTTACAAAATTGAACAAATGACATGTTTACAATAAAGAAATAGAATGAAAATAATATGCTAAAAATTATATTCTATTTAATACATGCCAAAGGACTAGTTCCAACAATTCTTAAACATACTTTATCTGATATGATGAATTTTTAATAAAGGTCCAATTCTATAGACTGCTAGCATGAAGGAAGATTTGACCTAGCCAAATCTTCCTTGTACCACACAAAAAAAATATGTGATAACTATGTCTACTCCAACCTTAATTGTTTAAGAATTCATCATATCAGATAAAGTATGTTTAAGAATTGTTGGGAGTTCTATTAGACTTTTTTTGTAAACATGCCATTGGTTTTGAAATGTTTGGATTCATGTTTGTTGATATTACTGGCAGGACCATTGTATATTAGACCTTTATTAACAATTCATCATATCAGATAAAGTATGTTTGAGAATTGTTGGGACTAGTCCTTTGGCATACTTGATTTAATTCATAAATGGATTTAATTTTATTTTGTATGTGAAATTTTGGGAGTTGCATGAGAAGTTTTATTGTCTAAATACTCAACTAGTCCCTCTAACCGATTAGGAGTGGTTGGGGAAGTTGAGAGGAAAGTTTTCAAACATTCATATTCACTTATTGAATGCTTTGGAGACTAGTGGTTTGACTGTCCATGCGTTACCAGTGACTGAGATTCATTAAAGGATACAAAACCCTTTATTTTGGATTATTGTGTGTGGATTCAAATGTACGTTTGATTTGGTTAATGTTTAGAAGAGATCAATAAAGTATTTAAAGACAATCTTACATGTTTGGAGAGGTTTGAGAGGCACTTATCATGACTATACCCTCACAAACGTTGTCATAGACTGGTTTTACTATGTTTCCTTTCTCAATTGATAGGTTCCCTTTCTCTTCCACAGGGGTACAGTCAGAGGGTTCATTGACAAAATGATCCTTTGAATGGTTACTATGAATATGAATGCTTTGATATAGCATATTGCTCATTTTACTTGAAGTTTGGAATAACTTGTGCAAGGGTGAAAGTACTTTTGATCATTTTGGTTGTGACTGTTCCTCTACACAATCATGAAATGTAACTGTCTAATGATTATATGTAATGTTGAATGGATTAAATGCTTTATTCTTGGTAGAAGTGAATGGAAGGAATAGTGTTGGTATTAGATTTCATTTATTATTGAATTCAATGGTTTCCAAGATGTGTTGAGGAGTTTCTCCTTGTTTAATGTTAATTGTTCCTGCACAATCCACTCATACAACTATGAAGTTACAAAACTAAAGCAATGGCATGTTTACAACAAAGACATAGAATGATAATAATATTCTAAAAATTCTATTATGTTTAATACATGCCAAAGGACCAGTCCCAACAATTCTTAAACATACCTAATCTGATATGATGAATTGTTAATAAAGGTCTAATTCTGTAGACTCCTAGCACGAAGGAAGATTTGACCTAGCCAAATCTTCCTTGTACCACACAAAAAAATGTGTGATTACTATGTCTACTCCAACCTTAATTGTTTAAGAATTCATCATATCAGATAAACTATGTTTAAGAATTTTTTGGAGTTCTATTAGACCTTTGTTGTAAACATGTCATTGGTTTTGAAATGTTTGGATTCACGTTTGTTGATATTACTGGCATGTTTAATGATGCCATTGTATATTGCTGAGATGCTCTCTAAAATGACCGCATTCTACTAGTGTCATGCCCTAGCCCATGCTTTATATCCATTTTTTTGAAATGTTGACTGTGGTTATCAAATGGACAACACGTGAGCTTCTGGCCAGGTGCCATTTGTATTGATAGCTTAGGGCATCAAATGTATTGTATCATTGATAATTGAGACTTTGTTAAAAGGAAATAGGACAAAGAATGATTTTGATCCCTAAGTGGCTTACAACCCTAGAGAAGTATATGTAGATTTATGGATGTAGTTGTAGGATGAATAGCAACCGATAATTCACAAGAAATCCATGCATCCAATTTGAATAGAAATTAATACAAAGAAATAGGGTCCTCCAATGGCCCAATCATTCAGACCTTGACTGTCCCCTCAACTAGTGACCCTTCAAAACTGGGTTATCATGCAATCAGTGAGTGATCCTTCATTCTCCTGGTCTGCCCTACATCCAAACATATTGGAAATACACAATACAATGATAACAAGTCTTTCACAATCCCCCTTCCCTCAAGGAACACTATCAACCATCGCTTCCACATAGCATTTCACTATTGTTAATGCAGTCAAGGTTGGTGGATGTAATGCCCAAAATATACCAGGTCAAAATACAAGCAAAAAAACCATAAACAATAGGACAAAAATTTTAATTCTCATTGGTAAACAATAAACAGTGTTTCTTTAAATGGAATAAATTTTAAACTAAAACTTCTTTCTTAATAATACAGAAATCAAGAAATTAAAAATTCATTAAATTTAACTTTCAAATTTAAATCAAAGATTAATCTCCTTATAGAAACCTCTATTTGCAAATTAAAGTAGTAATGTTGTTATCTTTCAAGTACAATTTTGGTCTTCAAATACATAAAGTACATTCCAATTTGTAGGATAATTCAGAGATGAAATAATCATCTGACTTCTTTTACACAATTTCTCTTTTCAACATAATTATAATAATACAAACTTTCCAATGAATCATATACAACAAAATTACAATGTAACATTTTTTTATTAAATGGCATCTTTTATTTTGAATAACTACAAAGCTCATTTCTTGAACAAAACTACTTCAAGCTTGGAATTTCATCCTTTCACCATTCAAGAAAAACCTACAACACAAAAACCTTTTTCACATGACTATAGAGGCTCACCTCCTAGCCTAGGCCATTTCATGGCCACCCCTGAGCTAGGGGAAACAAGAAGGGATATGTTACAAACATTCTACACACATTAAATATACATTCCACATTTTGAGACATGAACAATCACATTATTACTCCTATTCCAAAGCTTGCACATAAGAATTCATAATTGATCCCAATATGGGTAAAGGTGGAATTATATGATATGAAGATGTCATACTTAAACAAATTCTTACATGCCTTCACAAGGCTCCCTTTCAACATACCGGCTCATCACAAGAGTATCAAAAACATTCCTTATGGCCCCCAAAGTATAACATAAGTACCTCAAGGATGCCCATACATCCAAGCTCTCAAACACATGGATTCCCCAGCTAAGCCCTTCACCCAAGACATTATCAAATCCTCCCAAGGAAGAGAATTATCTTGCACACCCATTTCACAATTGATAAACTCAACAAGGAGATACAAGGACAAAATACATTTGCATAAAGAAAATAAAACATTACATACTCACACAAAGGATCCATCTTCACAATACAATAACATGAACAAAACAAGGAAGAACCACCAACCTTTCTCCTATGCAATGGTAATGGAGGTTTCTAGAAGAGCTAATCCTTTCCTTCCTAACTTTTCCTTCCTTCTCAAAAATTTTTAGAATTTCCAAAGTCTCTTCCTCCCAAATCCCAACTAGCATGGTCAAAAAGTGTCTAACTTCTAAGTCTCTATTCCTAAAGACTCTCCAACATTCCTCTCTCAATCCCTCATCCCAAAGTAAGTCAGGTTTCTAGATCCTAGCTAACTTGCCACTTGCCCTTGCTATGGAAATGGATTACAATTCAAAACATGGAAAGGTGAGCTATCCTAGAAAACATTCTCAAATTCGTCATTACCAAAGATGGCCCACTCAGAGAGGCAATATGGAATCCTAGGGAAGTGAAAATGGTGAAATTTGGCCCCCTAACCCATGCCCATGGCTTGGGACACTAAAAACCAACCCTAACTACACCTTAGGAGTCCAAATAACTCTTCAAAAACCTTAGTTAAGTTTGCATCCGAAAATAGAATCATGATGACATAACCTTGGTTCCCTAAACCACTAACCAAACTTAGGGATACACAAGATAACCTAAAGGGTAAGGTAGGGTCCACATTCCACTAAGGCATGCCAACACACTAGACAAGTGTCAATTGACACCTCACAAAAAGTACACATCACATTACACACTTGGCATGCCTAGTGGATATTTAATATTTACATTTACATTTACATAATTACATTTACATCAAATTATGCATTTACAAACATTTACAACATCATTCATACATGCATCACATTTACGAATAAAATAATGTAACAAAAAGGTTATTTTCTTTGTAGAACTGACCTTGGCTTAAACTTATTTTCACATGGATCCATCCTTGTTTCCCGCATTTACAACCATGGTCATAATCCTGCACACTCAATTCTGATGTCATTACCTCATAAACTCAATGCATATATAATCATATCGAAAGTGAAGTAATAACATCTGAACTCAATATATATAAAGGAACTTCATTTCATGAATCATAACATAATCCACATTATACCCTAATTCTTCAAACATCAAAATGTGATTTCAATTTCCACATAAACAAGCAACCCTACGTTAAATCATTGAACCATTACACTATCAGCATTTTACTATTCTATAAGATAACGTAACGAGTACAAAATTTAGAATTTCATATATTATAAGGTAAGAATAAAACCAATACAAGCATATAAAAAGTACGACTAACATCATCATGATATATATCTATAAAAAACATCTCATAAGATCTAATGATAGCAAGTCATAATACAAAATAGGTCTAATGTCTCTAAACAATGTATCATCAAGATAAGCCAAGTGTCAAAACAATTGTCAAGCTAAGATGGGTCAGGGTGGGACCTCACATCCTCCCCCCTTAGGCATGAAATTCCTCTTGGAGTTCATCGAATAAATGGGGATATTGATCTCTCATCTGTGTTGTGTCCTCCCAATATGCTTTGAAGTTGCTATCATTTGACTGCTGACTAGATGACTTGTAGGACAATCTCTAGTAATGCACCCCATGGCACCATATGTATAACATGGTCCTCTAGCCTGGAAATGACTCCCCTGAGTTCTAGACTATTGTTGCCCACCTATGATCCACTGGAGCTATCTCTAGATGACTGAGTCTGATCTCCCTAGCCACATTAGGGACTCTGCTGAGACTGTTGCTGCTGCTGTGGTGTGTTGGAGTTCTCTTGATCTCCCCTCTAGTGGGATTTCTGGAAACCAGAGTACTATTGTATGAAAATATGGTTCTGTGACCTATCCCATGCATAATGAGACCTATTATATGGATCTCTTCAACTATCATGGCCCTCTCAATAGTATCATGCAAGTCACCTGATGGTATCATCTGCACTCTGTTAGCTATGGCATAGTTCAACCCCTTAATAAAGCGGTTGACCTAGAGTTTATACTCCTTCATGTAATCAACATAAGGAAGGAGCTCAAGAAACTTGCACTCATATTTTCTACTGATAGTCCTCTCTATTGTAGGTCATGAAACTCGTCAATGTGACATTGTCTAAAGTTCTCTGACATATATCAGGCTCGAAATCTCTCCACGAAGGTCTCCCATGTGAGGGTATCTATGACAAGATGACTCTTATATTCCTATTGCCTCCACCATATAGAGGAAGTCCCCCTCAGCATGTGAATTGCAAGTCATGCCTTAAGGTTTCTCTTGTAAGGGCACAACCCAAAACATCTCTCAAGGCTAAAAAGCCAAGCCTCAACATCTTCCCCATCCGTGGATCCTGAAAAGGGTGGTGGCTCAAGTCGTATGAGGTTTTTGATCTAGTCCCTTGTATCATGGGGCACTCTCGGCACTATCACTGGTGGTAGCTCTAGCATGTGTATAGACTCATCCCCATGATCTACCTACTCCTCTACTCGTCTAGGTGGGGGACTCCTACTCCGCTCTCGGACCCCGGTCTACTAGCCTCCTGGAGGCAATCTATCCATAATTATATCGGCTAAATTCTATAATGTATTAAGGATGTCCTAGGTGGGATTAGGTGGTGGTGCAGGAGGTGGCCCCTACACGTCACCTACTCCCTCAGCTACCCACTCAACTCCCTCTACTACCACACGATTGCCTCTAGGTCTCTGCCTACGTCGGCGAGCATTACGCGTGACTGGAGGCATCCTACTACTATCTTTTCTTTAATAAAGTTTTCCCTGAAAGGATGGACATCTTAGAAAGAACAAAAAATGAGCCCTACTAGCATGACATAATATACATTCATTAATTCAAAGAAGAGAAAAGCCTATAGTTCTTTATATATATATGTATATATATATATATATATATATATATATATATATATATATATATATATATATATATATATATATATATATATATAAGTATAAAATTTATTAAAATTTAATTAGATAGAACTCTAAGGTTTATATGAGTAATTCATTAATTTTTCAGGAGTACTAAAGATTCCAACATATTTTAGGTTAAGTTGTAATGCTATTTTTATGATGACCAGTATATTGGCCACATATATTGGCCTCATAAAAATAACATTATCAAGTTTTAAAGGAACTTTTTTTTTTTTAACTAAAAACTTAAATTACACTTTATTCCATATTAATCTCAATTTGATTAATCTACAAGACGATTGTAATGTCTTGAAATACTAGGTTCAGAGAACTATAAGGGGTAGAAGACGTTAATAAATGTCTGATTTAAAATTCATTAAATGTTATTAATGTTCTCACTAGGGTTTTAAATCAGTAAACACTAAAATTTTTATTCAGAAGTTATTATAGAAAATACTAGGGCAAATAATTCTCCTAAGTCCCTACTAGGAATTTTAATGAATAAACTAATTCCCCATTAATCCAATTATTAAAAGAAGATATAAGGTCAATAATATAATAATAATAACCATTTAATTTCCCAAAACTTTAATAAGACATTGGATAAATCCAATTAATATTAAATTTATTAATTTATAAATCTCAAATCTCAAAATAATAATAAAATAATATAAAGGTTCATTAAATAAAAATTCTAACATTTACAACTTTAAATAATTTTAAAATTGCATCTAATAACAAATATCAAGAAAAGAGTCTCACCCATTAAAAAAAAATCACCATTACATAATTCTAATAGAAAATTAAATAAAACAATAATTAAATCAATAAATATAAATTTCCTCTAATCTAAAAGAAATAACCAAGAGAATAAATAAATCACTTAACTTTTAAAAAGAAAAAAGAAAAATAAAAAATCAAATCTCATTAAAAGACAAAGATAATTTTTATAAAAAAAAATAGAAAAATCAAATTCCTACAAAAAAAAAACAATTTAAAAAGAAAATCCACTAAAAAGGTATTTTAGCATTTCAAAATAAAGTTAATATTTCTTTTATTAAATATTTACATAATATAATTCACGACTTAAAAATACATCTTATTATATACCCATTTCTAAATCTCAATTCTCGAATAAATACAATTAATAAAAAGAAAATATAAAATAAACTAAACAACATCAGCCTCTAAATTAATTTTGATAATGTAATGCCCAAATTTAAATAAGTCATACTAGTAATTATTTTTATCTACATTAAGATGCATTATAATTTGAGAGAATAATAATAGTAGTATTTACACTAGTTCATTATTTAAATTTCGATGATATTTAAAATATATATTTTTTTATTAATAATAATTAGCACTAATGCAAAAAGAAATTTAATCAAACTAAATTTATTTCCTAATTCTCAATTTCGCAAAGAACATTCATTTGATGTATATATATTTTTTGTTGAAAAGAAAACTAAAATTTATCTATTAATTAAAAGTGGAAATCACATTACTCCATCACACAAATTTAACACCTAACCCCCTAATACTTTAAGAAAATAAGAAACAAATCAATATCAGTTTATCCTTTCTTAAATCAATAATAGTTATTTTTAATATATAGGGAGCATTCACATGGTTACAAAGAATTTCAACACATAAGTTTTTTGTTTTTTTTTAAGTACATTTTAAATTGATGTTCTTCCTTAACACACTAAATAATTATTAAATGAAACAAAGAAATATTTACAATATTACTAAGTGGGCTCCCAAACCCTAATTCAAAATTAGGTTGGAACCCCACTTTAAGGTGAGAGAAACCCTAAATCCTCATTTTCCTTCCTATCTTTTTTTCTCTTCTTTCTACATGCAAGTACAACAAACAAAGTGAAAGAAAAAAATGGAGATTAAAATGGATTCACAAATGCTCATGTGTGTGTATACACACCAGAGGTGTGCATACACACACATAATCATTTGTGTGAACACAAGGGCAAACACACGGGTTGTAGACTAGTTTCTAAATTCTTTTGTTTAAGAAGTTCATATGTTTCAGACTGTACATTTTTTTTTGCTTAAATCTTTTTAGTGTAAGCATGTACATACTGTATATATAGTTTAAAGCAGTGATTTATCTATTTTCAGATGAGGGTTTATTTTTATTTTATAAAACTAAGGTTTAAATTATATATGTTTTAGATTCATTGCAACAGATTAGATCCATTTTTTTTTATATACGTAATGTTCTCTTTACAAGCATTTTATCTTTTTGTTTGATAGTTTCAAATTCAATACATGTCTTTATCTCTGTTTGGGAAAAAAAACCCCTTCATTTCTTTGTTATAGTTCAATACAAAAATTTATTGAATAGGGTTTACCCCTTTTCTATGCATCATATTTTTTTTTGCAAAAATATTAAAAAAGAAAATCGAATGAGGGGTGAACAGTCAATGGCTGCTTGCATGGGTTAACTACCAGCCTGAGCTCCCTTTTATTTTTGTTGTGTTCAGCACAGGAAAATGAAGGTGGGGCGGGGTGTTTGGCTACCCCCACAACCCCACGACAGGGAGCTGCGGTGGCAACCCTGCCATCCCAACCCTCCCCGAGGGGAAGACTAGTATGGTGGTGTTGCCATACGCAGCACCTTCATGGTGCTGTGGTGGTAGCCTTTCCACTGGGGTGAGGCTTCGGCCCTCGCGCAAACGCGTTAGGGCTTTTGCCCCCTAAAAGTTGTTGCCTCTTTTTTAAATTAAAATGCAGCTTCTAAATTTTTTTTAATACTATAATGTATATAATATTATATGTATGTTAGTACATATATTATTATATACATTATTTAATATAGCATTCTGTTATATTATTATAATTTTGTTTAACTATATATAATAATATATATATTAGTATATATTCTAATCAGAATAGTTTATTACAATTTGTTTATACTTTTTTTTATAAAAGTTGTATTATATATATATATATATATATATATATATATATATATATATATATATATATATATATATATATATATATATATATATATATATATATATATATATATATATATATATATATATATATATATATATATATATATATATATATATATATATATATATATATATATATATATATATATATATATATATAAATATTTACATGTATATATAAGAAGTGTAGCAAATAAATAAGCTAGTTTATAAAAAGATTAAGTGCACATATACACTATGGATGTTTTTAAGTATATGTATGTACATTTCTTTTAAATATATGTATTTACTCATATCTAATAATATATAAACAATATGTGTAAATGAGAAAGTAAAGTTGGTAGTCTATTCTTACCCATCAGACCAAATATTTTACAGATCATAGATTAGCACAACAATATTACGAATATGTACAGTAGGTTTCCTTTCTATTTACTATATAATTTCCTTTTGAAAAAAATAAAACAGAGCCTTATTTTGTAATTCCACATAACATTTAAATTATACGTGTACTCTTATTGAGCAGTTATTTAATTGTCTACTCCTCTGGAAAATACACAGGCACAACTAAAGACTAGATTTTCTCAACTAATTGGATGGACAGTAATTTTTCAGGGAACTTACTAAAATCATATTCTATATTTAGAATACAAAAGCATACTAAAATAAAATTCATGATTATTAACAGGCCAAATTTTATTAGACCAGAATTTTAACCCAAAATAAAATATGCAGGGAATTACAACAGAAAAGGTCCTAGAGCTGAAACCCTGCTCTGATACCAGAATCTAATGCCCAAAATCTACTGGGTGAAAACACAAGCAAAAAACCAAAAATAATAGGACTTCAATTTTAATTCTCATTGGAAAACAATAAATAGTGTTTCTTTAAATGGATTAAAATTTTAAACTAAAATTTCTTTCTTAATAATACGAAAATCAAGAAATTAAAAATTCATCAGATTTAACTTTAAAATTTAAATCAAAGATTAATCTCCTTATAGAAACCTCTATTTGCAAATTAAAGTAGTAATGTTATTATCTTTCAAGTACAATTTTGGTCTTCAAATACATAAAGTACATTCCAATTTCCAAGATAATTCATAGATGAAATAATCATCTTAAGTCTTTTACACAATTTCTCTTTTCAACATAATTATAATAATACAAACTTTCCAATGAATCATATACAACAAAATTACAATGTAACATTGCTTTTTAAATGGCATCTTTTATTTTGAACAGCTACAAAGCTCATTTCTTGAAAAACACTACTTCAAGCTTGAAATTTCATCCTTTCATCATTCAAGCAAAACCTGCAACACAAAAACCTTTTTCACATGACCATGGAGGCTCACCTCCCAGCCTAGGCCATTTCATGGCCACCCCCGAGCTAGGGGAAACAAGAAGGGATAGGTTACAAACATTCTACACACATTAAACATACATTTCACATTTTGAGACATGAACAATCACATTATTACTCTCATTCCCAAGCTTGCACATAGGAATTCATAATTGATCCCAATATGGGTGAAGGTGGAATTATCTGATATGAAGATGTCATACTTAAACCAATTCTTACATTCCTTCACAAGGCTCCATCTAACATACCAGCTCATCACAAGAGCATAAAAAATATCTTTTATGGCCCCCAAGGTATAACATAAGTAAGCCTCAAGGATGCTCATAAATCCAAGCTCTCAAACACATGGATTCCCCAACTAAGCCCTTCACCCCAAGACATTCTCAAATCCTCCCAAGGAAGAGAATTATCTTGCACACTCATTTCACAATTGATAAACACAAAAAGGAGATACAAGGACAAAATACATTTGCATAAAGAAAAAAAAACATTACATACTCAAACAAAAGATCCATCTTCACAATACAATAACATGAACAAAACAAGGAAGATCCAGTAACCTTTCTCCTATGCAATGTTAATGGAGGTTTGTAGAAGAGCTAATTCTTTCCTTCCTAGCATTTCCTTCTTTCTCAAAAACTCCTAGTATTTCCAAAGTCTCTTCCTCTCAAATCCCAACTAGCATGGTCAAAAAGTGTCTAACTTCAGAGTCTCTTTTCCTAAAGACTCTCCAGCATTCCTCTCTCAATCCCTCATCCCAAAGTAAGTTAGGTTTCTATATCCTAGATAACTTTCCACTTGCCCTTGCTATGGAAGTGGATTGCAATTCAAGACATGGAAAGGTGAGTTATCCTAGAAAATATTTCCAAATTCGTCATTACCAAAGATGGCCCACTTAGAGAGGTAATATAGAAGCCTAGGAAAGTAAAAATGGTGAAATTTAGACCTTTAACCCATGCCCATGACTTAAGACACTAAAAACCAACCCTAACTACACTTTAGGACTCCAAATAACTCTTCAAAAACCCTAGTTAAGTTTGCATCCGAAAATAGAATCATGATGACATAACCTTGGTTCCTTAAACCACTAACCAAGCCTAGGGATACACAAGATAACCTAAAGGGTAAGGTAGGGTCCACATTCCAATAAGGCATGCCAACACACTAGACAAGTGTCAAGTGACACCTCACAAAAAGTACACATCACATTACACACTTGACATGCCTAGTGGATATTTAACATTTGTATTTTCATTTACATAATTACATTTACATCAAATTATGCATTTACAAACATTTACAACATCATTCATATATGTATCATATTTACAAATAAAATCACATAACAATGAGGTCGTTCTTTTCTTAGAGCCAACCTTGGCTTAAACTAATTTTTACATGGACCCATCCTTGTTTTCCCATATTTACAACCATGATCATTATCGTGCACACTCGATTCCGATGTCAGTACCTCATAAACTCAATGCATATATAATCATATCGAAAGTGAAATAATAATATCTGAACTCAATATATATAAAGGAACTACATTTCATGAATCATAACATAATCCACATTATACCCTAATTCTTCAAACATCAAAATTTGATTTCAATTTCCACATAAAGAAGAAACCCTAAGTTAAATCATTGAACCATTACACTATCAACATTTTACTATTCTATAAGATAATGTAACAAGTGCAAAATTTAGAATTTCATTTATCATAAGGTAAGCATGAAACTAATATGAGCATATAAAGAGTACAACTAACATCATCATCAAATAAATATACAACAAACATCTCATAAGGTCTAATAATAGCAATTCATAATCTAAAATAGGTCTAATGTCTCTAAAAAATGTATCATCAAGATAAACCAAGTGTCAAAATAACTGTTGACCTAAGATGGGTCGAGGTGGGACCTCACAGTAGATCCAATTAAGGACTGACCTACATTGTAGCCAAACCAATACACAACAACAACAATAGATCTGAAATAAAATAGAAGTCTTTATTCATCAAATCACCGATTACATGCAATGTGCTAGGCTATAAGGCTTTTTAGGTTATGGCAAGATACAAAGAAAGTAACGGTCTACAAGATTTCGTAGGATCCAAATATTTTTTACAACATTAGTATTCAACTAGCCTAGGTCTACAACACGCAGCACACTGGTAGGCATCCAAGAGAGATCTAAACTTGTACTCAAACTTTCAAGCAATCTTCCTGTTCCTAAGCTCACCGGCTACTAACTTTCCTTTCAACTATCTAATGCCCTAAAAAAATACCCAATCATCCTATAGATATTGATTCCCAGTTGTTTATAGCTGAACATGGACCTCTAATCTAGCCATATACACAACATAGTCATTGGACAATCATTGAATTATGAAAGTGAACATGAATTGTCCAATTCACACACTTGATTGAATTGACATGTTGCCTCCTATTTAGGTGGGGTTTTTTAATTTACTCTCAGAAAAAGATCCAACAACCATTAGACCAACTCTAAAATGGAGGATTTGAAAGCTTGGAATGATCAAAATTGCAATTAATCTAAAATGAAGATGCGATTGTAATCTAAGAATGAAAATGAAGATTTAATCTATGAAGCTTGAAAGAAAGGTGAGAATTAATCTAGAACATAATAAGAAAACTAATTAATATGAAAGTGCAATTATACTAGAATGAGAAATACTCTAATTATGTAATAAAATCTTTGAAATTGTGAGAAAGTTGAGACAAAAATCCACTATAGTTTTGGTACTCTAAAATTGACTCCCCTAAAATGAAGAAAAGAAGGTTCATAATATAGAAGAGCCCACGAGAAGGATGAAGAGTTTCTTGAAAAGAAACGATTGACTCCTCATCTCCATGGAGGAAGGTGAGACAAATTGATGAATTATTTAATTAAATGAATGACTATTGTCACATGGGTGTCTTTTCGATTTATTTTGAATAATTAAATCCAAATAAAGATGTCCATTCAAATAACCAAATATTATTTAATTCCTTTGATGTGTATTAGCTAAAGGGGGTGGAATTAATTTAATTTAAAAGCACTAGGACTTTAGAATTAAATTAATTAATCATAGAGATTTTTAGCCAATCAATGTCGAAATATTTAGGAATTAAATATAGTGTATGATTAATGCAAATTTAGGGTTTTTTGCATTTGACACCTAGTCAAATAAAGTCAATTAGGAGATAAAATTGCCTAGTACAATAGGACTTTGATGATGTAAAAATCTGAAGGAATGCACCAAAATTGATCATAATTATAAGGTGCCAATTTTGGGGTATTACATTTTTCCCCTCTTTGAATTGATGTGCGAACAATGTGTTGATTCAAAGAATCGTCTGATGTGACAGATGATGAGGTTTCAAGATTATCTCCAGAGCAGAGCTTAACCCTCAGAAGTCTAGGTTAGATCACCAAGACACCGATCAGATCAAGATGCAGAACCAACTTCAGAACGAAACAAGATTCTCCAAAGTCTAAGTTAGATTGCGAAGACAACAACCAGATTACCACTTGAGAGAAGATTGGAATCATGGTTATATTGACCCAATACCTATTGATAAGATGATAATTGATACAACTTTAGGACTATCTCCAGAACGAAGCTTAGTCCTCTGAGACCCAAGTTAGATTGCCTAGATAACGGTCCAAAAGAGATTTTGAGAGCCATCTCCAGAGCGAAGCTTGAATTTCAGGAATTCGGGTTAGATTGCCCCAATACCTAATGAGATTTCAAGAAGAATGAAGCTTGATCTGAGTTAGATTGCTTAGATACCTAAAAGATAGATGACAAGATGTGAGGCCCAAAGATGCCCCTAGCGAAGAGATGCCCCAAGCGATGAGGTCTTTTGATTTAGATTAGACTGATTCGAGAATTGATTTGATAAGATTCAATGATGCAATCATCCTACCCCGTCAAGAGCGAAATCAAAAGATGACACGTCAGAAAGATGATTGACATCAAAAGGTTGCAGATACAGATAAAATCAGAGATCCAGAGGAACTTAGAACATATTAAGGAAGCATCGAGAGGATGCAAAAGTGATTTGGAGGTCCTGTTGACCAAGTTTGACCATGATTGACCAGATTTGACTAGAGTTGACTTTAGATGAAAACATTGAAGATCTCGAGAAAAAAATGATGAGATAATATTCCAGCAAGAAAATGCCACCAAAAGGTTGACTACACAAGCGTCCGATCCCGATGGTCCCAAAATTTTAAAATGTGATTTTGAGCTATCTAGGTGTGTCAAATTTTGATTTCGATCCCGAAAATGGATTCAGAATGGTCAATTTAGCCAAGGGTGAAATTTTCACACAAAATGGAGCACTTTTGAAAATTAGGTCAAAAGCTATATAAGGCTTGGAGGGGTCATTTTCAATTCATTATTCACTTTGTCTTCTAGTGAATTATGAAAATGTTTATAGCTAAACGTGGACCTCTAATCCAACCATAGACACAACATAGTCATTGCTCACAAAGTGAATTACGAAAATGAGTAATTACCCACTTTGCGGATTCATAGTGAATCAACATGTTGCCTCCTAATTAGTTGGGGTGTTTGAATTACTCTCAGATTGGAAAGCCAACAACCATAGACCAAGCTAAGACGGAGGATTTAAAATGCTTGAAAAGATTGAAAATGAGAATTTAAGCTATATGAGAATGAAAGTGTAATCTAAGAATTCAAATTGCAAATTTAATCTAAAGAGCATGAAGATGAATATGAGAATTAAGCTAAAACAAAATAAGAAAACTAATTAACATGAAAGTGCAATTATACTAGAATGAGAATTACTCTAATTATGCAATAAAAGCTTTGAAATTATGAGAAAGTTGAGACAAAAATCCACTATAGTTTTGGTACTTTAAAATTGCCTTTCCAAAATGAAGAAAAGAAGGTTCATAATATAGAAAAGCCCGGGAGAAGGATGAAGTGTTTCTTGAAAAGAAATAGCTGACTCTTCATCTCCATGGAGGAAGGTGAGACAAATTGATGAATTATTTAATTAAATGAATGAATATTTCCACATGAGTGGCTTTTCGATTTATTTTGAATAATTAAATTCAAATAGAGATGTCCATTCAAATAACCAAATAATATTTAATTCCTTTGATGTGTATTAGCTAAAGGGGGTGGAATTAATTTAATTTAAAAATACTAGGACTTTAGAATTAAATTAATTAATCATAGGGATTTTTAGCCAATAAATGTCAAAATATTTAGGAATTAAATATAGAGTATGATTAATGCAAATTTAGGATTTTTTGCATTTGACACCTAGTCAAATAAAGTCAATTAGGAGACGGAATTGCCTAGTACAATAGGACTTTGATGATGTAGAAATTTAAAGGAATGCACCAAAATTGAGCAGAATTATAAGGTGCCAATTTTGGGGTATTACATTTTTCCCCTCTTTGAATTGATGTACGAACAATGCATTGATTCAAAGAATAGTCTGATGTGATAGATGATGAGGTTTCAGGATTGTCTCCAGAATGGAGCTTAAGCCTCGGAAGTCGAGGTTAGAATGTCAAGACACCGATCAAATCGAGATGCAGAACCAACTTCAGAATGAAGCATGATTCTCTAAAGTCTAAGTTAGATTGCGAAGACCTCAGTCAGATTACCACTTGAGAGAAGACTGGAATCAGGGTTAGATTGCCCCAATACCCATTGATTAGATGATAGTTGATGCAAATTTAGGACTATCTCCAAAATGAAGCTTAGTCCTCCGAGACGTAGGTTAGATTGCCCAGATAATGGTCCAAAAGAGATTTTGAGAGCCATCTCCAGAGAGAAACTTGACTTTCAAGAATTAGGGTTAGATTGCCCCAATACCTAATGAGATTTTGAGAAACCATCTCCAGAATGAAGCTTGATCCTCGAGGATCCAAGTTAGATCGCAAGATACCTAACAGATAGATGACACGATGATGAGATGTGAGGCCCAAAGATGCCCCTAGTGAAGAGATGCCCCAAGCGACGAGGTCTTTTGAGTCAAATTTGAGAATTGATTCGACAAGATCCAAATGATGTAATCATCCTACCCCCTCGGGAGTGAAATTGAAAGATGACATGTTAGAAAGATGATTGATAGAAAAAGGTTGCAAATACAGATAAAATCGGAGATCTAGAGGATCTCTAAATAGATTAAGGAAGCATCGAGAGGATGCAGAAGTGATTTGGAGCGATTTGGGGGTCCTGTTGACCAAGTTTGACCATGGTTGACCATATTTGACTAGAGTTGACTTTAGATGAAAACATTGAAGATCTTGAGAAAATGATGATGAGATAAGATTCCAACAAGAAAATGCCACCAAAAGGTTGACTGCACAAGCGTCTAATTCTAATGGTCCCAAAATTTTAAAATGCAATTTTGAGTTATCTAAGAGTGTCATATTTTGATTTCGATCTCGAAAATGGATTCAGAGCAGTCGATTTAGCCAATGGTGAAGTTTTCTCTTAAAGTGGAGCACTTTTGAAAATTAGGTCAAAAGTTATATAAGGCCCAGAGGGGTCATTTTTAATTCATTACTCAGTGTCTTCTAGCAAATTTGAGAGCTCAGAGTGAAATGGAGGGTGTGCCAGTGCATTTGCATCAATTTGAGTGCTCCCATCAACACAGCCAGTTGGCTGACTATGACCCACCTGTGAGTAATCAATAAACAAGCTTGCATTTCAAATTTTAACGCTTTGTTAGGTCATTTAGGTTAGATTTTAGGCATTTTAGGGCCTAGTTCTTCCAATGTCATGCAAGGAAATAGTTTCCTCACGCCAACCTCAGTCGCCCCTCACACAAGGAAATAGTTTCCTCGTGAAGGTTAGGGATTTCTCACATTGAGCTTCTCCGCAAGCTCATGCGAGATGCTAGATGATGTCGCGTGAGATTTCATCCCCAGTGATGAATTCTGGTGCGAGAAGAGATCCTATCTCACGTGAAGGAATAGTTTCCTCACACGGGAAGCTGGTGTAGTGTTAAGAGTTTGTGTTCAATTTTGCATAGAATCAACCAATTAGAGCATCTAGAAGTCATGTTTAGGATAGATGCATAGCCTCAGTTGTTGTTATTGCTTTGAAGAGCTATCATAATTGAAATATTGATCGAATGTCGTCACTTGCTTTGTAGGTTAACTTCCCAGATGTTGCATTCCAGTCCCACCATCTAGTCATTGGAGAGTTAGTATAGAGATTGATCGATGCTGAGGGAGCCCACATCCATGGGCTAGGATTGACATAGCTATGTGATCTGCCTGACAGTCGGGTGAATCATAGACTACTAAGGGCACTGGTTGACCATTTCCACTCGGAGACAAACACCTTTCACTTGTCAATGGGGAGATGACAATCACTCTTGAGGACATATACAGGATACTAAGGATACCATTCCATGACGCTCACATGGAGTGTGACATTCAACCAAGGGTGGGCACACTGGCACTGAGGGCCATTTTCCAAGATAATTTAGTGATGGGCCAGGCCATCTCATGGGATGAGCTGATAGGTTGGTATGGAGCCGAGCGCAGATTGGTAGTGGTCTTAGCCATATTCCTGAGTTGTTATCTGATGCCAGATCAGGGGCATCATGGATTAGAGTGTGGTTAGGGACTTACACTAGAGCGGATACTGGAGGAGACACCAGTGTGATTCAAATGGGGTGAGTGTATGCTCATGCAAATGTACCATGAGATGCATGAGATGTGTATCATAGTGCACATACCATGGCTGTAGGAGTCTTTATTTTGCAGATATGGGTCTGGGAGCATCTCTCTATATGCAGGCTAATATTTCATGATACGAGGCAGCCCCTAGAGCCTTATATTTATAGGTATGCAGGCCCCATGACTCAGCTGATACTAGATAAGATTGAGTAGTGGTGAGGGTAGCTGGATGACATGGTAGCAGTCATATGAAGACCATGGGTAGCCACTAAGGTTTGGGATGATGCTCAATACGAGCTCCCCCATATGTTCTTCTCACATCCACTGATTGGATGCACCATTAGTATCATTGAGTGCTTCCCGCTCACATGGGTTTTACGATAGTTTGGGAGACCGCAGGATGTCTCCCAAGATTATTGCACATATGCCCAATTCGTCAATGAGACAAAGAAGGGCTGGCAGCCTAGACTAGACCAGGGGAGGTGCATGATCAAGGCATAGATACCACTAGCTCGATGGGATTACATGGAAGATGTCACCAATGCAAGGGTGACACCTGCATAGAGGGATTACATTTTTTCCCACCCATACCCTAGGTTTATAGATCCTATTGGCATGGGATAGAGGGTACAACAAGTGGTGCATCTTGTATAGTAGCAATAGGCACCGACATAACAACAAGTACCATCATAGTAGTAGGTTGCTCAACAGTAGCAATAGAGGGTTCTGAGAATGAGGAGTGGGAAGACTCCTATCCCTCCTAGGACTATCAGTTCAGATGCAGGTGCTGGTAGCAGTGGGACCCAGAAGGGGATGAGACAAAGGACAGGTGACACCTCTCAGTAGCTGCCTCCTGACAAGGGGGTATAGGGCGATGATACAGACATGTAGGATCTAGCTGTGGGAGGGAAAGTACCATAGTTACAGGAGGCTCTTAAGAAGAGTAGAGAGAGGATCTGACAGGTGCAATGAGAGTGGGATGACTTTCATACTCAGGTCATCATCCAGGAGACCCAAGTATCAAAGTGACATCAAGAGACCAGAGGGCTCCAGGAGGCACTTGCTAGGTCTCAGCTAGAGACCAGATATAAGGCTATGCAGTTAGCCTACTATTATGTGGCATATGTGGGAGTAGTGCCAAATCTAGCAGAGTAGGTGCCACCATTTTCAGAGTATGTTAGGGCACGAGTAGTTCCACAGGGCCCTCAATCACAGGGACCATGACTGCAGGCACCTCCTTAGGCACCATAGTAGGGTCCACCTCCTCCACCTCCTCTAGGTGGTGATGGACAGAGCTAGACTCATCTTGATATACATTGTAGCCCATTTTTGATACTGTGCTTGAGTAGCACCATTATTTTGATGTACATTGACATTGATCGATCAAGATATATATGAGATTGTCATTTTGATATCATTGTACTTTTGTACATACTACTTTGGATATTGATGTTTATGAGATGTTTTCTATATGGTTAGATGTATGCATTGATAGATATGAGATTATGTATGAAAATGTAAATGATATTGACATGGTTCCTTTATGATATGCAGATGAATATGCACATGTTTTATGTATGTAATATGAAATGCAATGATAGATAAATGTAATGTATGATTTGATTTATGCTTATAATGAATGCACATGTATATGGATATGTAGATGCAAAATGTATGTAAATGCAATTTATGGATGCAAATAGAAATACAATGAAAATGAAATGTATATGATACTAATCATCTCACGCAAGACCTAGCAATACATGACAGGTACTGTTAGGAATAGTCCTAAGAGGGGGGGTGAATCAGTTATCTACAAGTTTCAATTCTTTATCCAATTAAGTATACTTAAACATAAAGCATAAACACAATGAAAGAACACTTGAACACAACACCAATATTTTGGTTACGGGGAAACCCAAATAGGTAAAAACCCTAGTGGGAATTGACACCCACTAATATTATGCACTAGTGTATTATGATCCTTGTTAGAAGATCCTTAACCCTGTTAGGAGTTTCTTGAAAATATATTTAGTACAGTAGACTTGGTCAAGGGTCAGACCCTATTAGGATTCTTTTACAATAGTCCCTGTTAGGGGAGAGGATGCACTGTCCGACAACACACTGCTCAAAGGGGTGAAGGCTACAACCTTCTGTTTAATAGATACACACTATATCTAGATTTTGGTGAACTTTGCTTTGACCTATTGTCTAGATTAGTTCCAATGTATGGCAAAAATACTTTACTTGGTCACATAGACCTTCTATTGATGGCTCAACACTTCGCACACTCTGCTCTGCTCTTATTGTCAACCATAAACCACACTCTAGCAATCACAAATGACTGTCTATAAATATCTTTTCTCTAAATGATATAATCAAGCTAGCCTATTAGAACCACCTTGAAATCATATTAGAGAAGTCATAACAAACTCCAATAATAATTTAGTCAGCTGTACTAAGCACGCAACACATTCTAGGACCTGTCCAATAAGATAATTGTAGATGCATGCTACACACTGTCGGCTCTACCAAATCAACTGGATCTTTCTCCTCAAGATGAATTACCTCATGCACTCTTAACTGAAAATTAAAAACTCTTCTCCAAGCTCTAATCCAAGGGCGCATACCAAAATGGTAGGCGCAACTCTAGAACCAATATAATCTATGTCGGCTCTTCTGAACAAACATAGGAAACTTCTACTGGTGAATAGCGACTGCATAACTTCACTTCTACTAATCATCAGACTCTACATCCATGATTGTAACACCACTAACATGTCTTCATCACATATCCAAATGTAAAAGGCTCCATGATAACTATACAAACAACCATACACAGAACACCACCTATTACTCTGTCAGGAACACTGCTGACACAAGCTGCTATATAACTGTCAGTACTAATAGTTAACCTCTGCACCCATGATATCATGCTGATAACATATATATGCAACATATACAGAAATATTACTCCATAAGTATTCCACACATGCTTCTTACCATATGTTATCATCAATGACAAACATATAGTCAGCACTAGCTTGTTGGAAAATCTCCAACAAGTACTAACCAAAGAATGTTTGAAGATCGAGAATGAGGACCGAACACTTGTCCAACCAAGATGAACCTAGGATGAAAGATGAGAACCTTTAGTGAATAGATTGAGGAGACAATAAAGAGAGCACCAAATCACCATCTCAATGCAAGCATAAGAATGAAAATGCAAGCCTAAGCTAGATGCAAACCCTAGGACTTGGTTGTTGAACTCATTTTATTATCATCATAGAGTTTTTTAGTAACGGATGTTCACAAGATGCCATACAACCCTCACTGACATTGCAATCATGATAATATGAATATGACATTAGTCTTAGATTTTTTGGAATGATGTGTAAGCATTAAGGCACAAGAAGCTAGAATAACCTAAACACCTATTCCTTTTGATTTAGCGAGTTAACATAAGAATCAAAGCACAGTTGTTAGAATGACCTGAATGTTGCTTGCATACAAACATGCCAGACATGTGAGAGTTTCTCCTTTTTCTAAAGAACACTCACAATGACCCTTATGTTCACTTTGTAGGACGAGCATTTACAATTTTGCTTGTAGCAGAAAGAAGTCACTCAAACAAATCAGGAGAAGAGCCAACCTCACCAAAGTTTCCATATAAAAGGAGTCAAGGTACACATGGCCATTCAAAACATGATGAAGGCTCTCATAGTGGACACCCCCCTTATATAGATTCATTTGATCATTAGAACTAAACCGACAAACAAAAAGCAAAGAAAAGATCATGCCCCCTGTCTTCGCTTCTCTCGGTCAAGAGAGATGCCTTAGAGTTTCTTGAGGAGGAATGATAAAGAGAAAAGGAAAATACACAAAATAAAATCTCAACATGCTTCAGAGAGTTTCAAATCCAGTTTTCAATTTCAATTTTAGTTTAAGCAAATTGAAGTCAGATCAGAAGTAGACAGCACGAGAAGTCTCAATAGGATGATGATAGTAGCCAGACATAGTGAGGGCCACTGGTGACTATCGCAAGAGATGTAGTCTCAAGGAAAAATTAGAGTACTAATGAAGTACCAATAGGAAAATTCAATGAGAACCACAGGTGACTGATATGATAGATCCTTAAGAAGAGAGATCTAAGAGCTAATGAAACATTAGCAGGTAGATGCAGTGAGAGCCACTAGTGACTGATGTACAAGAGATCCCAAAAGAGGGGGATTCAAACAAGAGCTAGGTATTAGTAGGTAGGCATAGTGAGAACCACTGGTGACTGATACACAAGAGATCCTCAAGGAGAGAAATATCAATAATAGCTAGGCATCAATAGGCAGACATAGTGAGAACCACTGGTGACTGATGCAAGGAAAATCCTCTAAAAACAATAGGACAATGCCCCGCTAGACCAAGAAGGTGCTCCCAAGTGTGACCAATTTCAATCCATGTAGAGTTGAGAAAAATCTTGAAGATAAGTATAAGAAAATGCATGAGCTAGAAAACTAAATCAGGAAATGAACTAAAGCAGGAAATAGGAAAGAAAACTAAAGCAGGAAAGTAAGAGCCAAGCAGTGCTGCAATAGGTATAGCATTAGGGAACAAAAGGCATTTGTTTACCAGGTTTTCACCATCTTGGCAGAGATTCTATTTGTGCTACAATGACACCTGTTTGCCATGTTTTCATCAATGGCACATTTTTTTTTTTCTAATTTTTTTTGTACTTTTCTCTTTTTTGATTGTTTTGTATTTTTGAATTTTTCACTTTTTTGTATTTTTTCAAATTTTCAATTTTTTTGTATTTTTATCAAGACACCTATTTACTAGGTTTTCACTAGGATAATAGATACATCAAAGCACCTGCTTACCAGGTTTTCACTAAAATGATGTATCATCTTAAAATGGAAGCACTTCCATGTTAAGAGAGTTTAGCCCTCTGAGTGAGTAGTCTAGGTCATGTCAAGCACCTAGAATCAGCTCGTTGCTTGGATCATACTTATTCTCCTCACTCTATTCTACCTGCCCCTGATTTTCACTCCAATCTACATTTCCTAGCATTCTGGGTCTGGATCCTGAGGTTTTTGACCATAAGGTCAAAGTCAAACTTATGGGGTCAAAGTCAACCTCTATCCTAACCTAGTTAGGATCGACCTTGACCCTAACCTGGTTAGTTCCAAGCTCATCCTAGACCCCCTGTCCAGATTTCAAGTTTCCTTGATTTTGGAGTGTCAGGTTTCGAGGATATTTGTTTTCCTGCCTCTGGGTTGGCCATTTCGGGTTTCAGAATGGTAAATCCTTAAATTGCATTTAATCTAGGTATATTTTCTAAAGGTTATGACCTAATTGGGAATTAACTCTCCAAGGTGGCCCCTTTAGAGGATTGTGCCCTAGTTCACTATAAAAGGAGGCCTTTCTCTCTCATTTTCACATCTCATTCTATCATGCTCAAGCACTCTCATGCAAGGTAATCAAGCAAGCATCCATTCAATAATTCAAGTCCTCTTCTCCATCCAAGTTCTTCATTGAAGATCAAGGATTCAAGCATTCAATCCATTGAAGGGATTTGGTTCAACCATTCAAGATTCATCATTCAAACCCTAGATCTAGCCATCATGATGGTATGATCTTCCTTCAAGATCCTTTTGTTCATCTTCAAGATCCATTTATTATTTCCTTCATGGTAGATTCCAAGCATACAATCATGGAGGTTTGATTTTACCAATTTTATGTTCAAGCTTTCATATCAATATACTTGTTTACATTCAAAATACAATTACATACATATCGAATTGCATAGCTTCATTGTTAGATCCATTTCTACTACTTGCTAGCATTCTTATTTCAATTTCAATATCAAGGTTGATTCCAAACTGGGGTTTGACCAAGGCAAACCCCCCAAACAAACAAAAAAATTATTTTTCTTGCAGGTATAGGTGCGGAATTTTGGATCTGAGAGAGGATTTGGATACCCTTTTTAGTGAACTTCCAGGATTTGCGAACAAAGTCAGAATCGACCTTCAAATAAATAATGTAGCCTTTGACCTTTTATGAGGGTCAAAGACTACCTGCCATTGGAAAGACAAAATATTTTTGGGTTTTCTTCATCTTGGCATTTCTAGTCCGAAATAGTTTGCAGAATTGCCTGAAAGTACATAGACATCAGAAATTGGCATTTTCTAGATTTTCCCTAATTTGAGGTTAGTATTTGTATTTCAATTATTTCAGATTTCAACTCTACAAATCTATCATAGGGAAATATAGGGTTTTTCTCTCTCTTTCACATTCTCTATAGATTGATTCGATTATGTATTAACCTTTAGGTTGATCAAATCGAATCTCTCCTTTGGGAATTTAGATTTAGGAGTGGATCTCATATTTCTCCCTGTATCATCTTAAAATGGAAGCACTTCCATGTTAAGAGCATTTAGCCCTCTGAGTAAGTTGTTTTGGGTCATATTGGATGCCTTGAATTGATCTTTGCTTTGATCTAGCTTTCTCCCCGCTTTACACTTCTTTTATGCTTCATTATAGGTGAAATTAGGGTTAGGATCTTAAGGATTCTCCTGAATTTCCCTCTTTCATAGCTCTATTTCTAGGTAGGATTTAGAAATGGATCCTCCTTTCCTTCATCATGATAATCATAGGATTTTATGTCTATCACTAACATCTATCCTATTCTGGCATCAGTTCTAGGTTTCTGGGCATCCCCGGGACCTCTTGACTTGGTTTTGAGTCAACTTGGGACCAAGGTTAGGGTTGAGTTAGAACCTGACTAGGTCAGGGTCAAGCTCAAACTTGACTAGGTCAGGGTTGAGCTCAACCTTGACTAGGTTAGGTTCAACCTCAACTTTGACCCCTTCCTCCAAAATTCCAAATTCTAGAATTTTTGGGCTTTGGGCTTTCGGGAGATTTATTTTCCCGTCTCTGGGTCGACCATTTCGGGTTTTGGAATGGTAAATCATTTAATTTCATTTAATCTAGGTATATTTTCTAAAGGTAAGGACCTAATTGGGATTTAATTCTCCAAGGTGGCCCATCTAGAGGAGTGTGCCCTAGATCATTATAAAAGGAGGCCTTCCTCTCTCATTTTCACATCAAGTTTTCATATCTCATCTCAACTTTTCATGTGCAAGCTCTCAAGGTGATCAAGAAAGCATCCATTCAAGTATTCAAGTCTTCTTCTCCATCCAAGTTCTCCATTGAAGATCAAGGATTCAAGCATTCAAGCCATTGAAGGGATTTGGTTCAAGCATTCAAGATTTATCATTCAAACCCTAGATCTAGCCATCGTGATGGTGTGATCTTCCTTCAAGATCCTTTGTTCATCTTCAAGATCCATTTCATTCTTCTCTCAAGGTGGATTCCAAGAATACAACCATGGAGGTTTGATTTACATTTATTTTTGTGTTCAAGCTTTCATATCAATATACCTGTTTACATTTCAAATACAATTGCATATCTATTGAATTGCATAGCTTCATTGTTAGATCTTTTTCTACAACTTGCTAGCATTCTCCATTTCAATTTCAATATTAAGGTTGATTCCAAACTGGGGTTTGACCAAGGCAAACCCCCCAAACAAACAACAAAAATCCTCCTTTTCTTGCAGGTACATGTGTGAAAATTTAGATTTGAGAGAGAATTTGGATACCCTTTTCGGTGAACTTTCAGGATATGTGAACAAAATTCAAATCAGACTTCAAATAAAGAATGTGGTATTTGACCTTTTATGAGGGTCAAACCTGAGCTAAACCATCTTGAGGAAAGATTTTTGGGTTTTCTCTATCTCAGCATTTCTAGTCTAGTACAGGTTTTAGATTTTCTTGAAAGTGTACATAGACATCAGAATTCAACATTTTCCAGATCTGCCCTAATTTGAGGTTAGTACTTGTATTTCAATTATTCTATATTACAAACATAATATCCATCCACAAGGGAAATATTGGATTTACTTTCTCTCTTCCATATTCATCCACAAATTGATTCAATTGTGTATTAACCTCTAGGTTGATCAAATCGGATCTCTTCCTTGGGGAATTTGGGTTTTGAGAATAGATCTCATATTTCCCCCTCTACATTTGAATTGTGGTGAATCCATTTTACCATCATTCACCCCCTTACATTACACACACTCAATAGGGGTGATTCAATTTTACCCCTATTCATTTTGGTGAACCCGACTAGCTGACTCTCTTTCTTTTTGGTGTTAGATTTCCCTTTGTCTTATTGTGTGTGTTCACCTTCACTATTCATTTTGGTGAACCCGACATACTTACTCTTCTTTATTTTGTGGAACTAGATGCCCTATTGTGTTAAATTTTAGATCCTTTCTTGCATTTAGATTAGATCTAGTTTATGCTCTTGCATTTTAAAATTAAAAAATACACAAAAATCTATATAATCAATAAAATCCAAAAATATTTCTTGCATTTCATTTTCTATGGTGATTGTTAAGATGATTTGGTGTGTAGTTATGTTCTTTATTACTCTTCTTTTAGCATCTCTTTATAATACCTATGATGTTTATGAGAGTATCATTCACTTCATTATTTTGATGACCCTTCACTTTTCTCTTGCTTATGCTTTTGTGAAGATGACCGACACTAGTCTGCCTACATTTAAAACCTTCATTAAAGATTTATGTGGTAGCCTTATTAATCTTTTGGATTATGTGAAGAATTTGGTAGATGATACACCATCTCCTAATCTTCATAATCCTAATCCTATCAACCCTAATCCCAATCCTATCAATCCTAATCTTAATCCTATCAATACTAATCCTAATCTTCCTAATCCTAATTCGATACCTAATTCTCCATCTGTTCATCCTCGCTCTTCCCATACTTATGATGTGATTCAAGCTATAGTTCAGGATGTGGATGTGCAATATTTCTTTGATTTGCCTTCTCCTTTGATTCATGATGATATTAAAGGAAAGGGTAAAGAAACTTCTTCAAAACCTATTATCCCACTTTATGCAACCTTTACTCATGAATATGATAAACAATCACCTCCTATAGAAGCTTTACATAATATGTACACTACTGGATATAATATGGTGACTAAACAAGGTTATAAAGGTTTAGGACTTGGGGTTAATGAGCATGGTATTAGGTTTCCAGTTCATATACCCCCTAAACCAGATATGTATGGTGTTGGTTGTTCAAGATCTCAAGTTAAGGTAGGTGATGCTAAACATCATCCTCCTCTTCACATTCTTCTCCCCACACCTATCTTAGATAACCCTAATACTCATCAAGAAGTGGCTAAGAAGGTATATGTTGAGCTAATGAATTCCAAGAAGGAAATCTTTAGACCTATGTTGATAGATGCTTTATACAAATACAAAAGTCCTTTTCATTATAGTAACAAACATCTACTTGCTGATTATAAACATTTCAAGTTATATGTTAGAGAAAGAGTTGCTTTAGGAATTATATCTCACTCTCGTGCAATTTTACAATTCCTTCATAATTTTGATATAGGGGATTCCCCTCCTTTATATATAATGTAGATGTTCTTCCCCTCTTGTCTCATGACTGGGGGCCAAGAGGTGTATCTTCATAGAGTCTCCTAGGATCCATTAGGCTTTTAGTATATATATTATGTCTTTAGCTTAATTGGTATTCTTTCTCTCCCATTTTTCTATGGCTTTACGTTATGTTTTTAATCATCCATAGAATCTCTCCTTTCTTTTCAAGATATCTTTTCTAAGACATTTGTCTTGCAAAGGTATCCCTTGTCCTTATCTCTGGGGGACAAGGTACCTCTTTCTTTCTCTTTGTCTAGGGAACTGCTTTCCTTAGTTTAGTGGTATTTGTTTATATTGCAATATTATTTCATCATATTGATAGATGTTATGACTATGGATAACCTTTTTATATGGGAAGTTGTTTTCCTAAGTCATCACTTCTTCTCTATGCTACAAATTATGTTCTTTATAAACTCTCACCCTTGCTTTGGTGTTAGAGTTGTTTCCCTCATTTCAAAGATTCCTCTTCCTCTTGATTGCAGGGGGTTTGATGATTGAATCTTTGTTCCTGCTTTTGAAAGATGATATTTTATTTAAAGCACTCCTCTTTGGTGGGGTTCTTGTTGATAAGATTTCTTTCTTTGAGGATCCTTTTTCTATGAGTGGCATATCCTTTTCACGATTATTTATATTCTTGGATGTAGGGGTTAATATCCCTCGCTAAGCATATGTGTACATTTTTGTAAACATGATATCTCCTTGCATTGAGAAGTAGGTATCCTCTTTCATCTTTGTTCCTACACTTGGGGGAAAGGATGCCATCTCCTTCTATCTTTCTGGGATTCACCTCTTTCCTTGGTTAATCAATATTTATCTATTATGTGATATCCAATAATACATGAAAATTTTGGTTTACATTGAGGATCTTTGTCCTTGATCACAACCTATTTTGTTGTTTGACATTGGGTTTTCATGGTTGATATATCTCTCACCCTAGAAACTGAATAGTGTGCTATCCCTCATAAGGGTTACTTTCTTTTCACTTCTTGCATGATATCTCTTTACATTTGTCCCTTCCATGACCTCATAGGAGTTGTGACCTTCTTGGCTTGGACTGGGTGTTGTTTGTGGATTTTGTCTTGATGTTGAAGAAGGTTGTATCCTTGTTCTTTTCTTTCCTTAACGTATTAGAATAGTATGTTTTTTCCATATTAAGGAGGGGGGCATAAATAGGGTCTCCCTTGTACTATAGTTTTTTATTTTTACATGCTAAATCTTGGAAGGTAATGCACATAAGTTGCTAAATCCTAAAAAGACATGCATTTATATGCTAAATATTTCGAAGGTAACACACATAAGTTGCTAAATCTTGAGGAGACACACATTTTTCAAAAATTTTCAATATGCTAAATCTTGGAAGGTAACGCACATAAGTTGCTAAATCTTGAAGGGATACGCATTTTCAATTTCAAACATGCTAAATCTTGGAAGGTAACACACATAAGTTGCTAAATCCTAAAAAGACACGCATCTATATGCTAAATCTTTTGATGGTAATGCACATAAGTTGCTAAATCCTGAAGGGACTCATATTTCCAATTTCCAATATGCTAAATCTTGCAAGGTAACACACATAAGTTGCTAAATCCTAAAAAGACATGCATTCATATGCTAAATCTTCTGAAGGTAACACACATAAGTTGCTAAATCCAGAAGAGACACGCATTTCATATTCATAGTGATACAAGAAGATGGATCTATGAGTATTCTAGAAGCTATCAAAAGATGCATTACAATTGCAAGTATAGTTTATGGGTGCACCTATTGGGCTCTCCCTATAGGGTGATTCATGGTAAGGTGGGCATCTTACTAGGCAAGGTAATCACTCTTTTCCCTTTCTCTCTTTTTTCTTTTATGCTAGTAGGATTGGATCATGAAGCTATGTCATTTATAGTGTTGTTCTTGTCTTTCTTATGTAAACATTTATGCTTTTATGATAGCTTTCCAAATATGATGTTATTATAAGAAATGTTTCTTAGCAACATTTCTTATACTAGTTGATTTGGGTTTGTACTAACCCCTCTTTTGTGTCCTTTTGCACCCTCGTGCACGTATGTTGAGTTAGAATCCTTAGCTTGGGGAATTTTGTCCCTAACTAAGTGTCATTCTATCTTGTTTCAAATCCACTAGAATCTCTTCTTCCTTCTCCTTTACCAAGAGTTTTCATTGAATCCACACTCTTGCTAAAGTGGGGGCTTAATGTATCATCTTAAAATGGAAGCACTTCCATGTTAAGAGCACTTAGCCCTCCGAGTGAGTATTCTAGGTCATGTCAAGCACCTAGAATTAGCTCGTTGTTCAAATCATACTTATTCTCCTCATTCTGATTCTATCTACCCTTGATTTTCACTCCAATCTGCATTTCCTAGCATTCTGGGTCTGGATCCTGAGGTTTTTGACTATAAGGTCAAAGTTGACCTTATGGGGTCAAAGTTGACCTCTATCCTGACCTAGTCAGTTCCAAGCTCATCCTAGACCCCCTGTCCAGATTTCAAGTTTCCTTGATTTCTGGGTGTCAGGTTTCGGGGATATTTGTTTTCCCACCTCTGGGTCGGCCATCTTGGGTTTCAAAATGGTAAATCTTTAAATTGCATTTAATCTAGGTATATTTTCTAAATGTTAGGACCTAATTGGGATTTAATTCTCCAAGGTGGCCCCTTTAGAGGATTGTGCCCTAGTTCACTATAAAAGGAGGCCTTCCTCTCTCATTTTCACATCTCATTCTATCATGCTCAAGCACTCTCAAGCAAGGTGATCAAGAAAGCATCCATTCAAGCATTCAAGTCCTCTTCTCCATCCAAGTTCTTCATTGAAGATCAAGGATTCAAGAATTCAAGCCATTGAAGGGATTTGGTTCAACCATTCAAGATTCATCATTCAAACCCTAGATCTAGCCATCATGATGGTGTGATCTTCCTTCAAGATCCTTTTGTTCATCTTCAAGATCCATTTATTATTTCCTTCACAGTGGATTCCAAGCATACAATCATGGAGGTTTTATTTTACCATTGCTATGTTCAAGCTTTCATATCAATATACTTGTTTACATTCAAAATACAATTACATACCTATCAAATTACATAGCTTCATTGTTAGATCCATTTCTACTACTTGCTAGCATTATTATTTCAATTTCAATATCAAGGTTGATTCCAAACTAGGGTTTGACCAAGGCAAACCCCCCAAACAAACAACAAAACCATTTTTCTTGCAAGCATAGGTGCAAAATTTTGGATCTGAGAGTGGATTTGGATACCCTTTTTGGCAAACTTCTGGGATCTGTGAATAAAGTCAGAATCGACCTTCAAATAAAGAATGTAGCCTTTGACCTTTTATGAGGATCAAAGACTAGATGCCATTGGAAAGACAAAATATTTATGGGTTTTCTTTATCTCGGCATTTCCAATCTAAAACAAGTTGGAGAATTGCCTGAAAGTACACATAGACATCAAAAATTGGCATTTTCTAGATTTGCCCTAATTTTAGGTTAGTATTTGTATTTCAATTATTTTAGATTTCAACTCTACAAATCTACCATAGGGAAATATAGGGTTTTTCTCTCTCTTTCACATTCTCTATAGATTGATTCGATTATGTATTAACCTTTAGGTTGATCAAATCGGGTCTCTCCTTTGGGAATTTGGATTTAGGAGTGGATCTTGTATTTCCCCCTTACATTACACACACTCAATAGGGGTGTTTCAATTTTACCCCTATTCAGATGATCACTTTTTGGAGGACATTTTGCAATTTTTAAGATTTTTACAGAATAAAGTATGTACAGGAGCATATAGGGAATGTCTCAGCAGTAGAATCTCTTTAGGTGCAAAGCATTGATTGGATCTTTGAGTTGTTCTCCTTCAATAGTAGATAGTTGATAATCATCAGACCCAAATGTTGTAGTGATGATGTATGGAATGACCAAGTTTGGTTCAAACTTTCCTTTCTGTATCTGCTGATGTTGATTCTTGGGGTTTTCTCTCAGGAAAAGATCACCTACTTGGAATTCCCTTGGTCTGACTTTCTTATTGTATCTCTTAGAAATTATTTTCTAGTATTCTCTTAGATGATCGAATGCCACTTTCTGACATTCATCCAGTAACTCTAGCTCTTATAGCCAAGATATTCTAATGTCTTCATCAGTAATGAGGTTCTTCACAGAGACTAGTAATGTAGGAATCGACCTCATTAGGCAACACAACATCTATGCCATAGACTAAGGCAAAGGGTGTAGCCCCTATTGGAGTTTGAATGCTTGTTCTGTAGGCCCATAAAGCTAGATTAATCTGGAGGTGTCAATCTCTACTAGATTTTTGAACTGTTATGTGCATGATCTTGAGGATTGTCTTGTTGGGAGCTTCTACCTATCCATTACCCTGGGGATAATAGATCAAGGACCAATACTGGATGATTATGAAATTAGTACATAATTCCTTTAGATTTTTGTTCTTGAAATTCCCCCCATTGTTAGTGATTATTGAGGAGGCTACACCATATCTACAGATGATGTAATTCATTATGAACCTCACTACAGACTTGCCATCAACTATAGTTAGAGGCACTACCTCAACCCACTTAGTAAAATAATATGTGGCTGTGATAATGAACTTGTACCCTTTAGAGGAAGATGGATGTATCTGACCCACCAAATCAAATGCCCATTGCTAAAATGGCCAAAAATTGATGAATGGAATGATCTCCTTGATAGGAGCGTGGATCAAATTTCTGTGAAGTTGACATTGTTTACAAGACTTGGCGTACTGTATAGCATCCTTTTCTATTTCTAGCTAGTAGTAACTAGATCTAATAAGTTTAAAAGCTAATGTTAGACCACTCAAATGAGAACCACATATGCCTTCATGCACCTCAGCTAATGCACGTTTGGACTCATCAGGCTCTAGACACCTAACGAGGGTACCATCAAGACCTCGTCTATACAAGTGATTAGCTACTATGACATATTGTGAAGCACTATGGATTAGGTGGCATTTTTCATTCCAGGTATAAGTGTTTGGGATAATTTGGTCCTGGAGATAGGAGTAGATATGATGGTAGCAAGATGAATCATGTCCAATGACTGAACAGATCATCTTGGATTCAGGGGTACTGTAGGCTAGGTAGTGTAATGTCTCTACCAAGAATTTTATGTCTGAAGTCATTTTCTGGTATTTGTAGCATGGAGGCAAGAGTTGTCATGGCATCAACTGATTTATTATGTGCTCTTGGAATCTGTTGGAAAGAGATCTTGGAATTTGTTGGAAAGAGATGTGTGCAAAATACTATTTGAGGTCATCAACCATTCATTTATAAGGCACCAACTTTTCATCCTTTGTTTGATAGAAATCATTAACTTGATTGACAAACAACTGGGAGTCTCCAAAGACCTTAAGTTCATCCACACACCATTCTATGGCTATCTTCATACCATTGATTAAAGCTTCATATTCAATGATGTTATTTTTACAAGGGAACAACATCTTATATGCCTTTGGTAAAGAGTATCTTTGTGGTGTGACAAATAGTATTCTGACACTTGACCCTTGCTGGGTGAATGAGCCATCAAAGAACATATTCCATGTTTGATGTGTAAGAATAATTATAGACTCATCTGGAAATTCAATTTTCAATGGTTGATGATCCTTGAGAGGAGCTTCTACGAGTTGATCTACAATAGCTTGTCCTTTAATAGATTTTCTCTCTACATACTCAATGTCAAACTCACTGAGTATCATGACCCATTTTGCCAGTCTTCTTGTAAGAGAAGATTTGTTGAGTAAGTACTTTAATGGGTCAATTTTAGCAATAAGTCTTGTAGTATGAGCAAGCACATAGTGCCATAATTTTTCTGAAGCAAACACCACTACTAGACAAACCTTTTCAATGACTGAATAGTTCATCTCATAAGAGACTAGAGTTTTGCTGATGTAATAAATGGCTCTTTCCTTGTTATTTTGGTCTTCTTGAGCCAACAAAGCACCCAAAGATGTGTTTGTAGCTGAAATATAAAGGATTAGTGGCTTCCCATGAATAGGAGGCATTAAGATTGGTGGAATTGCAAGATATTGTTTGATTTGAGTGAGCCCTTTGTCATATTATTTGTTCCACTCATAAGTCACACCTTTGTGTAGAGTTTTGGTGAATGGTTGTCACTTATCGGCCAATTGTGCAATGAAGCACCAAATAGATTGTAGTCTACCTTGAAGTCCTCTCATCTGATTGATGTTCTTTGGTGGAGGCATTTCCATGATGGCTTGAACTTTCTTGGGATCTACCTCTATTCCCTTAGCAAATATGATGTAACCCAACAACTTGCCAGAAGTGACACTGAATGCACACTTTTTCAGATTGAGTCTGAGACTAAATTGTTCCATTCAATCTAGTATAGGACCTAGATTTGCAAGATGTGTTTCCCACTGCATGCTTTTAGCCAAAGTTTCATCTACATAGTCTTCCATTGTTTTGTGCATCATGTCATGAAAAATAGTAGTGACATCTCTTTGATAGGTAGCTCTAGCATTTTTCAGTTCGAAGGGCATGACATTCCAACAGAAAGTTCCCCGAGCACATGTGAAGGCTATCTTTTCTTGGTCTTATGGCACAATTTTTATTTGATTATAACCAAAAAAGTCATCCATTAGAGAATAAATTTGGTAACCAGTTTTCATGTCCACTATCATGTCAATATTAGGCAATGGAAAATCATCTTTAGGACATGCTTTATTCAGGTCTCTAAAGTCTGTGCACATGTAGATAGATTTATCATGCTTTGTAACTAGAACAATATTAGAGATCTACTCTGCATAGTCAATAGCTCTGATGAAACCATCTTTGAGAATTTTTTCTAACTCTTCTTTGACTAAAAGTGCCACATGTGGATGCATCTTTCAAAGCTTTTGTTTGATAGGCTTAACGCCTAGTGCAATAGATAGATGATGCATGATTAGATTGGGATCCAATCCAGGAATATCAAAATAAGTCCATGCAAAATTAATTTTCTTGCTTCGAAAGAAATTGGTGAATTCCTCTTTTTCCTCTATAGATAGAGACTGTGCTAAATGAATAATCTAAGGTGCAGCTTCCGCACCCAAATTCACTTCTTGGGTTGGCTCAATCAATACTAATGATCTCTCTTGAAAATGACTGGGAAGTGTATCAAGTATCTCATCCTTGGGTGCCTCAGAGAGGTTTTCACCCTTGGATACATCTTTTATTTTTACATTTTTTGGTTTTGACACTACCACAATGTGGTTTTCACCATGAGAGCATCTATTCTTTTTTCTTTTAATTTTATGACTAAGATACTTGATATCAGCTTCAGTCATGTTGATATTGTCTTCACTAGTGGAGAACATTACAGGTTCGACAACATTAAGATAATAGGCAAGAGTGTAGTCATTCTGGAACATAAGGACTTCACTAGATGGAGAGGGAGAGTTCCAGTTGATAAGTTTGGGATGGCAGAGTGAAAGAGAAGTGGCAGGTTCAAGTGCTTTCATAGTATAGCCATCAAAAGCATGGATGAGTAAGTCAAGACCTAGAGTGATCTCATCCAAAGGTGTGTTTGATTGTTCTTGAGTCCTCATAATGAAAGTAGAGGGAATGTCAGTGTTAGTAAATTCACACTCAGTCAACCTAACACTAGACCCTTCACCTACTTTGAGAAGGTTTTCATACACATGAACAACATCTATATCTTTATGAAAAGTTGCATTAGATAGAGAATCAAACTCATATTCATGTGAATCAGTGATGCTTGATATGGGAATTCCATCAACACTAGTTGTACCATCAGACTTATCTTCATCTCTTGTAGTTTAATGGTTTGCTAAAGTTGGTCTTGTTCAAACCACTTTTGAAAATGTAGTGGTATGTACCATTCATCTTAAAAATTGGGATCAGCCATTTGTATTTCTCTCCATTGGTCATACATGAGTCGATGCACTGAAGCACTTTCATTGGAATCACTATCAGTCTCTACTAGGTTGAAAGGTCTAATAGGTTCATCTGGTTCTAAAAAGAGTGTAGAAAATTCTAGAGGAATAGGATATGGAAAAGTATCCTTGTTAGAACTATTCTCTAAATTATCAGCCGTGGTAATGTCCTCAAATTCTAGCTAGAATTCTGGTTCTGGTTCTGGCTCTGGTACAAACTTGTTAATCCCTAGGTGAAACAGGATTTTCTTGAAGCTTAGACATGAGGTGTCCTTGGTATGATGACCTATGGCTTCAATTGGTTTAAGAAAACCATTATCATTCACCCCTATAGGGCCACTCCCTTTATAACTAAAGCGCTTCATGATTTTGAAGGCTTCACTGTATGGTTCTTGTTCTAAGTCATGGGTAGGAGTGATCTATTCAAATGTTTCTTTTCCTTTATAAATCCAAGTTGTAATAGCTCTTTCCTCATCTTCATCCTCTAATGATGTTGGGGCCTTGACAAAGGAACCATCATAAATTATTTGGGGAGAAAAAGCAGGAGGTTTTTTGTTCTCTGAGGGTCTCCCATAGGAACGTGGAGACAGAGGTAGAGCTACTAATGATAGTGCAGGTTCTATTTGATACCCTCCCATGCCTATATCCTTAAACTTCAAATTGTGTTCCATTTCCTTGAACTTGGCATCATAGAATTTAGTGGACTCTCTATTAGTTGGGACAAGACTGTCTACAGATTATGCAAGTGTGTTACAAGAATAATTGGTATTGGCAGGAACTTTCACTTCTGGACCATGGAACAAGAACTTAATACATTGATGATATGTAGATGGAACCACCTGCATTTCATGGGTCCATGGTCTACCCAATAGTATATTATATGCTAGAGGAATATCTAGAACCTGACAAATGACATCTCTTTCAACAAGTCTGACCTGGATTGGTAGCACAACCAGACCTTTGGATTTGCATTCTTCTTCATCATATGCCTTAATGGTGATTTTCTTATGGGCATCTATGCAATCTTCATCATTTCCTACCTAGGTGAGTAGCTTAGCAGAGAGAATATTAAGGCCAACACCATTTTCAATGAGGATGCGATGGACATGCTTTGGACCTATCATGACTTCTATATGCAAAGGAGCATTGTGCGAATGGCTTGGTGAATGGTCATCTTCTTTAAAAAGGAAAAATAGTGCGGTGAGGTCAGGTGACCCACCATGGATTGAAAATAATCAAGATCCAAATCTTTTGGGACATTTGCCTCAGTGAGGGATTTATCCAGAATCTCTCTATGAGCAGGCGAGATCTTCAACAACTCAAAGATAGTGATCTGAGCATTGGTACATTGTAGATAGTCTAGAATGCTATAATTAGCTGCACTAGATGTAGGGACTAATTTTGAGTTCTTCTTGGTAAGACCAACAACAAAATTATCTGTAGGTTGCTTCGGAGCGGACTAGAAGGGTCAGGACCCTTAATGGTGATTTTCGCATGAGAGCGAGTAACAATGTTTACGCAATCTTGAGACGATTCAGGTTTGGAAGAATGAGACCTGGGGCCTCGTAAGAAAAAAGGAGTCTTAAGCTTAGGAGCATCTTCACTCCCCTTAGTAGTAATCACATTGCAATACTCAACCTCAATAGGTTCAATGATGTTAATGACATTGTCATTGGTAGTGTACATGTAATTGACCTTAGCATTGGTGTTCTTAGTCTTGGAAGATTCAGCTTTCTCGTGAGGTGAAAAGGGATCTTTAAATGCCTGATGATCTGAATTCTTGTTATGGCCATCCACAACAATGTCATTATTTTCAATCAAATCTTGGACTCTATGGCGAAGCTGGAGACAAGTAGAAGTCTTATGACCCTTATTTTGGTGATAGTCACAGTATGCGTTGTCATTCCACTAAGGAGGTCATAGTTGCAGATCATAGAGATGCTTTTCCAAAGGAGTGAGTATCTTATTCTACACAAGAGTCTTATAAACCACATCAAGTAGTTCTCCTAAGGATGTGAACTCATGCTTGGGTTGGGATGCCCAAGGTTTGTTTTTAGAGAATCTTGAAGGTTGTCGAGTCTCCATTGTAGCCTTCTCTGTAGCTTTGACCACCTGTATACTAGATGAAAGATTGAAAATAGATTTCACAGGCTTTGGGGTCACATTGTTGACCACTCCATCATTTACAACATCTCTATTCTTGTTGACAAACTTCCCTTTATCTTTGTTTGAGAAGGAAGACCCTTGTTTGTTATCCTTTTGCAAAGTCAACTCTCCTTTCTTGATCATAAATGGTTCTATGCGCACAAATTTTTTAATCATACTATCAAAAGTTAGGGGACCTTGTAATTGTACTTGATATCCAAAATCTAGGACAAGATTGTCCAAAAAGATGTCAAGTCTCTCAGACTCTAGTAGCTTGTGAGGATATTTTGTACATAGCCGTCTCCATCTCTAGAGAAATGCTAGGAAAGTTTCCCCTTGTCACTACTTCAAGTTACAAAGATCTTGAATATTGACTGGATGTTGAATATTGTGTGAGTAATGTTGGATAAATAGATTAGTGATCTTGTCAAAAGATTTGATTCTAGCAGGTAACCGAGAAAACCACTCCATAGCTGACCCACCCAAACTATGAGGAAAGAGGTGCATAAGATACGTTTGATCATGTATGAATTCCATGGATAGAGTGCCAAACTCTCTCAAGTGATCTTGGGGATCAGTAGTACCCAAGTATTTTTCATATTTAGGTAATGCTACACCTTTGGGAAAAGGTGGCATGTGAAGACTCTTATCAAATGGGAAAGGACAAATGATTTCCATTATGAATTGTTGTACAGGTTTATCTTTATCCCTTGCAAGTTGGCTAATTTGGTCTTGCATGTCTTGAATCATCTTTTGCAACTTTATGGTCTTAGTCTCTTCTTCTTTGGCCACAAGCATTTTGACTTGGTAGTCTGGGGGTAATTTGGCTCCTTATTTGGCCAGTTGTAGAAAATATTTCTCCTTCTCCTCTAGAAGGAGGATCTCCATCATCTTGATAAGACTTTTGTTGGCTTTCACCACATCTATGTCATTTTGACTTATCATCTCATTGTCATTACCAAGGATCTCATAAATGCTCAGGACTTGATTTTGGTCACCTTGGTTTTGATTTTGATCATATGGAGGGGGGCGATAGTGATATGGCTATTGATCGCCTTGAGGTTTTTTTTGAGATTGGTCTTGATTCAGATTATTTTGGGATTGATCATAATGTTGATCATTTTGAGAGTGATCAGGATGCTAGCTATTTTGAGATTGCTCATGAGTTTGGCTGTATTTTCCTGGTTGGAAATCAAATGGATCTCCCATCTTGTTAATATAGGATTGGGCAGCGAGTGAAGACTCAGTAAAATGATATGAATGATGCTGAAAGGGAATGGCTAAGGTAATCTTTGGTGCTTTAAAAGGATCAAAAGGGTCGATAGGTTCAAATGGTTTGATAGGTTCGACAGAGTTGGTAGGTTCAATAATGCTAATACGATTAGTCCGAGGAAGTGGCTTCTCAAAGTTATGAAACAATGAGTTATCTTGTTGTTGAAACAATGAGTCAGGTTGTGCTTGAAACAATGGATTATTACACACCTCAGACACTAGAGATGAGGATTGAGGTGGACTATCTTTCAGAGTACTCAATGAAGAGGAACTTGTGGATCCCTCACAATACTCAGATTGGATAATGGGTTGGCAACAACCTATTTCTTGATTACGAGGTTTAACCCTACCTTGTCTGATTACACAGATGGGGAATGTGTTGCCACTTCTAGTTGTAACATGCATAGATGAAAATGTAACGAGAGAGGACTTGGGATAATGCTAGAACTCTATCTCTAGGATAGCAAAAAAAGGAGATATAAGAGGCTAGAACAACCAAGGTGTGAAATGCACCTGACATGAATCATCAAGAGTATGGCTAGAATAGCCAAGATGTGACTATCACATCATAAGGTACAAAAACATAGTGAGATAGGACAAATAACAAAGAGAAAATATGAGTTTAACCAGTAACATTCAGTTCGCAGCTTGAGACACTCAGTTTTAGATAGTGAACAATAGGAGAACTAGCAAATAGACCTCAGACAAAAATTAGATCAGGCATAAAATTCACCAGTTAATGGGAAATAACTCTGTTGGTCCATTTTCTAGTTCATGCAAAAATCCCAAGAAAATGGCCTTTTCCCTGCAAGCTTTGTTAAGTTGTCTTGCTCTACCTGCACTCATAGTTTTATCTTGCAAAGAAAATCCATAGTGTTTCATGGTTTGAGCTCTTAGCCCTGTATTCTTCATGTTGTCACCCTACTCCAGTTCAGATCGCATCTCCTGAATCACAAATCCAAAAAGTTATTCAAGTTCTAAGGTCTGCAGGAAACAATTTCAAGAATCTACCATAGTGTCGAAAACCCACAATGTTTTTGAAAATCCATGATGTTTTCAGTCTATGCAAAAACCTTCATTGTTTTCAACCTTATGCCTTCCCACATTTGCATGCTTGTCTTTTGGCATCGAAAACTCTATGTGTTTTTAGTCTTTCACTGTGTCAAAAACTTTGTGTGTTTTTGACCTCGGTCTTAACTGGGCAAGTGCGATCGTTGGTGGGTCCCAGTTCTTCTCAATTGCCTGGTGTGGTTAAAGTTCAGACATACTTGGTGGTTGTTTTATGTTCACATGGTGAAGATGCACGGTTTTTATCCTTCACACTTTTGCGATAGCCGTAGGATTTTCCTGTGTGGGCATGCCGTGGGTCCAGGTGGGTTTGCGTGTAAGACAGTTCTGAGGTGCTCATTTCTGATTGGTCCATGTGGTGATGAGTCAGAAATGTCAGCAAGGCTTGTGTTAGTGATTTCAATCTACGGTCGGTGTGTGATCACATGGAATATTCTCACCCCATGCGATCATGCACCCACCGTCTGATAGGATGCTAACGGGTTTGTTTGTAGTGGGTCCACTGTCAGAGGATGTTGAGGTGGCAAGGTTCTATTGGATGCAGGGTAGAGATGTGGGATTGGTTGTTAGAGCCCTTTCAATCCTATGGTTGCCACATGATCACAAGGAATATTCTTTCCCTTTGTGATCATGCAACAACCGTCGATCTTGCAGAGTTTAAAAGGGTTGACGGGCGGTGGGACCACTTGCTCGGTGTTGTGATGTGTTGAACTTTGATTGGCCAACGAGTGCTGAGGTGGATGTGCTTGGTGGGACCATTACTTAATGGTAGGTAGTGGCAGCGGTTATGCTAGCGGTTAGTCACATGTTCATAGAGCCTTTTTCAAGGCTATGCGATCATGCGACTAACATTTTGTGTCAACCCTATGCAGCGGCGGTTATGCAGTGGTCAAGAGTTGAAGTGTGTCGCATGTTCACATAGCCTACTTCCGGGCTATGTGATCATGCGAAAACTATTTGGATATCACCATTGCAGAGTTAGGGCAGGTCCATAGTGCCAGTGTTGCTGAGTTGTTCAACTTTGCTTGGTTGTTGACTGCTGACTGGACCGATGACTTTTCAAAGGGGCCCGCGACTGTTGTGAGATTAAATGTAGATCACCCACTTTTCCAGGAAAGGATTGAATCTATGACCATGTTTTAAACTCTTGGAGTGACCGTTGGGATTTAATTTCAAATTTTGCAAAGGGTTTGCAATGACAGAGGTACCAAAAATTCAATTTTTGAGTGGCCAAAGTGGGTAGAATGGATTGTCAAATGCTGCGGAGTGGTCCAGGCTGCCATGATAGTTGCAGAGGAGTGTCTTTCCATAGGGGATTAAATGATACAGTACCCTAAAATGTGTTGCAGAGGTCAAATGTGGCTGGATTTCTTAGGATTTGATGATAATTTGGTACTTGGACCAGTATAGGGCTAGTTGGCTGTTGAAATTAGATTGTTTGAGCTTGCATGCTACGTCTTGATCCTTGTCTTGTTTGTGTTAACTCCTCAGGGGGGGGTTAGGTGTTTTTAAATTTTTGAGTTGGAAATGATCATCGTGCTTGCATTGTAACCTTGGTATAAAGGGGATTTTGTGATCATTTTTGAATTATTGGGAGTTAGGTTTTCAAACTTTTCTGGTTGTGAGTCTTCTGCCCAGTTTGAATTGTAATGACCTATTTTGGTATATTTTGACAATAGAAAGAAAATTACAGGTATAAGCTATAGTTTGCAAGCATGGTTCCTTTGGATTGATTGTATACACTTGAGGATTCTTCATACTTAATACAGGCACATGATTCTTATCTCTCCTTTGTGTCAACATAGATAAATTTTGAACTTTCTAGTTCATTGCATAACCATTTTTATGTATATGCCTTCATTCTTGAGTTCTAATCCAGGATTAGATGAAATGATGCTCTAGATGGGACATAGATTTATCTTTTTTCTATGTAAGGATACTTTGTAAGTAGTAAAGGAGATTGTAAATGTGTTTATGGCTTTGAATCTTAGATATATTCTAGTGTGTGTGTGTAGTCTATCTAAGAAACCTTGCCCAATGGATGAGGCACTGGCCTAGATATGCATTTCCTTGTTGACATGTCCTGATCGAGGTTGTTATGATTCAAACACATGAAATTAAGAAGCATCCTTAAGTTTTTAGTATTTGGTTGTGTAAGGTTCCACCCCATAGTAATGGAGAGTCAATGAATGTGTAGTTATCATTTAGTACTTTCTTACTATCCTTTTATTTGTTATTCAAACCCAGTCTTTGGTGTGTGAAGTATAGTTTACACTGGGTTAGGTGCACCCGCCATGGTTTTGCAAAGCCAGAAGAAGAAGAGGGCAGTCTTGTCCCTATAGTTGGTCTAGTTACCCTAAGACCTCATAAAATTTTGGAGTTAACCATTCCTAAAATCCATCTGAGGGTATATTGGTAGCCTAAAGAGCATAAGTGTCATTTTGAACACCAACAAGATGGTGACTCTACTGGGGAAGTGTTATACATGTTCATCCTAACTAGTAGGTCATCATTGGAAGAAACAGGGTTGTTCTTGTCCCTTGTCTCTCTAACTCATTTGAGTATTTCTAGAGTGAAGAAACTATATTGTGATATTCCCAATACACTTGGGTGGTGACTCAAACATCTCTGAAGCAGTGCTAGTTAGTATTTATTTTGCAAGATGAGTTATAGAGGTACTAGGTCTCAGAGAAAGGAGCATCCTAAAGATATAATGGAAGAAGGCATTCCAAGCACTTCTAGGCCTAGTCAGACAAGGGGAGGAAAGAAGAGAAGAGGTGTTTCTCATACTTGGAGAAACAAGAAAGATACCAGACAAGAAACCCAAACCAGGCCTAGTCAAGAAGAAAATAATTCAGAATATGAAGAGGTTGTTGATTTGGGATTGAACCAATATGAGGATGAAACTCAAGTGGGAGATGATGACTCTAAGACCACTCTCCCTGAATCAGAAGAGATCTTTGAAGAGGTCTATGAACTAGAAAGAAGAGTTCAAGAACAGCTTGCCATTAGGCAGCAAAGAGAAAATGATAAAGAAGATAAAGTAAGACAAGCCATGATAAGGGCTGATCAGCTAAAGAGGTAGTTACTAGATTTGGAGGCAATTAATTTTGTCCCAGAGCTTGAAAGAGTAAATGAATAGCCTATTATTCAAAAAATATGTGAAGAAACTAGACCAAGAGATAAAGGCAAACAAAAGGCTGTTGGGATTCAAATCAGTGAACAAGTTATTGTGGATAGGACATTAGATCCAAGATTGAGATTAGATTCAGATTTGGAGATAGCTAGAAGGAAGAAAGAAATATTGGATAAAGAACTAGAGAAAGCAGAGTTGGAGGCTTCTACTGCAGAAATAAAAAAAAAGATTGATTTTCTCAAGCATACTTCAGGACCTTCAAATGTTGCTGCTTCCTTTTTAGGACAAGGTGGAACTCATGGTAACAATGCAGCTCAAGCAAATGGTGTACCGGGTGCTACTAGAGTTCCTGATGGTTCAAACATAAGGACATCTACATCTCAAGGAATGGATCCACTACATGGAGCTCCTATTCATGAAAGGTACAAACAACTTGTCTTCTTTGGTATTCCTGGTTACCCTAATGCAATCCCTGATGAAATTAGAAAGAAGCTTCCTAAATTTACTAGAAATAATGTCATCACATGTGAAGAACATCTAAAAAATTTCATAGATGTAATAGATGATTATAATATAGAACCTGATGATGTTATAATGAAGCTATTTGTACAATCCCTGATTGAGGATGCTAGGGATTGGTTTAGAGGGTTACCCCATGCTAGTATAGGGTCATGGAATGAATTCAAGAATTGTTTCAAGGAACACTATGGAGATAAAAAAAATGAGGGTTTTATCTTGAATGAATTCAATAACATAACGAAGAATCAGAATGAAGAGGTCCTTGAATTTAATATAAGATTCCCAAAGGCTATGCATAGGCTCTTGCAGGTTATCAGACTAGATGACAGGGTATGTCTTGTGACATACTTGAATGCCTTTGATGCAAAAATGGAATACCTCTTGAGGGACAAGAACCCTAGAAATCTTGGGGAAGCTTACAAATTGGCCATCAACATAGAGAGCAATAGAAGAATATCAGGAAAGATAGGAAGAAGAGATGATTGCAGGCCTCAAATGTAGAGTAAGAAAGAAATGGGAAGGTCTGCTGACTCTAAACCTAAAGAGGATGACAATCTAAAACAAATTTTAAAGGCTTTGGAAGGTTTAAAGCCTGGTGAAAAGGGAAACAATAGAGCTGTGACTATGGAGAGGTCAGCTCCAAACAATTTTAGCAGATAGCCAAGAATGCAAAATTACCCTTACAACACTCAGTGGAAAGATGGCAAGCCCATTTTCCCAACCAAGCAAGAAAGGCCTGATGGAAGGATCCCTGATCCCTTGCATAGAAATTCAGTAAATATGACTGAAGATATCCCATGGTGTGCTGCTTATCAGTCTCCTCATGACCTTGAGCATTGTGTCATCACTTTAAACTTACAAGAGAATCAAGAACAAGAGGAGCAATATGACAAGAATGGTTGTGGAATGACTTCTGCACATATAGAGGATGAGAATGATTTTGATGAAGAAGATGAAGAGTTTGATGATGTTGGATGTGGTATTGTGAGGGGTGAGGATCAAGTTTCTTTAAGAAGACCATCAGATGAAGAAATTGCTCAGATCACTACAGACATGGTTACTCAAGCTAGAAGCAATTATAACTTGAGGAATAGGACAGTTGGAAATGCAACTGGTAAGCCAGGCAGTATGTTTATCAAGGAGACAGAAAATGGTACACAACAGCATGGAGAAAAGGGAAAGGGTGCCGATGATACTAACCAAGTGAAGGTAAAAAGGAAAGTTGTACCTATTGCAGCACCTAAGAATAAAGTAAAGACATCAGAGGTAGTTGTTCCCATTCCTTAGAAGGGAGAGGAATCTCCTCGCAAAGACAAATCTGGTTTCACAAAGGATAAAGTTGTCACTATCTTTGAAGAAGACATGAACAACCAAAAGTATGTTCCAATTGATATGTCCAAATTGCTTTCACAGATCACTGTCAAGGTTCTACTTTTGGAAATGATGAGAATAGAAGAACATAAGGTCAAGGCCTTGAATTGGGTAAATGGTGTTTCTTCTGTAGGAATCCAAGAGGTGAATAGAAATGACAAACATGTGGCTTCCTTGGAAGACACACCTGACAGTAAGAGTGAAGAAATTATTTCTAAGATTCCTCAAATTTTCTTGGATACAAATATTGTAAATAATGCATCAAAGACAGTTGATCCTTTCTTTTTCTCCCTTGTGATTGGTGGTAAAATATTGAAGAATTGCATGATCAATTCTGGAGCATCAAACACTGTCATGCCTACAGAGATCATGAAATCATTAGGACTAAAGGTTGATACACCTCACGGGAGATGCCAAGCTATGGACTCAAGAGAAGTGCCAATAATTGGTACCATCAAGGCTTTGCCTTATAAATTAGCTACATTTCCCAACAAACAGTTGACTATGAGTGTTCTTGTAGTTGACATTCCTCCTCAATATGGAATGTTGTTATCTAGAAAGTGGAGTGCCTCCATGGGAGGAAGTATTCAATATGACTTGTCCTTTGCCACTTTTGACATTGAAGGAGAGAGTTTGAAGGTGTCAAGGGAAGCCAGGACCCCACATATGATTGAGGAAAATGAAAAAGATAGCATGAATTGTTTTTTTGACACTGACATTGGCTCATTCCAAGTCTAGAGGAATGAGATGCAGGAGAAGGTCAGGCCTATCCTTTTGGCTGATGATGAGAGTAACATGGTAGAGGGTAGTGTCTTGTGGACATTATATTTTGATGGAGCAAGTTCTAGAGAAGGTGCTAGAGCAGGAGTGTTATTGGTGTCCCCAAGTGGTAAGACTTTTAAGTTTTCTTTCACTCTCTTGTTTCCTTGCACAAACGATGTTGCAGAATATGAGGCCCTATTGATTGGTTTGAGACAAGCATCAAAACATGGGATCAAACATCTTAGGGTGATTGGTGATTCTGAGTTAATAGTTTCTCAAATTAGATCAAAGTATGCATCTAAGAATCAAAGGCTAAAACAATATAGAAATGCTATATGGGATGAAATTGAGGGTTTCAGTGCCTTTGGTATTGATTGGGTGGATAGAAGCCAAAACAGGATGGCAGATTTACTAGCAAGCATAGCCTTAAGGCCAGAGGATGTTACCTTTGCAGGGATATCCAGAATTAAGTGTAAGTCTAGGCCTTCTATCCTAGATAATGTTGAGAATTGGAAAGTTTTTTCTGATGATTAGGATATTTTGAGATTCTTGCAGTGTGAATCTCATTTTGATGGTCAGGAAATGGATTTTAGCACCTATGTTGACATTAGAGATGGAAAAGAAAGTGTTCTTGGGAAGGAAGTTTTGCAACTAAAGTCAAATAGGATCCCTAGGGGATTGGTTGCCCTTGAAATGACATTTGATGATAAGGAGAGGGCTTGTGTTTCCAGAATTGTTGACAAGAAAAATGATTTGGAGGAAGTGAATCTAGGAACAAGCCAAGAACCAAAAAATATTTACATAGGTAAATGCTTATCTCAAATAACTAGAAGAAATTTGATTGATCTTCTCAAAAAATTTAGACATGTTTTTGCATGGTCTTATGATGATTTGAAGGCATATAGAGAAGATCTCTTTCAACATGAGATACCATTAAAGGAAGGAACTAAACCTTTTAGGCAAAAATTAAGGCCTGTGAACCCTACTTTGGCACCAAAAATGCAAGATGAACTTAAAAAGATGATGGATGCTGGCATTATCAAGCCTATCAACATTGTACTTGGGTGTCAAATTTGGTTCCAGTCAGAAAAAAGAATGGTGACATTAGGTTATGTGTTGATTTTAGGAATTTGAATGTCAATTCTTTAAAGGATAATTATGGTCTGCCTAACATGGAAAATATGCTGCAAAGGGTTACTAGATCAGAGTTAATGTCCATGATGGATGGCTTCTCTGGATATAATTAGGTCATGGTCAATGAGTTAGAACAATTTAAGACTGCATTCACTACCCCTTGGGGAACATATGTTTATGTCAGAATGCCATTTGATCTGACAAATGCAGGAGCTACTTTCCAGAGAGCTATGGATGTGGCCTTTGTTGATTTCATAAATAAGTTTTTAGTGGTATATCAGGATGATCTCATGGCATATTCAGAGAAGGAGGATCAGCATTGTGAACATCTTGAAAAGATCTTTATCAGAGCTCTAGAGCATGGAATCTCTTTAAATCCAAAGAAGTGTTCTTTTGGTGTTGTGGAAGGCAAGCTCTTAGGACACATTGTGTCCAAGGATGGAGTAAGAATTGATCTTGAAAGGGTTATAGCAATAGACAAGCTCTCACCACCAAGGAATGTTAAAGGAGTATAGTCTTTCTTTGGGCAAGTGAATTTTCTAAGAAGATTTGTTACAAATTTTGTAGAAATTTGTATTCCTATCTCTAGGATGTTGAAAAAAGATGCAAAGGTAGAGTGGAATGAAGAAGAAGATAAATCTTTCAGAAGTATCAAATAGGCCATTAAAGATGCCCCTGTTTTGAGGACCCCTAATTATGGTAAGCCCATGTAGATTTTCTCTTTTGCTTCTTATCATATGGTTGCAGCAGTTTTATTGCAAAAGAACTCAGATAGATATGAGCAACCCATATCATTTTTTAGCAAGTCTTTACATGTAGTAGAATTGAAATATGATATCACTGAGAAACAGACGTATGCCCTAGTCAAAGTAGTCAAGGCTTTTAGGTGTTATCTTGTGGGAGCTAGGGTGGTTGCTTATGTTCCTAGTGTTTTCGTTAAGGATATTTTGGTGCAACAAGAGGTATCAGGAAAAAGATGTAGATGGATCAATAGGATCCAAGAGTTCAATATAGATATTCAGATTACAAAATTGGTAAGAGGCCTTGGTCTTGCAAAGTTGATGGCACAGAGTAATCTGGTTGCAAATCATGTGAATATGTTAGAGGAAGAAGAGAGGCCATATATTTGTGATATGGATTATTGTGATTGGTATAAAGATGTCATCAATTACTTGCAGAGGTTGGTCCTTCCCCTTAACATGAATTAGAATAAGAGGAGGACTATCAAGTTACAGTCAGCAAGGTATGCCATTATACATGGTGAGTTGTGGTGGAGAAGCAGTGAAGGAGTATTGCTAAAGTGTGTTGATCATGAAAGATCTAAGACTCTGCTAGAGGAAATGCATCAAGGTGTATGTGGAGGAAACTATATGGAAAAGACCACAGCCCACAAGATCCTTAGGTCTAGATTTTGGTGGCCTACAGTTTTTAAAGATACACATCAATTTGTGAGGAAGTGTGATGCATGCCAGAGATTTGCAGGAAGGATGAAATTCAATGGGAATTTTCCACTTAGACCTATTTTAGTTCAGGCTCCTTTCCAGAAGTGGGGTATTGATTTCATTGGTGAGATCCCAAACAAGTCTAGTGGTGGACACTCATATATACTAGTGGCAACAGACTATTTTACCAAGTGGGTTGAAGCTATCCCTACTAGGAGGGCTACTAGTAAAGTGGTAACTGATTTTATAATGCAGAACATCCTCACTAGATTTGGTTGCCCAGAGACAATTGTGGTTGATAATGCAATGTGCTTTAGATCACAAGAGTTTGGTGATTTTTCTTAGCAATATGGGATACACATTTCATTTTCTTCCCCATATCATCCACAAGGAAATGGCTAGGTTGAATCCAGTAATAAAAGCCTTATTAAGATTCTCAAGAGGGTGTTGGATAGAAATAAGAAAGTTTCGGACTCCAAATTATGGTGGGCATTGTGGGCTGATAGAGTAACTGTAAAGAAGGCCATAGGTTGTGCCCCTTTTGACCTAGTTTATGGAATAAGTGCTAGATTACCTCATAACAATTTGTTGCAAATGTACAAGTTCATCCACGCATATGATGAAGATTTGAATGATGAGATGAGAATGTGAATGGATGAATTGATCTAGTTAGAGGAAGTAAGGAGGGATGCACATGAGAGAAATGAGACATTGTAGAGGTAGTGTAAAAATTTGTTTGATAAGAGGACAACTCAAAGAAGTTTTGAAATTGATGATCTGGTCCCGATGTGGAATGCAAGGTTGGAAGATAAGGGAAGGCATGGAAAGTTTGATCCTATTTGGTTGGGCCCTTATCTTATTGAGGGAAAGTGGGGAATAGATTCATATATCTTGAAGGATTTAATTGGTGGTACTTTGGAATTGCCTGTTCATGGACAATTCTTAAAGTTTTACTTGTCTTGAAGTATCTCTTCCATGAACAGTAGTTTAGGTTCCCTTATTTTTCTCTGCTCTGTGTTTTTGAGTTGGATTTTTTTTGAGTTGGTCTGCTCTCCCAGTGATTCTGAATCCTTGCTATGCCTGCAAGAGACATGTATCCCCTAGTATGAGCCACTGTTGGTCCATTTTCTGGTTCATGCAAAAATCCCAGGAAAATGGCCTTTTCCCTGCAAGCTTTGTTAAGTTGTCCTGCTCTACCTATAGTCATAGTTTAATTTTGCAAAGAAAATCCATAGTGTTTCATGGTTTGAGCTCTTAGCCATGTGTTCTTCATGTTGTCACCCTACTCTAGTTCAGATTGCATCTCCTGAATCACAAATCCAGAAAGTTATTCAAGTTCTAAGGTCTGCAGGAAACAATTTCAACAATCTGCCACAGTGTCAAAAACCCACAATGTTTTTGAAAATCCATGATGTTTTCGGTCTTTGTGAAAACCTTCATTATTTTTGACCTTATGTCTTCCTAATTTTGCACGCTTGTCTTCTGGCATTGAAAACTCTATGTGTTTTTAGTCTTTCGCTGTGTCAAAAAATTTGTGTGTTTTCGACCTCGGTCTTAACTGGGCAAGTGCAATCATTGGCGGGTCCCAGTTCTTCTTAGTTGCCCGGTGTGATTAAAGTTCAGACATAATTGGTGCTTGTCATATGTTCACATGGTGAAGATGCATGGTGTTTATCCTTCATGCTTTTGCGACAACCATTTTATTTTCCAGGGTGGGCGTGCCGTGGGTCCAGGTGGGTCTACGTGTCAGACAGTTCTAAGGTGCTCATTTCTGATTGGTCCATGTGGTGATGAGTTAGAAATGTCAGCAAGGCTTGTGTTAGTGATTTCAATCTACAATCAGCATGTGATTACATGGAATATTCTCACCCCATGCGATCATGCGCCCACCGTCTGATTGGATGCCGATGGGTTTATTTGTAGTGGGCCCACTATCAGAGGATGTTGAGGTGGCAAGGTTGTATTGGATGTAGGGTAGAGATGTGGGCTTGGTTTTCAGAGCCCTTTCAATCCTATGGTTGCTGCATGATTGCAAGGAATATTCTTTCCCCTTGCGATCATGCGACAACCATCCGATCTTGCAGAGTTTAAAAGGGTTGACAGGCGGTGGGACCACTTGCTCGGTGTTGTGATGTGTTGAACTTTGATTGGCCGATGAGTGCTGAGGTGGATGTGCTTGGTGGGACCATTACTTAATGGTAGGTAGTGGTGGTAGTTATGTTGGCAGTTAGTCACATGTTCACAGAGCCTTTTTCAAGGCTATGCGATCATGCGACAGACATTTTGTGTCAACCCTATGCAGCGGCGGTTATGCAGTGGTCAAGAGTTGAAGTGTGTCGCATGTTCGCATAGCCCACTTTCAGGCTATGCAATCATGTGACAACTATTTGGATATCATCATTGTGGAGTTAGGGTGGATCCACAGTGCCAGTGTTGCTGAGTTGTTCGATTTTGCTTGGTTGTTGACTGCTGACTGGACCGATGACTTTTCAAAGGGGCCCGCGACTGTTGTGAGATTAAATGCAGATCACCCAATTTTCCAGGAAAGGATTGAATCTATGACCATGTTTTAAACTCTTGGAGTGACCGTTGGGATTTAATTTCAAATTCTGCAGAGGGTTTGCAATGACAGAGGTACCAAAAATTCAATTTTTGAGCAGCCAAAGTGGGTAGAATGGATTGTCAAATGCTGCGGAGTGGTCCAGGCTGCCATGATAGTTGCAGAGGAGTGTCTTTTCATAGGGGAGTAAATGATATAGTACCTTGAAATGTGTTGCAAAGGTCAAATGTGGCTGGATTTCTTTAGATTTGATGATAATTTGGTACTTGGACCAGTACAGGGTTAGTTGGCTGTTGAAATTAGACTGTTTGAGCTTGCATGTTGTGGGTTGATCCCTGTCTTGTTTGTGTTAACTCCTCGGGGGGGGGGGGGGTTAGGTGTTTTTGAATTTTTGAGTTGGAAATGATCATCTTGCTTGCATTGTAACCTAGGTATAATGGGATTTTTGTGATAATTTTTGAATTATTGGGAGTTAGGTTTTCAAACTTTTCTGGTTGTGAGTCTTCTGCCCAGTCTAAATTTTAATGACCTGTTTTGGTATATTTTGACAATAGAAAGAAAATTGTAGGTCTAAGTTGTAGTTTGCAAGCATGGTTCCTTTGGATTGATTGTATACACTTGAGGATTCTTCATACTTAATACAGGAACATGATTCTTATCTCTCCTTTGTGTCAACATAGATAAATTTTGAACTTTCTAGTTCATTGCATAACCATTTTATGTATATGCCTTCATTCTTGAGTTCTAATTCAGGATTAGATGAAATGATGCTCTAGATGGGACATAGATTTATCTTTTTTCTATGTAAGGATACTCTGTAAGTAGTAAAGGAGATTGTAAATGTGTTTATGGCTTTGAATCTCAGATATATTTTGGTGTGTGTGTGTAGTCTATCTAAGAAACCTTGCCCAATGGATGAGGCACTGGCCTAGATAAGTATTTCCTTGTTGACATGTCCTGATCGAGGTTGTTATGATTCAAACACATGAAATTAAGAAGCATCATTAAGTTTTTAGTATTTGGTTGTGTAAGGTTCCACCCCATAGTAATGGAGAGTCAATGAATGTGTGGTTATCATTTAGTACTTTCTTACTATCCTTTTATCTATTATTCAAACCCAATCTTTGGTGTGTGAAGTATAGTTTACACTAGGTTAGGTGCACCTGCCTTGGTTTTGCAGAGCCAGAAGTAGAAGAGGGCAGTCTTGTCCCTATAGTTGGTCTAGTTACCCTAAGACCTCATAACATTTTGGAGTTAACCATTCCTAAAATCCATCTGAGGGTATATTGGTAGCCTAAAGAGCATAAGCATCATTTTGAACAGCAACAAACTCACTATTTTCAAAATCAGGGTACAGGTTCACATGAGAAAATGCTAGGTTGCACACAAGAGAATGAAATCTCATGTAGGAAAAGGCCAAATTTTGATAGGTTCGACATATCAAGGACTGTTCTCTGACAGGATTTCTAGTTTTTGGATAGTTTGAGCTAGCAATCTCAGTTTGAATGTTGCAAACAATCATTTACAAGCATGAAGTTTTGGATCAAGCAATTGTGATGCAAGAAGTAGTCGCAAACAGTTCTACTAAGGACAAAGCAACTTGGCAAAATTATGGGAGTCTTTGTTTAATCTTGATGGATATTTTAAGACTTGAAACAATCACTTAGTTATCCCTACAAAAAAATGGTAGAGAAGACAAAATTCATGCCTCACAGCTTACATGCATGCGTTCACCTCACACAATTATGTCACCCGCTAGAGGGCACCTTTGTTTTTGGTGTTTTCAAGGACTCAATAGTATATGTTCAAAGGTTACCCTTGAATTAGGGTCCAGTGTCATATACCACCTTCAAATGTCCAAGTGCATGCCTATGGTGAGAATCTACGGGAGAGATTCTTCCCCCTCCTTGCACAAAGATTATGTCTCCTTTCAAAGGTGATCTAGGTAGGCAACTAACTAAGAAAGTTTTTAGCGGGCTTCTATTCACACTAACCTTTGGTGCCCTTGATACAAGGTTGAGGCCTTGCAGCCACACCGACACTTGAAAGTCATACACCACAAGCAGGCTAGGAGCGGTGCCGCTCAGTACAACAGACGAAGCTTTCTTAAGATGATAGTCTAAATCAAGAGAAAGAAGTTAACATGGCTTTGGAGTCTTTAGACTCAATAAATAATTCTTTATTATAGTGAGGTGGAATCACCAGCAATAGGTGTGTAATCACTTGGATCATTCCCAGAGGTTTAACTTCTTGTAGGCCCTCTAAAGGTGACATAAACTTTGGCTTAGATCCAAGGGTTAGATTTTTTGATTCTCTCAAAGAGAGAATAGCATATATCTATACCTCTTCACCTTACCCAAAAATGCAAGACAGAATCATCACCAAGCTAGTTCCTCCTCAACCAATCCACAAGCCTTTGGGTTTCTAGTTCTCTCAAAGAGAGAAGAGAATAATCCCCTAACAAGTAGATGTGCTAAAGATTCACTACCTTTCCTTGCTTCCATAGGTATCTATCATGCTAGCAAGATTTGGGTCTTAGGTTCATCCATGGGCATCACTTCCATATAATGAAGAGCCTATTACCCTAGCTCACTATCAAGACCCTTAAGAAATCTTCACAAGGCCCTAGTTATACTATGTGAATGAAAAATAGTAAACAAGCACAATGTTTTAAGATAATCTTTGACAACCATCCTGCAAGATAACTATTAGCAAGATTCTATGTCTTGGTCAATCATCCAGCAGCCCAATTTTATGTTGTCATAAAAATTAGAGATATGAAAACAACAACAAAGGATAGATGTCAGGAAACAGTAATAGGAAATTTGTAGAAATTGAAAAAAAAAAAATTTAAAAACTGATGGCCAGTCTCGTGTGAGGAAGTACAAAGCATTGCACAAGAAAATGTAGGCACCTGAGTGAGGTAGTGCTTTGTCACGTGAGAGAATTCTAATCAAAGAAAAACTTCACACGGTATGCTCAGAAATCTCGCATGAGAATCTGTACACAGTGAAGTACGTGTATGGTGTAAAAGTGACCACACTTCTATGAATCATTACATGCAAGGTTTCTCAACAATGAGGCCTCACAAAGTGACTCATAGCTCTATATGCATGGAGTTGCAAGGGACTTTGATAAATTTTCTCTCAGCTAGAGCTACAAACTAATGACCTTGCTAGTCAACCACACAATGAGAGATTCATAATGAAGACAAGGGCAATAATGCCAATATCCCCAAATGGAATCAAGGTATGCAATGCAATGTAAACTAATATGAATATGCAAGACTAATCTATCAAAATGAAATTACAATGCAACTATGAAAGGAAATAGCAATGGATTACAATCTTCCTAATTAAGCTATGTGAGACTAAACTATTGCATAAAAGGAAACTAAGCTAATATGCCATGATTATGCAACTAAACAAAGGAAATATGCAACTAAATGAGATGCAACAATGAAAAGTAAGTCTTCAAAGCTTGATGTAGAATGTTTTCAATAAGCTCCAAATAACCTAGAAAACCTACAGCATAACATTAGTATAAAAGAGATGGATGCAAATGAAGGAGAGAGCTCTCCTTTTATAAGAAGTGAGGTGAAATGGACTATTGAGATTAAGAGGCAAAAGACTTAATCAATGCTGGAGAAAAATGGAAGCTTGATCCTTGTGCACAAATATCCTCCAATAGGAAAATAGGAGTTGACTTTAGTGTCCATATGAGACAAAAAGTACTTTTTGCCTTTTCATAAAATAAGAATAATACTTTATTTGTGCAACTTAGGATAAGAAGAAAAGGTGGGGCTTTTTATTTAATAAAAGGAGAGGAAATATTCCTTTTAAATAAATAAAGACTTAGGATAAAATGGTTAGCCCATAGGATAAAAATCCAATATATGATTGAAATTAAGATTTGATTAAGAAATTGATAATGTTGAAAATATTGATTATTGATAAAACTGATTCATGGTTGATAAATCAAATAAATGGGGCCCAAAGTCTAGGTGACCATTTTTGGGTGCATACATTTGCCCCTCTTTGACTAATGTGTGATCGATTTGGGAACACATGTAGTCAAAGAATGAAGTTGAAATGTGAGATCAATCTGGGATCACAAAACAACTCAGATGTGAGGTCATTTTGGGATCACACCCAGACAAACATAAACAAAGGCCTTTGAACATGAGGTCGATTCGGGATCACATTCAAAGTAAGAGATAAGAATCTCAAATTTGAGAAAAAGCTCACAAAAGATGTCTGAATCAAGAAAATCAAGATAATCAGGGATGAGAATCCCATAGGTACTGCCCCCTTGGAATTGAAATCAAAATCAGATAGAGGAGAACAACAAATTGAGAAAAAATTTGATGAAATCAGAATGAAATCATAATCGAAGATAAATGATAACAGGATAACCATTAGGTCATGAAAACATGCCCCAGTGAGGAAGTAGAAGAATAGAAAGAGAAGACTAGAAATAGAGCGAATGAAAGACTAGAAAATTTGAGAGACATGAGAGGAAGAAAGTCCATCGAAAATTGGATTATGCCTCAAAAAGTCAGTCAACTACTCAGAAGAAGGGGAAAATTTTGAAACATGATTTTGACAATCAAGATAACCTTGGATTTTGATTTTGAGTCTGAAAATGGATCCAGGACATTGAAATTAGCTAGGGGTGCAATTTTCATGCAATTCTGAGGTGTTTTGAAAATTGGTCAAAAAGTCAAAATGCTATATAAGGGGTGAAAATGTCATTTTCAAAATCATTTGACTTTTAACTATTTGAGAATCTAAAGCTCTAAGAGATAGTGATGGCTCAACCAGTAGGAGTTCCCATCCATAGAAACTGATTTGAGCACTCTCGGTTACACAACCAGCCTCCACATTATGGTGCTCCGATATGTATCTGAAAACTAGCCATTGTTTGGGTCATTTATAACAATTAATGCATATGTAGCATGTTTTTGAAATTTTTTAATTTTCAAATTTCTAGTTTTAGGTGAACTATCACGTGATACTTTAGAAGTATCATGCCCTTTGGGAAGAAACATCGCGCGATACTTCATGGGTCCCCAAAGTATCGCGCGCATATAGACACCAGTATCACATGATAGCTAGTGAAATATCGCATGGCCAAAGGTGTATTGCATTGATATAAAGAGAAGTATCGCATGATACTTCTCCGTAAAACTTAAAATTTGGATCATTTTGAGCAAAGTAAGACATGGGTCTAGACAATAGTTGTGCTTTAAGTGTCTTGTACTGATTTTCATCATAGTATGCACTAACATATGGCTTGGTTGAATGATTTGTAGGAGGTCTTTCCAGCATTAATCATCAGAGTGCCGAAGGTGGTGGGATTGAGATGTGTCTAAAATCTAGATGATCCAGGTGAGGATGACATCAGAGCAATGGGATTCTAGTACCTACTGAGGTTCCCCTACATTAGAGTTGATCACAGGCTACTGACAGCCTTGGTAGAGTGATAGCATAGTGAGCACAACACATTTCACTTGCTGACAGGAGAGGCATCCATCACATTAGAGGATGTCTATAGGATCCTACAGGTACCATGCCATGGTGAGCCTATAAGTAAAATCATGTTTTGAGATATAATTGTGTAAGTGTAAAGTTTTCATATGATGAAAACTAACATGATTTGTGTGTTGGCATAGGTGTATTATGATCAGGATGCCACCGAGGGGCGATAATTGATACAAGAGATGTTCTAGGATGTCACCATTTTGGATAGGCATGTCAGCTGGGAGAGGCTAATAGATGATTTTGGTAGAGACTTCCCAGTGCCATGCATTGTGGCATCATTTATCTCACAGATCCTGATGATTGACCGCAGTCAGAAGGGATTCCCTCTAAGATGGGGTAGACTACTGGTGGACTTGGTAGGCAGACCTTGGCATATGGCATGGGGTCCTGTCATACTGGTAGAGATGTATCATGAGCTGCATGAGATCATTTACAAGGATGGTTGGACATGGGCATGCAGTGCCATCCTAGCACAGGTGTGGGCATGGGAGCACATTGCTGTGATGCACCCCAGGGTTCAGCCGAGAGAGAGGAGATACCCATATGTTTATAGATATGTAGGTTTCATATCACATGCTCGTACAAGGGATGTGACACATTATAGGCAAATTTTGGATGAGATGACCTCATTCACATGGAGGCCATACAGAGATGTTGAGGCATGGGGTGATGTAGAGGATGAGCTGAGGTACATGCTATGCACCTGACCACTAGTAGGCTGACACTTAGAGGTTGTTGAGAGGTTCTACATCACTTAGGTATGGTGATAGTTTGGGAGGTAGCAGCGAGTCTCTATAGAGACCACTACATATGCGAGAGCCAGAGATGAGGAGGCACATGGGTGGCTACCCATGTTAGACTATCAACATACTATCAAGGAGATAGCTGGGATCAAGAGGGAGCCCTAGGAGTATCTCCCAGACATGGCAGATGCGGGAGCCGATGTAGTGTATAGGGCAAAGCAACAAAGGGCACCATTCCCTCGATTTACTATACCAGATGCAGCACAGGTTTCCCTAGGAGGAGGAGACAGAGGAGATAATGACGAAAGAGGAGGCTAGGTTAGAGAGGTGGGAGAGGGATCTAGAGCTGGTGGCCAAAAATGGCCATGAGGTTAGGGCTCTAGCAGTGAGGAGGTGCAGAGACCTTCTCAAGAGCAAGTACAGGGACAGGTGGATCCAGCTGCAGGGGATGATTTGAGAGCCCACATTCAGACTCTTGAGGTAGAGATTTAGTAGCTAAGGGTCATTATAGCAGTATGGGATTAGCAGCTAGAAAATTTGAGATCAGAGAGAGATCAGCAGATGAGAGATCTCTGGGTAGAGATAGTACATCATGAGATGGCAGCATAGGAAGCTTCACTAGAGATTCAAGGGGAGATAGCCAGAGCTGCATATTATCATGGACTCTATCTCCAGGTAGTGCTAGAGGGTTAGAGAGCACCATCCTACTCTCAGAGGGTAGGGGCATCATACATGGTTCATGATAGGGCAGCAGCCCCACCTCCTCCACCTCCACCAGCACCACATGATGGTGCCAGTGCATCCTAGGTCTAGGGCTTAGGCTTAGATTTATGTCAGATGATGCTATTGAGACTTTTAATCTAATTGGGATCTCATTTGTATGGTTTATATCAGTGATGACATTGTACCATGACTTTGCTTCTATATATGAGATATACTGGATGTTTGATGTATCATATTTGATTGTCTCACTTGGATGTGTATTAGTTTTCATATGTATTGTCTTGTCTTACTTCACTCAAAATGTTTATGTATGTGCTTATGTATGTTATCTCTCATAGATGTATGTTTCATTCTCATATGTATGATATAGACTCATGTTTCTGAAAATGACATTTTTTGAAAGATAGACATGATGATATGATTAACCCCTTTTGATGACAAGAATAGGTTCAAGATGAAAAAGACAAGGAGTGAAAGATGTGATCAAGAAGAAAAGGGAAGGATGAGTGCAGTCGACTGACAGGTCCATGTGAGATGAAAAAGGAGAGCTCTCTCCATATGCAAAGTGCAAAACTAGACTAATCATGAACCTAGAAATGCAAGCTACTATGAAAAGTGGTTGACTTGTAAGGTCACAATGCTTATAGACATCTAATTATCATCATCAAGTGTTAGGTAGCACTGTAAGATCATAAAATGCACACTAGCATGACTATGTGGATATGAGTATGATCTTTATCAGATAAAAATGTGGAAATCCCACCTAGGCATCAAAGACATGGAGGGCAAGATGACTAGTGTAGTGAGATCACCTAATTTTGTTATGGCGACATTATGCTTGTATCAAGACACATTAAAGTCAGGATAGCTAGAAGCATGCACTCGCATAAAACAGTCAAGGATAATATCTTGTCAATCCTTAGTGTCAAGGAAGACGAGCATAAATGCTCATGATAGTCAGGATCAACGAGATATACCCATAAGCAGATAAAGAAATAAAACATGTTCTCATACCCTCAGTCGTCTAGCTATGCATCATTGAAAACTTCTCAGGGAGAGACCACTCATCAAAAAAATCCTCATAAATAGCACACAAAGAAAAATAAAGTCAACATATCTCAATGAGTTGATTGTTTAAGTGTGTGTGTGTGTTGGTCATAGAGTCAAACTCTGGTTATCACATCTACCAATGAGAAATATCGCATTACACTTGGACTATTGGGTAAGACATCTGATAAGTGTTAAGAAATAGTCGATGCAAGGGTAGTGTTGAGAAACACTATTTGGGGTGGTGTTGAAAAACACCGGTTTGTGAAATGCCCCAAGAGACAAATGCACCTAAAGGTCCTATGTTAACAGTTATGCCCCCTAGACAAAGATAAAGACCAATTCCAGACCAAGTCAAATAAGGTCAAGGTATGATGGAGAAAGGTTCAGTGTTGAGGACACATGCTAAAAGACAAGGGTGCAAAGGCCTCAAGTAGCGCCTGTTTCCAGGTTTTCACCACTTGGAGATTTTTTTCATTTTTTTCATTTTTTCTTTTTTTGTATTTTTTCTACCAAGGCGCCTATTTTCAGGTTTTCACCAAGGCACTTTTTCTTTTTTTTTTTTGAATTTTTTCTATATATTTTTTTATTTTTTTGTATTTTTTCAAGATCAATAAAATATGTACAAAGGATGCCCCTAGACAAAAATGGGCATCAAGGATAGAACTTCTTTAGGTGCAAAATGTTGATGGGCTTAGGGAGCTATTCTCCATCTTCATTTGACAGTAAATATGCACCTATACCAAAAGCTGCTGTAATAATGTATGGTCCAAGCCAATTAGGTTCAAACTTGCCCTTTTATTCTCTGTTCTGTTGATTCTTAGGGTTCTCTCTCAAAACAAGATCACCTATCTGAAATTCCCTAGGGTGAACCTTCTTGTTGAATGCTTTGAACATACACTTATGATATACTCTCATGTGATCAAAGGAAGCCTTACGCTTCTTATCTAGAACTTCTAGTTATTGTAACCTCATGGTGCGGTAATCCTCATCTGTAATCAAACCTTTGAGAGAGATTCTAAGTGAAGTTATCTCTACTTCTAAAGGCAACACCACTTCAGCACTATAGGTAAGAGAAAAAAGAGTAGCTCTTGTAGGTGTATGAATGCTAGCTCTATAGGCCCATAGTGCCGGATTGATTTGTAAGTGCCAATCCCTACCATTCTTGTGTACTATTCTATGAAGAATCTTGAGAATGGTTTTATTAGAGGCTTCTGCTTGTCCATTTCCCTATGGAAAATAGATAGAGGACCAATGTTGTTTGATTTTAAACTTTTTGCATAAATGCTTTAGGTCCTTGTTCTTGAATTGACCTCCATTATCAATAATAATCTCAGAAGGCACTCCAAACTAGAAAATGATATGATTAAGGATAAATAGTGAGATAGTCTTGCCTGAGGCAACAGAAAGAGGGACTACCTCTACCCATTTCATGAAATAATCAGTAGCTGTGATGATAAACTTATGCCCACCTGATGAATTGGGGTGAATTTTCCCCACAAGGTCAAAGGCCTAGCACTGAAATGGCCAATGAGAAATAGAAGGAATTAGCTCCCTACCTGGAGCATGAATCAGGTTTCCATGTTTTTGACATTTCTCACAAGACTTAGAGAAAGCTACTACATCTGTTTGCATTGTGGGCCAGTAATACCTTGCCCTAAGCAACCTTCGAGCCATGACAAGACCATTGGAATGTCCACCACAAATGCCCTCGTGGATGTCTGCCAACGCTTGGTTGGATTCCTCCTTTTCCAAGCACCTAAGAAGTGTCCCATCTAAACCCCTCCTATATAAATCACTAGAGATAAGGGTGTGGCAAGAGGCATTACGGACAAGGTTTTGATATTCAAAATGGTTGAATGTGTCAGGGATGATGCCATCATGAAGATATGAATAGATAGCACCATATCGGGAAGACTCATGAGTGCCCAGGGTACAAATGATATGGCTTTTAGATGAGTCAAATATGGGATGGTGTAGCTCTTCCACCAGGAATTCAAATCTTGATTCATGTTGTTCCAACTGAAGAAGTGAAGCTAATGTGGCCATAGCATCTGCAGCTTTGTTCTCTATCCTAGGGATCTGTTGAAATGTCACAAAGGTAAAGTAACGTCTCAATGAATCAACCATCTTTTTTTAAGGTATCAATTTATCATCCTTGGTTTGATACTCCTCATTGACTTGGTTGATAATTAATTGTGAATCCCCAAAGACATGCAACTTTGTTATGTTCCATTCTATAGCTAGTTTCAATCCATTGGTTAATGCTTCATATTCTGCAATATTGTTTGTACATGGGAATAAAAGTTTGTAGGATTTTGGTATATTATACCCATGAGGAGAAACAAAAAATACTCCTACACCTGATCCATTTTGCATGTTGGAACCATCAAAGAACATCTTCCAAGTGCGAGTGGTCATGTATAGAATGTGTTCATCTGGGAACTCTACCTGAATAGGCACACTATCCTTAACTGGAAAATCAGCTAACTGATCAGCAATAGCTTTCTCTTTTATGGCCTTTCTTTTAATGTACTCTATGTCAAATTTAGATAAAACCATCATCTACTTGGCAAGCCTACCAGTGAGGGCAGCCTTACTAAGCAAGTACTTAAGAGGATCAATTTTTGCAACCAAATGTATAGTATGAGCAAGCATATAGTGTCACAACTTTTGGGAAGAAAACACTACTGCCAAACAAGACTTTTCAATGCTATTATGATTGATCTCATAAGATACTAGAGTACAACTAATGTAGTAAATGGCCCTTTCTTTCCCAGTGTCATCTAATTGAGCCAACAATGCCCCCAAGGAAGACTCTGTTGCTGAAATGTACAAAATCAATGGTTTCCCTGGAATAGGAGGCATCAAAATTGGAGGATTAGCCAAATACTATTTTATTTGATCAAGGCTCTTTTGGAAATCCTCATTCCAAGCACATGTGGCTCCCTTATGCAATGTTTTATTGAATGGCTGTGCTCTATCTACAAGCTGTGAAATAAGCCTCCTTATGGCTTGGAGTCATCCTTGAAGACTTCTCATCTGACTAACATTTTTTGAAGGTGGCATATCTAATATAGCTTGGACCTTTTTAGGATCAACCTCTATTCCTTTTACTGAAATTATGAATCCTAGGAGTTTACCTGAGGTAACTCCAAATGCACACTTTTTGGGATTCAATCTAAGTTGAAACTATTCCATGTGATCTAAAATCACTTCCAAATCATCGAGGTGTGTATCTCGTTTCCTAGATTTAGCCAAGGTATCATCCACATAATCTTCCATGTTCTTATGCATCATATCATGAAAAATTGTGGTCATAGCTCGTTGGTATGTTGCTCCTACATTCTTTAGGCCAAATGGCATGATGTTCCAACAATAGGTTCCCCATGCACATGTGAAAGCTATTTTCTCTTGATCTTTGAGAGCTATTTTTATTTGGTTATATCCGAAAAACCCATCCATTAAGGAGTATATCTCATAACCCGCCGTCATATCCACTATCATGTCTATGTTTGGGAGTGGAAAGTCATCCTTTGGGCATGCTTTGTTAAGGTCTCTAAAATCTGTGCATACATGAATGGATCCATCATGCTTTGAAACTAGAATAATGTTTGAGATCAACTCGACATAATCGATAGCTCTAATAAATCCCGCACTAAGGAGCTTTTCTAATTCAGCCTTAACAAGGAGAGCTATGTGAGGATGCATTTTCCTCAACTTTTTTTTGACTGGTTTTATTCCTAGAGCTATAGATAGATGATGCATAATAAGATTAGTGTCAAGCCCTGGCATATCTGAATATGTCCAAGAAAAGTTGATTTTCTTCTTTTGCAAAAACTTTGTATATGCTTCTTTTTCTTCAGCTGATAGAGACTGAGCTAGGTGCACTATTTGGGGAGCCTCTTCTGTATTCTCATTCACTGGTTGTGTAGGTTCAATGAGAACTGATGACCTATCTTGGAAGTAACTTGGCAAGTTATTAAGTACCCCATCCTTAGGCACCTCAAAGAGGTTTTCACCCTCAGATACGTCTTTTCTTTTTACTATTTTGGGTTCTGACACCACCACAAAGTGGTTTTCGCCATCAAAACCATCTTTCTTTTTTTCTTTTTCTTTTATTTTTAGACTGAGGTACTTAATATTAGGCTCTGTCATACTTGTTGTTGGTTCAAAGATAAAACTCAATGCATTAGCATTATGGCATAGATGTGCTTCAAAGTCTGCATTCAATTCAATGATACTGTAGCATGAACATAATCAAAATCTACATTATGAGCCAATAGTAAAAGGGCTATGATTGTTAAATCTATGACAATATGGCATACCATTATGTGAGGAAGTGGGTGAATGAGTTTTAGGCATCAAGCAATGCACTATCAAAAGGCCACAATATCACTGAAGTAGCATATAGTGTCAAATAAAGATGATGTAATAACAAAACATGATGTTTTAGTAGTGCAACATATATAACCATGTTAGGAATGAATGCTAAAGCCTTTGGTAGTCATTCTATAGCAGTGGTTGTTGCATTCATGACTATGATTGTCATTGATGTCAACACAATGTTATTCTTGGAGATTAGCAGAGAAGCAATAATAGTTTTGTTTTACACACATGTTATATTGAAAATTGAGTTATGCAAAATTGATGGTATGTTCTTTGGTGTGTTATTAACCTATGGTTAATAGCACAAAAAGAAATTCATTTATTCATGAAAGTTATAAGCATTTTTGTGGAAGCAGTATTCTGACAAAGTTCCTGAGTAGCGATTTTTGGTAATCAGAGGATATCTCCTAACCAGGATGGAATCTAATTCTGTGCAGTTAAAGGGAAGTTTGAGACTCATTGGTGGTGATGTGGTTCACAATGAAAACTTTGAGGTCACACGATTGGAAAGTTATTGTATCTGGAAGCTGACAGTTTTTATGTAATTTTGATGTAGCGTATTGAAATTATTATTTTATATTTGGATGTCGACTCATTTGTAATTATTTGAATGTGGTATAAAGGAAGGAATGTTTTCCTTTTTGAAAGATGGGATTTCTACTATTTTTGATATGAAATTGTGAAAGTTGTGATGCAAATATTTGCATGAGGTGAAGAATAGAGCTAATTCAGTAGTGAAGGAAGACTTGCAAAGTATAGAGATCTGGATTTTTGATCTTGTGTAGTAGAGAGTGCGGTTTTGGCATAGTGTGAAGGAGGTAACATATTTCATATTATTCTATTGAATAATCCTAGATCTATTGGATAGTGAGTTCAGAGATCTTGCCTTGAAGCTATTTGGGTAGTGGGTCCTTCTGTCTTCCATAACTCCTAATAGGGTTAGAATATTTTAACAGGGATTCATATGTACTGAATGTATTTCATAAGACTCCTAACAGGGTCCATCCTCTCATAAGGAACTTTCATATTAGTGCATCATTTTGTGGGCATCACTCCCACTGGGGTTTACTCTTTGATCAAGAGGTTCCCTAGTTAACATATCTTGTGTTATTGTGTCATTGTGTATGATTATCTTTCTATGGTTGGTTACTGCATTGATTATATGGTTTAAAGCTATTGAAGTTGATATTGAAGTTGATAAATGGTTTAATTATCAGATAACTGATTCCCCCCCCCTCTCAGTTATCTTGGGGATCTTTTCTTTCTAACAATTGGTATCAGAGTGACAGGTCCTTGAAAGAGAAGTTTAAAAACTTAAGGAGATCTATGGAAAATTTTAGGAAAGAAAGCCCTAAGTTTGATGGAGTAAATTTTGATAGCTGGAAAGAAAAGATGAAGACACATCTCTTATGTTTAGGACTAGGTTATTGGTTGATTACAAAAAATGAGAGAACTATAATTGAAGAAGACAGTCTTGAATCAAGTTCTAAAGATGAGGTAGATCTATTCATGTGTAACATACTTGCAAGAGAAGAACTTTTATCAGCACTTTTGGAGAATGAATACAATCAGGTAAAAGGTTTAACTAGATCTTATGATATTTGGAAAGCTTTATATTCTACTTTTGAAGGTGATGAACATGCAAAGAAATCTAGGTTACATAATTGGATTTGTGCATTTGAAGACATAAGAATGATGGAAGATGAATCTGTTAGAAGCTATATTGGTAGGATGTCAGAAATTGTTGTAGGAATAAAGTCTCATGGAGGTGAAAAGATAGAGAATGAAGTAATATGGAAGATTTTAAGAACATTGACACCGGTATTCATGCAGACTACACAAATGATTGAACAAGTGATACCTTGTACACCAAACTTTTCAAGAGAGACTCTTCTTGGAAGATTGGAAGCAGCAGAGATGAATTTGAGATTATTAGGAGAACTACTTAGAGTGGAGACAACATTTAGTGCTCTTAGCATCAGACCTACTTTTTCTAGAAGTACAAGTGTGAATGGAGATTATGCTAGTAGTAGCAGATCCAAATCTGATGAAGATAGAAGACTGAAGAAGGTATTGCCTTGCTTGTGAAAAGAGAACCAGATGGTAAGAAAATCTTTAAATGTTGGTCATGTCAAGAATATGGTCATTTTGCATCTAAGTGTCCTAAGAGAGTTAAGAAGTATACAAAAAATTTTAAGCCTAGAAGATCTAAAGAATGTTATTATGAAAATGATGAAGAAATTGAAGTAGGAATTGAAAGACATTTGAGCGATAGTGATAATGATAACTTTGATGACATAGGATTTGTAGCCATTAAGGAAGAAAATTATGAATCTAATGTTAAGGAAGAGAAAGCCTTAGTTTCCCAAGTTGAAAAGAAAGCTGATTGGATTATAGACAGTGGTTGTTCACATCATATGATTGGTGATAAAGGAAAGCTCATAAAGTTTAACAATTATGATGGAGGAGTTGTTAGAGTTGGTAACAATGCACCTTGTTTGATTAAAGGTATAGGATCTATTACTCTTGATGGAAAGACTAATACTGATGAAGTTTACTTTGTTGATGGATTGAAACATAATCTTTTGAGTGTTGGATAGTTAGTGGATAAGGGATATCAAGTTTGGTTTACTGAGAAAACTTGTGTGATTAAGGATAAAGATGGAAATCTGATTGGAATAGGATCTAGAACTAGAGGTAATGTATTTTAGTTGAACCCTACTGAGATGACATGTTTGATGACTAAGATTGATGACAGTTGGTTATGGCATAGAAGGTTCTGTCATATAAACTTTGATAATATTGTGAAAGTAAGTTCTACACTTGCAGTAAGAGATTTACCTACGATTATGAAGCCTACTAACATGATTTGCAAGGAATGTGTGATAGCTAAGCAGAAAAGGAGTTCATTTCCTAGCAAGAAGTTCACATCTACAGAAAAGTTGGAGATTGTTCATACAGACTTGAAAGGTCCTACTAGGACTAGAGGATTCTATGGAGAAAGGTATTTTATGATTCTTGTTGATGATTGTACAAGAATGATGTGGATTGCATTTTTGAAAGAAAAATCTGAAGCATTTGATAAGTTTAAGGTCATGAAGAATAAAGTTGAGAATGAATCAGGAATGAGGATTAAATGTTTGAGATCTGATAGAGGTGGAGAATTTACATCTAAATATTTTAACACCTTTTGTGAAGTAAATGGTATTAAGAGACAGTTTTCAGCCCCTAGAACACCTAAACAAAATGGTATTGCAGAAAGAAGGAACAGATTAGTGACTGAAGTAGCTAGAGCTATGTTGTTTGAAGGTGATTTGGCAAAGACTTTTTGGAGAGAAGTAGTGAATACAACAGTATATACAATGAATAGAGTACAAATTAGAGCAAACACAGACAAGACACCTTATGAATTGTGGTTTGGACATGCACCCTCAATTAAGTATTTTAGAATTTTTGGAAGCAAATGTTATATTAAGAGAGATGATGATATAGGAAAGTTTGATCCTAGAAGTGATGAAGGAATTTTTCTTGGATATTCTTTGAAAATCAAAGCATATAGATGTTACAATAAGAGAACTAAGACTATTGTTGAAAGTGCAAATGTAAAAGTTGATGAGAATTTTAAAATTTAGGAAAGAATGCTTGATTATGAATTTGATGAAGGAACTAACCCTTAGTCTAACATTGAAACTACTGAACAATTTTTTGAGACTGATAGTGAATTGTTGAATGAAAGTCATGTTGAAGAAAATAGAGAAGAATCTAGAGAAGAATCTATAGTTGAAGAAAGATCAGTGACTATGACACCTAACAGGTATATATCAAGACATCATCCTATTGAACAAGTGATTGGAAGTTTGGACAAAGGAGTTATGACTAGAAAGAAGGTACATTTATGTTTGATTTCTCAAATTGAACCTAAGTCTACTAATGAAGCTTGTGAAGATGAACTTTGGATTAAAGCTATGAAAGAAGAATTGGATTAGATTAAAAAGAACAAGACATGGGAATTGGTCCCTAGACCTAAAGACAAAAATGTGATTGGAACTAAATGGGTATTCAGGAACAAGATGAATGAACAAGGAGAAGTAATTAGAAACAAAGCAAGATTGGTATGTAAGGGATACTCACAGCAAGAAGGAATTGACTATGAAGAGACTTTTGCCCCTATGGCAAGACTTGAAGTAGTAAGAATATTTTTGGCGTATGCAACATTTAAGAAATTCAAATTGTATCAGATGGATGTGAAGTCAGCATTTCTGAATGGTGAATTAGAAGAAGAAGTCTACATTGAGAAACCTAAAGGTTTTCCTTTGACTCAAGGAGACATGGTATGTAAACTATAGAAAGCATTGTATGGACTAAAGCAAGCACCTAGAACTTGGTATGCTAGATTGGATAAGTATTTGTTAAAATTGGGATTTACAAAAGGAACAACTGATAGTAACTTATACACAAAAGAAATTGAGAATGGATTGTTAGTTATAGTTATTTTTGTTGATGACATTATTTTTGGAGGAGAAGATGAAGCTAGTGACAAATTTGCTGATGAAATGAAGACAAAATTTGAAATGAGTATGATTGAAGAAATGAAATAATTTTTGGGATTACAAATAACACAAAATAAAGATGGTATCTTTGTAAGTCAGACAAAGTACTTGAATTATTTGTTGAAAATATTTGGTATGGAGAATTGTAAACTAGTTGGAACACCTATGGTTATAGGACATAAACTATCTAGTAAAGATGAAACACCAGCAATTGAGCAGAAGAAATATAGATCCATGATTGGTGGATTGCATTACTTGACACACATTAGACCAGATATACAACATTCAGTTGGAATGGTAGCAAGATTTCAAGCTGAACCTAGAGAGTCACATTATGTAGCAGTAAAGAGGATATTGAGATATCTTAGAGGCACAATGGACTATGGATTGTGGTATGAAACTTCTGATGATTTTACCCTATGTGCATATACTGATGCTGATTGGGGAGGTAGCGTTGATGATAAGAAAAGCACTAGTGGTGGAGCCTTTTTTCTTGGAAGAAGATTAGTTTCTTGGTTGAGAAAAAAGAAGAATTGTATCTCACAGAGTACAGTAGAAGCAAAGTATGTAGCAGCAGCAAACAATTGTAACCAGATAATTTGGATGAAGTAAATGTTGAAGGATATTGGAATTTAGTTTGATGAGCCTATTGTTATACATTTTGATAACACCAGTATAGTTAGTATGTCTAAGAATCCTATATTACATTCTAAAACTAAGCATATAGAGATCAAGTATCATGTTGTAAGAGAGAAAGTTGCTGAGAAAGAAGTCAGACTGGAGTACATAAGCACAAAGGAGCAGATAGAAGATATATTTACAAAGCCTTTGCCTAAGGATACATTTGAATATCTAAGAGGTAGGCTTGGGGTTATGCCCCAATCTACTCTTGAGTAAAGATGCAGATGGTTGCATCCGTCCAATGGTTTATGGCCCTATCTATTTTCTAGATTGGATGTTGGTACTTCCTCTATGGGGGAGTATGTGTATCTGAGCTGAGTCATGAGGACTCTTGTGAATGTATTTTCTAAACAGGGTCTTTTGACATTGAGCTATTGTTTGACATAGTGATGGAATTTCTATCATTGATGTCAATGGGGGAGAGAATCATGAAAAACATTGAGGAACTACATTTGTTGGAGAGACTGAATAGGAAAATGAAGCAAGACTTGATTGATGAAGAGTAGCAGAGTAGTTGAGTAGCAGTGATTGGATTTTTGGAACATTGGATGTTTTTAATCTATGTTTCCATTGAGGAACTACATTTTTTGGAGAGACTAAATAGGAAAACGAAGCAAGATTTGATTGATGAAGAGCAGCAGAGCAGTTGAGCAACAGTGATTGGATTTTTGGAACATTGGATGTTTTTTATCTATGTTTCCATCAATGCCAATTGGGGAGATTGTTAGGAATGAATTTTGAAGCCTTTGGTAGTCATTCTGTAGCAGTGGTTGTTGCATTCATGACTATGATTGTCATTGATGTCAACATAGTGTTATTCTAGAGATTAGTAGAGAAGTAGGTACAATTTTGTTTTGTGCACATGTTATATTGCAAATTAAGTTATGCATAGTTGATGGTATGTTCTTTGGTGTGTTATTAACCTATGGTTAATAGCACAAAAAGAAATTCATTTATTCATGAAAGTTATAAGCATTTTGGTGGAAGCAGTATTCTGGCAGTGTTCCTAAGTAGCGGTTTTTGGTAATCGGAGGATATCTCCTAATCGGGATGGAATCTGATTTTGTGTAGTTAAAGGGAAGTTTGAGACTCATTGGTGGTGACATGGTTCACATTGCAAACTTTGAGGTCACACGATTGGAAAGTTATTGTATCTAGAAGTTGACAGTTTTTATGTAATTTTGATATAGTGTGTTGAAATTATTGTTTTATATTTGGATGCTGACTCATTTGTAATTATTTGAGTGTGGCATAAAGGAAGGAATGTTTTACTTGTTGAAATATGGGATTTTTAATAGTTGTGATATGAAATTGTGAAAGTTGTGATGCGAATATATGCATGCGGTGAAGAATAGAGCTAATTCAGTAGTGAAGGAAGACTTGCGAAGTACAGAGATCTGGATTTGTGATCTTGTGTAGTAGAGAGTGTATTTTTGACATAGTGTGAAGGAGGTAACATATTTCATATTATTCTATTGAATAATCCTAAGATCTTTTGGACAGTGAGTTCAAAGATCTTGCCTTGAAGCTGTTTGGGCAGTGGGTCCTTCTGTCTTCCATAACTCCTAACAGGGTTAGAATCTTTTAACAGGGATTCAAACTCTCCTAATAGGGATTCATATGTACTAAATGTATTTCATAAGAATCCTAATAGGGTCCATCCTCTCATAAGGAACTTTCATATTAGTGCATCATTTTGTGGGCATCATTCCCACCGGGGTTTACTCTTTGATTAAGAGGTTCCCTAGTTAACATATCTTGTGTTATTGTGTCATTGTGTATGATTTTCTTTCTATGGTTGGTTACTAGATTGATTATATGGTTTAAAGCTATTGAAGTTGATAAATGGTTTAATTATCAGATAGCTGATTCCCCCCCCCCCCTCTCAGTTATCTTCAGGATCTTTTCTTTCTAACAAACCATGCAATAACAGTCCCTTGTTCTTGTGTATGATTGGGCTAATCCAAAGGTTCATCAATCTACTAGCATTGAATACAAGGTCATGGCTCATCATGTGTACCAACAACAAACCAAATAGCATGAAAATTTAAAATAGTGAATAAAGACCGGTTTTCAAACCATCATCAGGTTTAGTTCAGCGCCTTCAAAGAAGTAACATGAATTCAAAAGAAAGCATGCCATGGTTATAGCTCAATGCCATTCATAAGAGTAAAAGCAATACATCAAATACAAGGGTGGAATTAGAGCATCAATGTTGAGAGCTAACATCAATAATGGATTCATAACAATGCCCCAATTCAAGTTACAAAGCATACATGCTACTGCAAATACATATTGATGCCATGAAAACACAATACAAAAATCAAATTCATAGCCTTTTCCAAATAGAGATCATAGACAACACAAAAGTGCCCTCAAGATATAGAGTTGAACATACACAATGTCATGGTTTTCCCTCAACTTCATGATACAAACAGTGAGCAAGTTCACGGGCTATGAGGAATACATCATGAACAGTGAGATAGCATATACTCACGGGCCGCCATGAGGGCTTGATGCTAATGTAATGAAGATAGAAAATACATATTGAAATTTGTGCTCAAGCTATGAAGTTAACAGAGGCATGGTATTCAAGCCTTAACAATAGTGAATCCATGCCCCGGATACACAAGGAATTGAAATACAACACAACACCCTCATGAACATGCAAAGAAGTAATGCAATGAAGAATAGTGAATATACCAGTACCATGCCCTCAAATACAACCAAAAGGGGCTTACCATGATAACAAAATAGAATGCCATGCTATTCATTAAATACAGTGTCCCCATACATTCAAAGAACAATGCCCTAGCTCTTGGGCTATGTGCAGAAATAATGATGATCAATAGAAGCAACAGTGATTCCATGAACCATGCCCTCAAGAATTTAGGGGGGGCTAGAGGTACATTAAAAAAATCCATAATATAACAGAGACGTCAATACCCAACAAATGTAAAGATACAAAAATGCAGAGTTAAAGACACAAGCCATGAATACATGGTTAGTGGTGATATAATCATGATGCCCTAATTGGCAAAATCAAATAACAGCAACAGTGTATGCCCTAATTTTTGGGCTATGTACAATTCATGAACAAAATTCAATATAACAGTGCCAAGATGAAAATATTCAAAGCCAAGAGGCATATACATAGACAAATTTCAACAAGAAGAATAAAAAAATCATCATGCCATGATTATGTAGTGCCTTCGAATATGCAGAGGATGAAAATGAAACCAATCACAAGGCCTACCTCTATCTTCTTATCATCTGAGAGTGTGTTGTTTCCTCATTCAAACTCAAGGTTCAGTTCAATGCCGAGGATGAAAATGGCAACTTGCCATCTATCATGGATCGAACTTCACATTACTAGTGCTGAGAGCTGTGGATATGATTTTGATGATGCATATTCTCCCCTTCTTTTTAGGGTCGAGATCATACATTAGCTTTATTTTAATAATGTATTTTCAAGCTAATGTGTGGAGATATCATTTGAACTATGACCTAAGGTTTCTAGGGGTTTTATTTATTTTAGAAAGGGGCTTATTTCTTTTTAATTTGAAATAGGATATTAATTGTTTCCTCCCCTTTTTTATATTGGGTCGAGGCTATTATAGTCCTATTTTTATGATAAATGTCCTTGTATATGAAGTGGATTTGGTTAAAAAATTCATATATTTTTAGACATTCTCCTCATTTTGAGCTGAGTGTGTCTTGAATATACATTCAGAATCCACTCATATTTGATATAGTGGGGGAAGTTATTGTTTTTAATGTAAAAATTCATTGTTTTACCATTGTAAGATGTCAGGAAAGTGGCATTTTTATGAGCCCTTGTCAGATATCAATTATAAAAACATGACTTAATGGGCGTGATGGTCATCTTTGATTGTCTATTTTTAGGTCCCACTTTTCTTGCCCCCTAGGAATCCGAGAGTCTGACTTTCAGACCATGATGCTACCTCATGGGTCCTATTTTGACTTTTCTATTGTTAGGAGGTAGTGAAGTTTCATGGTAGATTCTAGGTTTTTTTTTTTATACCTCTCACTTTTGGTGATTGAGGTTAGCTCTTCACTTTTTCTCTCTGATATGAGTGTTGTAGCTCTGAGAGACACAATTGTACATGTTCCTTTTTAGTAATAAAATTGATCCTTCTTGTCCTCCTATAATTTTGGGGTTGCTGTTGAAGCCATATGTGTGGTTATTGTGATGTTTCTATATCCTTAATCTACATTTTGGATTCAAGTGGGTATTCAGAGATTTTCCTTAAATTCAGTGGTGTGATTTGTGTATAATCAAGAATATCAGATTTGTGAAGTTTCCTTCCTTTTTTGGATTCTAGGTACCTCATTTCATCAGGGATTGAGAAAGTAGGATTGAGTTGTGAATTAGATTTCAATTGCTAATGAAGTGAACTTATTTCTCAATTGTGGTTTCTCTTCAATTTCGGTGGATCACCTTTCTTTCATTTCAAGTTGCAGTTGTTTACTTTCAAGCATTTTCTATCCCTTTTCCCTTCAAATTTTAGATAATTTTCAAGTGATCCATAGGGAAGCCGGCCCTTAATCTAGATGTCTATTCTCGGATAGGTTACCCACAGCCTGAGAATAGTCCCATGTTTTATAGGATTGCTGGGTTCAATACTTAGCAAAGCAGGGTGCAATCCTTAGTGACAACAATAATCATTAGACATAAATTATAGACATCAACATCAACATAATCATAATCATTTGGAGGGTATTCTTTTGGGATAGTACTATGTTTCTTGAAATTTTTTGTGATGCTTCTAAACTTTAAAGACATATTTTATGGCTTAATGATAATATAGATTAGTGTTTTGTTTTTTGATGTAAAATCTTTTCAATATAATCATGGAATGTTGTTGATCATTCATTGTTTTGAAGAAACTTTTCTTCTATTTGATGTATCATAAATTCATTGAGTTCTAGTATAGGTGAATTGGCCAAATTGAATAATTTCCAGAGTTAAATTTTTGTTTACCTATGTAAGCTTCACGGTCATTCTATTTAATCATTTGTGTTCTTCATGGTGTAAGTGTCAATATGTTATAATCCAACCAGCATGTCATACCCCCACTTTTGACAAACCTCATAGCATGCAAATCACAACCAAAGACTTGGGTGATCATCTTAACCAAGTCATGGGTGGTGATCCTTGAAATAGCACAATTAGTAAAAGGAAATAACAACATAACTAATAATCATTACCTTTATTAATAAGTATAAAGCAGCACTTACAGTTTAAATAGAAAGCCACGTCTCTTAGAAAAGAGATCTTTGTTTAAAGGGATGCAACACTTCATTTGGATATAGAGGCATAGAAGGAAAGAAATTTTATTTGGAGTGAGGAAGAATGAAATTTGGGAAAAAAAATATGGAATAATCAGGTTGGAATTGGAGAAGAATTCAGAAATAAACTTGAATTAGAAAAATGCTAAGTTATTTGGTTCTTTATGGTTCTACTTTTGTTCTCCTCTGGGTTCGACTTGGGTTCCTTTGGTAGGAACTTGGGTGCTTGGGCCAATCCCAAGTGCACTTGCAATATTATAAATATGATACACGAGGTATTTTATTCATAATTTTATAAGGTAACTCATTATTATGGTAACATGGGTATGACCACACTCCATGCCTAATGGTACCCAACATGGAGTGTAGTTCAAATGAAGTTGAACCAAATGCTGACTATGATGGCTATGATCATGATGAAGATCAATATGAATTAAATATAAAATATGGCTTGTAATTTGAATTTTAATTGTGAATGAAGAAACTATAGATTCAATTTGACTCATTCTATGTTGTAGTATATTTTTTCCCTAGATCTACCATATTATATATGTGCATCCTATAAGGGACATCTTCTTCTCATCCATGTATTAGAGCTTGGTAAGAGTTCTTAGGAGAAAGACAAGATGTTAGTGGGAGATGGAGAAACCAATCTTAGAATACCACTTGAAGCCTTGCAATGTTGAGAGTGGGATAAAGTCTACACTTGACACCCTATATAAGGAACAATCTTATTGAGCATCAATTTGTTTTGAGAATAATTTTCTATTCTATACTAAATAAGGCCAACCACATGAAGGTGGAAGCTCATTTGCCCCCCCCCCCCCCCTACCAACATCACTCTAAATTCCCCGTTAACATCTAACATTCATTCATTATTTCATCCATTAATAAAATGTAACATTCATTAATTATCACATGATAACATTCATTAACACATTAATAAAATGTAACATTCATTAATTATCACACAATAACATTCATTAACACATTATAAAATTTATGAACATTCAATACCACATAATTAAAGTCATTGTCATATAAAAATTAGTCATTATCAATTAAGGTGCATAGATGACAATCATTTCTTTTTTTTTTCTTTTGATTTCTTGTTTTTAAGAAGTAATCACTAAGAGGAGCATCGATATCATCATGATCATCTCCCCTCTCATTAGATCTCAATGCATGCCTAGTTCTTTGTTGATGCAAAGGGGGGTCATCTGTAATAATATATAAAAGGGTTAAATTAAAAACATTTTATTATAATTAAAAGAATTAAAAACATTTTAAAGTATTTCAGTACTTTAAAGGCCATAATCATATAGCTCTTTACCCGATCTAGTCACATCATCAACATCGAGATCACTTTGTCAAGCCTCAGCCTCAACCTCAACCTGCTCATTAACAACGGCCTCTACACTCTCTACAGCTGCAATACAAATTGTTACATTAATCCAAACACCAATTGAAATTAAATTTGTATTACTACACCAATCAATTTAAGATGTTTACTTGTATTACTCTGATGCACATCCTCATTTTCATCATCACACACAGGTTGTGTATGGCTAGAATCAACATGTTGCATTTCAATTTCATACACATTCATGTTATCATTGTTTTCTTACTCAACATGTTGCATTTCAATTTCATACACATTCATGTTATCATTGTTTTCTTACTTTAAAAAAATGTACTCACTTTATGTTGGAACTTAACATCAAATAAAGTAATTGGTAAATAATTAAATTTGAAATATCATCTATTTAGCTTACTTACCGCGATGGATCCATCAATAGAACCTTGTGCACTTCTTATTCTTTCTGCCATGACTTTATAGCCTTGTTGGAAGCCAATTCTCTTGTCCTCTTCTGTTAGACTTTTATTAAACTCCGTGTCCTACATTTTTTCTTGGTATCGTCAAATTTTGTTTCATTGTTTCATCAAAACAAAAAAGATTTCAAATTATAAATAAATATTATAAAGATCAAATTATTATTTTTAGTGTTATAAGCCATCTACATATTGTATTTTTCCTCATTTAATTTTGACAATATTAACACTTACAACTCGTGCAACAAGTTTGGAATAACTGCCAAAGTCTAGCTTGTGTTGCCCGTGCTTTTGTAGTCTTGCCTTTGTTGCCTTTGATGTGTTAGACAATCTATGAAGAGATTGAAATATGTTAGTTCATATAAATATGAAGAGTATTTAGTACACAATTACATTCTTAATAGTATCACATACCTTCTTTGTTAAGTTTGAGATCAAGAGTAATTGGCTTTTAAAATTTTCTTATATAACCTAGATATATATTATGATGATATAATTTATTACTATGATACTGAGATATGACAATATCATTCTTTGAACAATATATTATTCTTCACTGATGTACATAGCTTTTCTTTTTCTTCTCTGTACTCAACACTTGTTGATTTCGGTATAGATTATTTGTCTTACAAGAATATCACTAAATTCTTTTATATCAATATTGATCTACAATTGATATCTAATATGGAAACTCAATATTCAATATTGATATCAATATCAATATAATTAGATTGTTGTTTAATATGAATTGGTTGTCGTTGTTACATGCTGCATTACTGTTCTATCGTTGTCTGTATTATTCCTGAATTCAATATTCACTAACGTTTATATGGGACTGGGAGAGTAAAAGAGGTCACGTCTATGAAAGACATGACTCTCTAAGGAGTCACGCCTTTCATAGGCATGGCTCTTCATACCACCATCCACTCACATTAGCATCATTTAAGTCGATGCCTAACACTTACGGTGATTAATACCGGTGTGTATCGATAGTAATATAGTCGATAGGTTATGAATATAAATTGATCATAATATATTAATAATAATTATTATCATCATTAATAATAATGATAATCATTATTATTATTATATTATAGAAATAATAAAGATTACAATAAAATTATATATATATTATAGATATCAATAATAATAAACATTTAGTTATATATATAACTCACTATTATTATAACTATTTATTATTATTGATATAGATATATATATATATATATATATATATATATATATATATATATATATATATATATATATATATATATATCTCACAATTTATCTATTAATGTATGATCAATATTTTATCTGATCTGTGCTACAAACATCAACACTCCCTCTTAGCTAGGGAAGATAAAATGCAGCTCACAATAAGTTCATAAATTGTGAGGGTTAGTTCCTAGGTGGATTGCCTCTATCAGTGATTCTATCCACAGTTCCCAGGTGGATTGCCTCCATCGGCGATTTGATCCACAAGCTCCTATGTGGATTGCCTCCATCGGTGATTCTATCCACAAACTCATGAGCAATGGTGTGGATTGCCTCTATCGGTGATTCTATTCGCAAGCTCCTGTGTGGATTGCCTCTATCAGCAATTCTATCCACAACTCATGAGCTTCAGAGTGGATTGCCTCTATCAAAAATTCTATCCACAGGCTCCTATGTTGATTGCCTCTATCGGCAATTCTATCCATAGGCTCCTGTGTGGATTGCCTCTATCGGTGATTCTATCCACAACTCATGAGCTTCAGAGTGGATTGCCTCTATCGGTGATTCTATCCACTAGTAAGATATATCTATTACAAAATAAAAAGTTATTGCAAGATCATCACCTTCCAATAACTTTAACAAATACAAGTGATAAATCATTTGGAAGTCGTCACTTCCTTATGATTTACACAGGGCCCATATAATAATAAAATAACATTAACATAAAAATCAATAATCATTACAAGTTTACCTCAAAAGTGTTTCACCTTCAATAGTGAACTCCCTCTCAATCATAAGGTATCTTGAATTCCATTGAGAAGAGCATTTCTCTAAACATATATTTGAATTATTTACTTCAGCAAGGGAAGCTAGCATTCTAAGTCTGTCAGGACACATTCTTGCGCTGTGACCATATTTGTCACATCTAAAACATTGCAATGAAGAGTAGTCTCTTGGTTTCTTGAACGGCTATTGATCATATGTCTTCTTTCCCTTTTTCCTTTTCACCATTCTGAGATTTTCAAAAATATGATCTTGATCTTAAATCTAATCAAAATTTCCTTCAAGCGGTTAGGCTTCAGCAAAGGAACCTGGCTCTGATACGATGTTAAGTTTGAGATCAAGAGTAATTGGCTTTTAAAATTTTCTTATATAACCTAGATATATATTATGATGATATACTTTATTACTATGATACTAAGATATGACAATATCATTCTTTGAACAATATATTATTCTTCACTGGTGTACATAGCTTTTCTTTTTCTTCTCCATAATCAGCACTTGTTGATTTCGGTATAGATTATTTATCTTAAAAGAATATCACCGAATTCTTTTATATCAATATTGATCTACAATTGATATCTAATATGGAAACTCAATATTCAATATTGATATCAATATCAATATAATTATATTGTTGTTTAATATGAATTGGCTGTCGCTGTTACATGCTGCATTACTGTTTTGTCATTGTCTGTATTATTCCTGAATTCAATATTCTCTAACGTTTATATGGGACTAAGAGAGTAAAAAGGGTCATGTCTATGAAAGACGTGACTCTCTGAGGAGTCAAACCTTTCATAGGCATGGCTCTTCATACCACCGTCCACTCACATTAGCATCGTTTAAGTCAATGCCTAACACTTATGGTGATTAATACCAGTGTGTATCGATAGTAATATAGTCGATAGGTTATGAATATAAATCGATCATAATATATTAATAATAATAATTATCATCATTAATAATAATGATAATCATTATTATTATTATATTATAGCAATAATAAATATTACAATAAAATTATATATATATTATAGATATCAATAATAATAATAAAAATTTAGTTATATATATAACTCACTATTATTATAACTATTTATTAATATATATATATATATACATATATATATATATATATATATATATATATATATGTATGTATATATATATATATATGTATATGTATATATATATATATATGTATATGTATATATATATATATATATATATATGTATATATATATATATATATATATGTATATGTATATATATATATATATATGTATATATATGTATATGTATATATATATATATGTGTGTGTATATGTATATATATATATATATGTATATATATATATGTATCTATATATATATGTATGTATATATATATATATGTATGTATATATATATATGTATGTATATATATATATATATATATATATATATATATATATATATATATATATATATATATATATATATATATATATATATATATATATATATATGTATATGTATATATATATATATATCACAATTTATCTATTAATGTATGATCAATATTTTATTTGATTTGTACTACAAATATCAACATTCTTCTGTTGTCTGGTGGTGTATTTCCTTTTTTTATTTCATTTTTCTCATTCGCATCTAGAATAAGTTTTTCCCACTCTTTTTTAGGAATGCAAGGAGGGCACTAGTACTTCAGATTTTTAGATAATGTACACCTGTACTGGTCCCTAATATACCTCAAACATAATCCAGCTCTCTGAAGGAGCTTACCCTTCTCAAATGCACAAGGTCCAAATAAGTTTTTCATACTCTGTATGAGAGCATCCTTGAACTTTATATCTTGGGTTTCCACCTTTTAAGAAAAAAAATAGTGTTAGATTAAAAAATGAAGTGAAATTACCTTTAATATTGTTTAAGAAATGGATGTAATGATAACTATCCTAGCTATGATATGAAATCAAAATAGTGGATTGGGGTTTTAGTTCTGATATGATGTTCCACCCTGTAGAGACGGTGGGCCTGAATATCCGCAAACACTCGTCACTAAGTTTATCGTAAAAAACATCATTCCCTGCAAAATAATCATGGGATCATTAGTCGAAGGATATAATAGTATAAAATAAAAATACAATAGATGTAAGCTTCTCATATTGAATGCAAGGTGTAATTAACATATAATAGTATAGTTAAACAAAGGTCCAATCTTTAAAGTACTTGGAAGTTTTTCTATTTTCAAGGGAACTCCTTCTTCGTCACTCACAAGCAATATGCAATCCTTCACCACTCTTGTACTAGGATTATGAGTACATCTAGGAAATTCACCATCAAGTGGTGTATCTCCTATTGCATAAATTGAATCCATAACGAAATGCCCCTAAAAAAGAATCCTTCAAGGGAAATAAACATATATACAATGATAGAGAAAATAAAATCTATGTACGAGTAGGTGGTGTTATGGCATCTGTGGCCATGCTACACATTGCCAACATTGCAGGATGTAGTACATCTGAGCCTGCCATCATATGAGGCGGCAATAGTAAATGATCATTAACACGTGCTCAAGAATAAGATTGTCAGAGCATAATAAAAGTAGTGATTAGCATGGACAATATTGTTAGAGAGTAAAAGAAAAAATAGTCCAACATGCAACCTACCTGAACCAACTACAGTACCCTCATCATGGCCCTAAGGATCAAAATTACGCCAAAAAAAGTTGTAAAAGCAACATATCCGCTTATTTTTTAATGACATAAAAGACTAGTATAACATAAAAACTATTATTGAACTTTTGTTATAATTAAAAATTACATTAATACTTACTTTGTAATTTTGAGATAGGTGCATCAATTTAGTTGCCCTCTTTTGTGACTCAGCAGTTGGAGGGAATATAGATGCCAATTCAGCCACTCTTTTTCCAATTTTGTGGAGGCATTTTTTAATTGCAGAGGCCGGGTCATCACAAGTAGCGTAATCAATAGCTAGTTCCTCGTCAAAGGACTCCTCTTCAGGGACTACGGGTTCCTTTCCCTTTCTCTATTGACCACCTATCTGTGACAACAATATTACTAACACTATTAGAATTAATCTGAAACAGTGATGAAAAATAATAATAAAAAACACTATTTAATATTTTTCTTCTATCTAATTTGTAGTACAATAACAAAGAGGTTTACCTACTGGGAAGAAGTGCATGCAGGATCATCATTGTACCCTCTACGTGGTTGCTTCATATTGTGGCCCTGTGTTATTATTTAAAGTTAGCCAATAATTAGAAATGACTACATTAATAAATTTCATTAGAAGATGATGGAGATGAGGTGGATGGTGAGGAGAGTCTCTAAATGTGGTTGGCAAAAAAACTCAATTATTTAATGGTATATAGTATGTACCTGCACCCCCATGATAGTGACATCATTTGTATCTATGTGATTCAAATTGTAATCAATACAAATCTCTTCCCCTATACTTATTGATTTTATCGCACATACAAATACATGATTTCCCTCATGCACCTCAAATTATGCAATTGGGTTGCTTAATAGTTGACAGAGATCACGTGCTATTTATAAAGCCTACAATATTCCTTGATACTTTTGGCCTTTTGTCAATGTATATAGCCACTCTCTTACTTTTCTCATTGTCTTTTTGTTGAATATAATTTTCTGAGAGTGCATACCTACGCATACTTTTTTTATATTGAATAATTCACATCTAACTTTTGTAATCATAACAAGGTCCAACATACTCCATCAATTCCACAACTTTTTTGTAAGAGAACTTTATTCCATCCATGGAAAATAGGCCCAAACCATGTATTGACGATGGTGCAATGCAATATATTTTGCCTTTAACACTAAAATCAGTATTTATTGGAGGAAGTTCCTTGGGGACCCATTGTTTCTATAGATATTGGTACCTAGAGGGCACCTCGATGTCACCTTTTCTCTCATCATCATAAGAACATGACCCCCCTTGAGCAAGGAAAAATTTCACACGTTTATTAAATTTCCTTCTAGTCTTTTGACCTCTAGTTGATCTTCCTAATTTAGACATACTACATGACACACTTTCTTCACTCGAGGAAGACACATCTAACAAATAACTATTTTCTAAAACCTGCACTCCATCAAATGAGAGAGATAGCAAGTAATGCAAGATATTTTAGAAATTTTGAAATACATTAATCTCTATAGGGTGTATTCACTTATACCTGTCGATCCATGTGACTATGTGGGATGCTCATGAAAGGGGTCTGGGTACCTACATATGTAATTCAATTATCTTATGTTAGCTAAAAAATTCATGATACATATACTCAAAACACATAGTAAGTACATTAAAAACCATAAGCATCCCATATGAATTAAAAACATTAAAAGGTACATCATGAATTAATTAGATTAAGCATTGATCACATAATTGGACATTTCTATCAAGAAATCAATATTAAATAGATTAAGTAGTGATCACATAACTGTACATTTCATTCATGTCATTCATTTTTTTCTTCATCCAACTCATCACCATGATCATCATTGTCATCGACATCATCACCACCACTATCATTGTCACCATCTTCATCATCATCATCATCATCATCATCATCATCATCATCATCATCATCATCATCATCATCATCAGCATCAACATTAGCATCAGCATCAGCATCAGCATCAACATCATCATCATCATCATCATCATCATCATCATCATCATCATCATCATCATCATTAGCATCATAATCATCATCATCTTCTTCTTCTTCAAGAAAAGTTACATCATGAACATCATTGTCTAACTATTGTTCGTGATCATCATCTATATCATCTTCTAGTTTTTTGCAATCTTCTTCTTCCATCGCATTATACCTCATCAGCCTTCCTCTTGGATCATGTCTAACAACAAATGACCAAACTAATTTATTTGGAACCTCTGAGTAAAATACCTCCTCACAATGGCTTGGAAGAACATAGGGCTCATCCCCAATTGGATTAAACTATTATACACTAAGTTTTCACCCTTGTTTCAAGCTCTCTTGGTCTTGATAACCTAGTATAACATGGGAATCATCTCCAGGTGTGGGACCTATGCTAACTAAGATGAGAACTCTAGGTTCTAGGCTGGTTCCTCTTGGATAATCACCTTAATTTGCTCCTTGACATGAAAGTAAACTCTTTGAGGGGAAAGGGTAGAAGGAATGCTTGAAAGGGAAATGACTTGGAAAAAAAACTACCTACTAGGTGATACACCAAAAATATGGTATGAATTGTAGTATAAAGAATGAACTTAGCACATAATCTTAAGTCTAGGATATCACAACTCACTGAATAGGTTTGCATCAATATTTCATAGAAGGGTCTGAAATACAGAGATGCTATGTAGGGAAAGATAGAATTTCAAAAGGCAATAGCACTCCTAAGAACTTAGACACAAACTATAGCCTGAAAATAGACATTCACCTCTGCAATTGGGTATAAGAATGAGATAGATTGCCAGGGGTGGAAGTATACCCACAAGAGCATTCAGATCAGATCATTCACAAGCATACACATAGACTACAAAAAGAAAGAGGGATCAAGAACCCTAAGATATCACTTAAAAACATTCAAATACTTCAATTCAATAAGAGAGAATTTAGACAAGGAAGCATAGAGACATAGAAGATGTCACAAAATACCTCTGCAATATCTAAACAATCAATGGGAGATTATAGAATGTAGAAAACCAAAGGGCAGGAAAAAATGCCACGGATAACTTTCTAAGAAAGAGAACTTTCTTCTTTACAAAATGTGAACTTTGAGCTCTAAAAAAGCTCCAAAACATTATATACACCTTCTTTTTGCATGTAGGCAGGAGTCAAAAACCTAACTAGGGTTACATAGAAATGTCAGATAATAATCAAAAACCCTAACTATCATGTCTGATCATAAATGCATAGAAATATCTCAACCGATCAGATATCACTTTGCATGCCCATCTCTATACTGCATCTACTTGCGGACAAGCCACCTTGATCCATCTACCACCCTGCAACTCAACCTTGCCATGAATGTTTGCAATCAAAGTACAAAAGTCCATAGGTGGCACCACCTTTTAATGTTTCTTCAGTGCAAGAACACCGACTTGGTACCCTAAGAAAACATACGCGATGACCATCAGATATTCTAAACATTTCCCCAACTGCAACCATCCTGAAGATTTCAATTTGAGCTACCCATTTTGTCACAATCAACCGCTAGATCAAAACCTTAGCAAAACTTTGTAGAGATATATTTAAATTTAAATATTAACAGCTAGTAGGTCAAATTTTAAAATGTGGCCATCGATATCTATCTTTTCCTTGTAGATGAATGGCCTAGATCATCCCTGTAATAGTTGCAAACCCTCTGAAAAGTCAAATGCCACCTCATCAGTTAGAAGCTAATAAAAAATGAACACCTTAGCAACACGTAGCACCTTAGACCCATGACCCACTAAGATTCTCATCAGATGGTGGTCGCATGATCGCATGGGCTTAGAAGATTTAATGAGATCATGCACCCACCATAGATCTTACTTCCCTGCCACCTCACTCAAGATACTCAGACCCATTGACAAATGCCACCTGTAATACTCAGCAACCAATCAAAATCGAGCGTGTCAGTGCCTCTTGGCAACATGAACCCACAACCTAGCCTGAACACTCGAAAGATCAAACAGTTGTCGCATGATCTCATGGGGTCAAAAGATTCCATGAGATCATGTGCCCACCATAGATCTTACTTCTTTACTGATGCCCCTACAGATCCTCTAACAATGATCCCATTGATAGATCCCAGTCATCCCTCTAATGACCAATCAAATGCAAGCACATCATAACCCGAGGACCCACATATTTACAACTATTTACAGGGAAGGGTTGACCTCAAAGCAGGGCTTCAAGTGGAAACCATTAACTGAAATAGGTAAGGCATCACCTCTAAGAGTTGATAGCTGAAAAGCATCAGGCCCCTTGTAGTCTATAATAACAAATGGTCCACCCCAGAAGGACTCAAATTTTGTTTGTCTACTAGGCTTTGATCTGAATTCATCCCACTTGAGAACTACATCTCCAACCTTGAAGTTTTTGGCCCTAGCTCTTTTATCAAAACTTTTCTTTGTCTGAACCTGATGGAACTCCATATTTTTCATGGATTTGTCTTTGAGTTCCTCTAACTTTATCAGCTGAGCATACTTGATTTGTAAGGGATCCCCTTCTTCAAATAGGACATACTGAGTGGCTAAGTCCAAAGCTAGCAATTCAGTTGAAATTGATAGCTTAGCCTCCTTACCATATACCAACACATAAGGAGAATTCCCAATGATCTTCTTTGGAGTAATCCTATCTAACCATAAGGCAGACTTCAACTTAGTATGTAAATCTCTTTGGTTATCCTGCAGATTTTTCTTGATTATCCTAATCAAGTTCTTATTAGTTGATTTTTCCAAACCATTGTCTTGAGGATAGTAATTTGAACTAGTATTCAGATAGATGTCATTTATGATTGCCCATTCTGAGACTGTAAGGCCTATGAATGCCAATGCATTATCTGATATTATGGAATCTAGAGTGCCAAATCTATGAATAATATCATCATAAAAACTTAAGACAACACTCTCATTTGATTCTTTTAAGGCAACTACCTCTGTCCATCTAGTGAAATAATCAGCAGCAGTGATTATTCACTTGTGTCCTGCACTAGATGGAGTATTAATCATACCAATAAAGTCTATGCCCCACCTCATGAAAGATTTCTTTTCTTTGATTTGCTAAAGGGGAAGAGCTACAAGCCTTTCTTTTCCTACAAACATAGAACATTTGATGCATTTCCTCACATAATCATGACTATCCTTAAAGATAGGTGGCCAATAGTATCCAGCCCTCATGATTTTAAAAGCAGTAGTCCTAGGAGAAAAGTGACCTCCAGAAGGTCCATCATGAAATTCAAATAGGACATCAGCTATCTTTTCTGAATCAATACATCTTAAAAGGACACCATTGTGATCCTTTATGAAAAGAACTTCATCTCTCAGCACAAAAGGAACAGATTGTAACCTATAATATCTTCTTTTTGCTAAATCTAGGCCTGCAAGACGTTGTCATGTTTTCAAGTAATGAACCATATTAGGCAACCAACCTGATGCCTTGGCATGTTATTCTATAGAATGCACAATTAGAGATGAATCTGTTTGTTTTGATTTCTTTAAAATTTCATCCCTTGCCAAATGCTCACAAAGACCTCTTCCTCTAACTAGCTTGGTGGTTTGGATATCAATGTCATATTCCATTACCTTGGTAATCCAACTAGCTCTTTTCTCATTTAGGTCCTTGGAAAGAAAAAATTCTTTAACACTTGGATGAGTAACTTTTAGGTGTACCTTGCTATGGGTCAATAGATATCTGAACTTTTTAAGGCTCTTCACCACAACAAGTACATGTTTCTCTACAAAAGACTACCTTTGTTCATATTCTTCTAATCCTTTGCTAAAGAAAGCAATAGGCTGCTCCAACCCTTCTAAATTTTCTTGAGTCAACATTGCAGATATAGCATCATGACCTCCATAAGCATAAAGGATAAAATCCTTACTGAAATTTGGGTTTAACAGAGCAGGATGTTTTGTCAAGGCTTCTTTGATAGCTTGCAAATTGGCTTTTCCTTCTTTAGTCCAGCTGAAAGTTGAGCTCTTCTTTAACATGACTGTTAAAGGCTTCAATAAATCTACAATATTAGGAAAGAAATGCCTAACAAAATTAATCTTTCCTATGAAAGATTAGAGACTTTTCTTGTGATGTGGCAAGGGTAGCTCTAGGATGGCTATGATCCTCTCTGGGTCTACTATAATTCCTTTCTTGGATACTATATATCCCAGCAATTTTCCTTCATTTACTGCAAACACACATTTCTTGGGATTAAGAGATATCCCAAATTCTCTACATCTTTCAAAGATTTTCCTCATATGTCTGATATGATCTGCTGCATGTTTAGAATAGATAGTTATGTCATCTAAGTAGACCAGTACAAATTTGTACATGAGGCTTTTAAAGGCCATATCCATTGCCTTTTGAAATGTAGCACCTGCATTTGACAAACCAAAGGGCATCTTTTGATAAGCCATGGTTCCCCACTTGGTTGTAAATGTAGTCTTATATTGATCCTCTTCATTAACTAAGATTTGATTATATCCTGAATAGCCATCCAATAATGAAAATCTCTCAGATCCAGAGACACATTGTAAAATTTGTTCCATAGAGGGTAATGGATGGCGGTCTTTTAGAGAGGCCCTGTTAAGATCCCTAAAGTCAACACATAACCTCAACTCCCCATTCTTCTTCCTTATAGGATCAAGGTTGGAAACCCAACTAGTATGCTTGATGGGGTAGATGATACCACTTTCTATTAATTTGAGCACTTCTTTATGCATAAGTGGCTCAAGCTTGGGATTAACAGGCCTTTGTTTTTGCATTACTAGCTTGGCATTAGGCTCTAATTCAATAGTGTGTTGAGCAAGGGCTAGATTAAAACCTTTGAGGTCTTCATATTTCCATGTGAAAACATCACTGAACTCTCTGAATAATTGGGTGTAAGCGTGTTTTTCTAAATCGGTGTTTACCCTTCCAAATTGTAAACTTTTACCTGGTTCCAACTCTAATTCAACACAATGTTCTTGTTGAACTACCAGGCCAGCTTTATTTTTCTTAACTTGATCATCCTTGTTGAAGATAGTCTCTAAGGTGACAAGACCTCTAGGAATATTATTAGACTTAAGTTGTATCACTTGGTCACCATAGCTTTGTGATAGCCTATCTTGGTTATGTTTTGAGAAGACATCTTCTTCAAACAAGAATTGTAGAACTTGTTCATCATTGTCAAACACTTGCCAATTAGCATCATTATAAGGGATAGAAGGTCTGACAATCACTTTGATATGTTGTTGGTCTATTTCTTTTGAAATTCTATTGGGGATATCATATTGAGACCCAACAAAAGCTAATCTATTTGTATTTTGATTTAGTTTTCTAGGGATAGCAACAATATTGAAAGCACAAAAGTCTTCAATTGCATCCCAAAATTTATGTTTGTATGTTTTAAAGGTGTCATTTTTAGTTTCACTTATCCCTCTCACTTGACTGACTACTAATTCACTGTCACCATAAACCTTTAGGGCCTTAAGCCCTCTTTTTCTAGCCCACTCCAATCCATTCACTAGGCTTTCATATTCTATAGTGTTGCTAGTGTAGGAGAAACTAAATCTGAAAGCTGTATAGTATCTTTCTCCTTTTGGGGACACTAGCATAGCACCACCACCAGAACCATGTCTTCTTCTAGCTCCATCAAAAAACAATTCCCAAACCTGATTTCTCTAGTCCTCTGAATCAGTGTCTTCCTTGAGAAGACTTAGCTCTATGGATCCACTTTCTTGTATCAAATAACTCCCCAAACCAGCATCCCAAACAACATTTTCTTGGGCTTCAAAAGGATTTTCTGATCCTAGTTCATCTAAGAAAATATCAGGGATACTTTTTGTCTTAGTGTTTTGTTCTCTAATAGTTGGGAAATCACTGTCATCAAATATAGGGTAGCTTGCATTGATGGTATTGGACACATATGGTTCTATATGGTGTGCTACTAATGATTCTAATTTGATGGTAACCTTGGTACCATATCTTGTGTGAAAAATCATGTGAGACCAATCAGAAGAAAGGTAGCCTCCTATTTTGGCTGTAAACTCCCTTGATAGACATATAGAAAATAAGGTAGGGAGATCTATGATGTATATATCAAGTAGGATAGAGAAATTAGGACTAGCATGAATGATTATACTGGTATCCTTAGAAATACCTATAGTATTAACTGAGGATCCATCAAGTTGTGTAACCTTCTTTTGGAGGGGTTCATATTTAAGTCCTAATTGATTAGCCACTTTCTTGGGCATTACAGTACTAGTAGCTCCACTATCTACCATACAATTATGTACTAAATATTTTCCAATGATTAAAGAAACGTAAAATGGAGGTGGCTTTGAGTTCCTACCTTGAGTGGTATTGCCTTTGGAGTTGCAACTTGGAGCCTCCTTTTCTTGATCAGTGTTGACTAACACTGGCTTTGCAGCTTCTTTTGTATGCTGAGGAGTAGTTATTTTAGTCATAGCCTTCTTCAAAATCTCAGGTTGCCCTGGGATAGCCAAAGAATCCCACATAGACATGGTAATGTTCACCTTCTTCATGTTGTCTACAATATTGAAAGGTTCCACAGTGTGTACTCTTTTTTGTGCTTTTACTATGATGGGTTCCACCTCCTTGAGAGTCTAGCCCTCCTTGCTTGTAATGGTAGGAGCCTTCTTGAATGTGATAGTAGTAGCTTGCTGTATTGGCTCTGCAGATGTAGTAGGTTTGGTACCAGAGTCTGCTTGCTCCATGTCTTGAGCTCTTCTTTTTGACCTTGTGTTGGCAACAATGGAAGGCTCACCAATGACTCCATTGAAGTCTTGCTCCTCCTAATTGAAGACATTAGTCTCATTATCTTGTGGTTCTTGTTGAGGAACTGATCCACTGGAAGAAGCCTCTGATTGAGCTCGTGAGGCATTTTGAACCATCAGTGCTTGGTTCATCCATCCATTTGAACATGTAGTCTGATTGTGAGACTGATTACAAGGGAAACACCATTCATTGTCCACAACCATATTATTTTGACTAGGAACCATGTCCCTAACTAGATTCACAGAATTGAGAGGTACAGGGTTGTATGGTTGGAATGGTCTTTAATTAAAATTTTGTCTTTGTCCTTGATAGCCTCCTTGGTATGGTGGCCTATTTTGTTGATAAGGATATCCTTGATTCTAATTTTGTTGATTAGGAACTTGGCCTTGTGGCTGGAAGGGTGGTCTGATTCCTTGCCCTTACCTCTTTAGGTTTGTGACCTCTTTAGTCAAAGTCTATAGCAAATTTGTCACTTTTTGTTGACTAATTTGTTGGCTATTCTTTATCTCTTGCAGCTCTTAAGAGAAACTTGCTTTTAGCTCTTGACCACTAAGACTGGCTTGAGGGGCTAATATGGTGGGAATAGGGGTAAATGGGGGTACTTGTGTAGGTGTAACAGGCTGAAGGCTAGGAAATATGGGCATGGGTGGCCTTCTAGCTATCATACCTGCTTGGATCAAACAATTTTCAGCTCTGATAGCTATATCAAAAGCTTGGGGTAAAGAGATACCACCCATAGATTGGATCATGAAAGAGATTTGGCTATTCAAGCTTTGCAAGAAGTATAGGAAAGCATGATCAACTAATGGCCTCACAGAGACTGGAATTCTATTCCATGTCTTGAGGAATCTATTATTATAATCTGTCATTTGTTCTTGAGGGTCTTTTTTAATGGTTGTCAACTGCTCAACTAGAGATAAGTTGTCTGATTTATCCTCAAAATGCTTACTTAATGCATCTCCTAATTCATCCCATGAAGTAATGGAACCAACAGTTAAAGTTCTAAACCATTCAAGAGCCTTACCTTTTAGAGAGGTTGCTAATAATTTGGTGGCCACATCTTCTTGAGCTATGTTGTGTATACTGCAGATAGTAGTCACATCTCTTATATGCTCAAAAGTAGTAGTTTTTCTTTCACCTATGAAATTAGGTAGACTCTTTAGTGCCACCAAGGGCACATCATGATGTTGAGAAAAGGCTAATGGGCTCCTGTTGGGTGAGTAAGAGTCGCATTATTTTGAACTTTTCAAGTTCTCGTGTCAAGCTTCACTCTGTTCATTTTTAACCTTGTTGGTCTTCCCACGAGTCTTCGCGCATTTAAATTTGTCAAAATTGAGCTTACGACGTCATTTGTATCGGTTTGACCCATTTTAAGCCAATAACATATCCTTTCAAGGCTTTTGAATCACTTCAAACCTTTTCAAACTTCGGTTCGAAGTAGTTCGAAGGAGTTCAAAAGCGGCCTGAGTCCTTTATTATTAACGATGTGTTATGCAGGAAGGCTAGCGGCATTTTCTTCTTGAGAGAGTTTGAACCTCTTCAAGCTCTGGTTCGAAGGAGTTCAAAGTAGTTCAAACGGACTACCGGCGTGATCAATAATGATGGAATGTCCTGACAAGATGCACCATGTAGACCTGGCGTGATTTCATTGGACGGGCCAGTGCACAGAAAATGAGGCAATCACTTGCACGATTAGGAAATATTTGGTTTGAGATTGAATTATGATGATTGAAAAGGTGGCAGATCCCGAAGAGTTAATTTTATTTGAAGGCATTTATTGCTTATCACCACTTGGTGTCAAAAAATTTATTAATACACGCATAATGGAGTATATTTCGCAATTCAAGTGGCAACTAAAAATAGAAACTGGGTAAGTCATTTTTTTCCCTATTGTACACTGCGAGGTCTGGGCGCTGGAAGGGTGGTCTGGTCGAAGTGCAAAGTGTACAGGTAGCTTCTTTCAAGCTCTACCTTCTCATTTTCGGTTATTCCTTCAAATTCATTAGTTCAAGCAGTGAGCTGGTAGACTTTCATATTTTTAGGCAAGCATGAGGTCTGTCATGCATTTCTTTGGCAACGTGAAGAATCTTGAATGTAAGGCCCCGGTCATAATAGACATGAATCTTTTAGGGGTCTCAGTCGATACTATACCTTCAAAACTCTCAACTCATGTTGACGAGGAGTACATTGTAGAAGTCCTGGCTAGTGGATTGTTAGAAGCAGCTGCTTTCCCACCGGCTACTGTTTGTCCAGAATTGGTGCAAGAATGTATCAATAGATATGATGTAAAGTTGAAGAGTATTTTGAACACGGATGGTCAAACCCTAATTCCTGTTAACCGCAGAACCATTTCAGCAGTCTTCAAAATACCAGATGAAGGTCTGGTCAACTTCACGCCTACCCAGTCTCTGGCCCAATTCAAGGAAAATGCTGATAAAAATAGGAGTCACATAGCGAGAAGGTGGACGAAGACCAACTATAAAGGAGGGTCGCGGTTACCCAAAACTCTCACCAAGGACCATATGAACCCCCTAATACATGATTTGGTTGTTCTCCTTCACCGATTAAAAGGTTCAGAATAGGCCCTATCCTTTGATGAGTGGATGTATCATTTTGTAGAAATCATCTTAGAAGGAAGTCAACACATTGACTCGGCTGAAATTATAGCCACATCTCTTCAGGACCAGCTCAGACAGACTCAGATGACCAAGGAAGGATTTTACATGTCTTCGTACCTGATGTATTGCTTAGCCTATACTCAAGACCTATACCCTATTCAGAAAGCTCCCTGGAATGGAGATTTATTTATCTATGAGTGCTGTCCATTACTGAGAAGAGATAAGGTTTTGGAGGATTATAGAACAATACATGATATGTTCTCGGGGAAATTGTGTTAGGAATTGGCTGGCAGGCCTAACCAGAGGATTTCAGACAATGCGCAGAGATTAGTTAAAGTAGTTGGCAGCTTTTATATTCAATTTCCCCGTTTTACTTATATTCGGGTAGGAGGATTCGAAGAAGAACCATTGAAGCTACCTAGGTACGCTTTTGACTGTTTCATTCTTGCAGAAGTTTGCAGACAATTGTTCATTGTCATTAAAATAGCTCTCTAGGAAGATAAATAGAACTCTCTGTTCCCAGTGAAGTTAGGCCACTTAATCTGTAACAGCGTGCTGGATGCATCTGTTGTGGGGAGTAATTTACTGAACTTCTACATGCCTTTCTATGAACCAAGAACAGGGTTCGATAGTAAAGGCTTTGCCAGACAGACCCTGGGATTAGGAAAATGCCCTTCACCAAGTTACCATCTGGAGGACCTGTGGGAAGATCTCGGAAATGAAAAAATGATCTGGGAACGAGATAGAACTAGGCTTACGGTATCTCAGATTAAACTGCTACAGTTGAAGTTTGATACCAGAAATATAGAAGATAATGATTCAGAGGTTCCCCGTCCATCCGCCACCTTTTTCGAGGAGGATACTGTTTCGATCATCGATTGGAGTAGAGAGGAGTCTAGTGATATCAAACTCCGGGCCCGCAGCATTTTTGAGGAAATAGAAAACTGGATCGTGGTGAAGAAGAAAGATGTTCAACCTCTTACAGATACAAGTCATAACACTGGTTCGCTCATTAAGAGTGTAACACAAGCCCTTGCTAATAAATCTCTTTTGTCATCAAATGCAGGTAAGAAAATACTAGTGAAGGAGAAAACGGCCCCGGTAAAACATCCAACCGCACCAAGGTCAAGACCAAGGATGAGATCTGAGAAGAAAATCCAAATGGCCTTAGAGGAGCTTGATTATCTAGATGACGTCGGTGACCTCAAGGATGAAGATCTCACCTTCACCCCCGATCATAAGGGGAAGATGCAGGAAGGTCTCACGCACTGCCAAGACCTATCTCAGAATGCAGATACACTTGTCATGACCCCTGACAATCGAATGGTGTCCAGCATAATCTCACCTTGGCTCACAGAATCGGTTAATAAAAGGAAAAGCTTCAAGCCTCTATCTATGCCAGTTAAAGAAATAGTGATGAGGTACGTAGCTCGTACTCCAAAAGCTAAAAGGATGAAGAGTGATGCGAGGCTAATAATAGATCCTTCTACTGGGAAAGTCACTGCTGAAATTGCTACAGTGAGATCTATGGGAAATACCCAAGATCCTGAGCTCGAGGATTATGAGATAACGAAGATGGATTTTGGAGTACTGAATAGGGATTCTCGTGATCACATTTTCAAATTCTCTGCCGATCGTATGCTCAGACAGTCGCAGAAGGATGGCAGAGAGAAGCGGGAGTTGAAACAGATAGTTTCGACCATGACGGAATTCCTATCCTCACTTGCTGAGAATAGTGCAATACCTCTAACATAGACTCATCAGGGGTTCGACCCTAATTCGACGAAAAGTGAGAGACTGTTCAAGCAGGTTCAGCAGGGGAGGACTTGGACAGAGGTAATGAAGGCATGGACAGATGGCATCATAGCGGAAGGCAGTGCTTTCATAAAAGAGTTTGTGAGCACCCGTACAGACAGCGAAGCGCTCTTGGGGGAAATTCAGACATTGATCCCAATATGGGAAAGTGAAGCTGAAAGTTGTTCAGAGATCATGAAAAGAGTACAAGAAATTGAAGATTATGGAGTGAAGCAATTTCTGACAGAGAACCCCATGAAGCTGGTCGACCCATGTATGCTGTTCATCCTGAAGAAGAACTTCAGCTGGAAGAACACTTTGTTTGAGACAGCCATTTCTCAGATGCGGGTAATGGAAAAGGCCGTGAAGGAGATTCACTCTGACACCCTGAAGGACATTAAAATAGTAAATCCCTCAGGTATTCTACAATTGGAAGATGCAGACCAGGGAGTTGATGCATTAGTGAAGTCCTTTGTGGATGAAATGAATGCTTTCAAGGAAAGTGAAGCACCGATGGTTCATGACCTCACGAGGACTGCCAACATAGAAGTAATGCTTATCTTAAACCGAGGTCAATTGCCAAAGCAAGCGGAGAAAATTCAGGAGATGAGATGGGAAAAAAATGCCACGCATGCCAAGTTGACCGCGTTGAAGAACCTGCACGCCCTGGCTACTCAGGAGCTACTCTGAGTTTACCGGTCATGGAAGCTCATAAAGGTTGCCACATCAAAGGATACTCAAGAAAACTAAATTAAATTTAGTTTTGTTTACTCAATTGACCCTACCTTAACTCTTCTTTAGAAACTGGTTTTAAACTGTTAACGGTTTCTTATTTTAATAGGGTTCGAGAAGCCGGGTTTTTCGGGAGGCTTTCTCGGACCGTTTAAACTATTTAAGCTGGTGCTTAAGACATGGAAAGGGGGATAGATTAGAATTAAAAAAAACATAGAAGGGAATAGAGGCAGTAGTGCAAGTTCTTTTCAGTTTTTTTTTTGTTTTGCAGTAGTTTGAATGACTGATGATAACTGGACTTTGGGCCAGTCTTACCTGAATACTTGTGCACGAAAATATTTTGATCTTTGAATCAAATAATGAAATATATATGTTCTACCTTGGGAATTATATATCGATCTTGTGTATGTGCTATTCAGTTTCATTCATTTATTATAGTTCTCCGAGTTATAGTTTTTCTGTAGATGCATTTTTGTTAGTTTGTCTAAATTTCTCTGAATGGCCGCTGAAGCTTATTTTTCTTTCGCAAGGTAGTCTTCTGTTCCATCTATTAGTTTTACAAGTTTCTGTTGTTCTACCTCATCTGTCTAGGAACGGTTGAGAGTCCTTTTACTGCTTTTCAGTTAAAAGCTTGTATGTTAAAATTACTTTTTCCATTCATTGAATATCTTATAAAGGGAGCTGTACCTTTTTGCAAAATTTAGAAGGAAGCAAAGTAAATGCTTACCCAACTGTTGTGTAAATGATTTGTTTTCAGAGGCATAGAGTCAGAGGATACATATCAGAGTATAAGAGAACAAATCTGTTCACCAACAAATTTTTGGCAACTCTACTGGGGAAAGACCAGTCAAGTGCACTAGTCCACTTCCCATCGCAATGCCACATAATGATGCTACCTAATGATAATGTGTTCCCTGTGCTCCAGCCAAATTTAGGTTTTCAAGACACACAGGAGGATTTAATCTCAGACCTAGCTGCAGTCGCTTGGAGATTCAAATGAAGTAATCAAGAATTCCAGCGGGTTCAAGAAGTTCTTGAAAGAGAAGAAGAACTTGGCGAATGCTTGAGGGGTATTCCTGTTGCTAAGGAAGCCGTCGTAGTTAACAGGCTTGCACAAGGTCAACCGTGGAACTAAGTTTTAAACAGATTCTTGAACTGGCAACCAGAAGATACATAAGAGGGGAACGTAGTAGAGGATTGGTGGATAAAGATTTTGAACTGTTGGAAAGCCTTAATTTTAAACCAGATTCAAATCATTCCCGAAGGAAGAAAGCTCAAACTGTCAGTCGACCCTCATCTCCCTCATGAAATCCAGCTGTCCCTTTAACCGTCCAAGCAATCATTTCTCTAGGTACTGTAATTCCCACTGTCTTAAATATTCAACCTTTGAATCTCCAACTTCCATTCATGGCTAGAAACAGACCTTGGGGTCAACACATTGGGCCTCTGAACTTAGGGGTTAATCAACCTGCTGATCTACCTAAAGGAGCCAATCAAATTTTGCCTAAGTTCAGCGGGGACAACAAAGTCTTTTCAGATGATCATCTCAATGCCTTCCAAACCACTTGCAGGATCATGAGTGTATCTACCGAAGATGTAGCAGTGAGACTCTTTGTCAGAACTCTAGTGGATGCTGCTGCCGATTGGTTCAGCCACTTACCAAATGGATCTATTACAAATTGGGACACCATGAAGCAGGCTTTCGAAAGAAGGTTCAAAAAGCCTGACAATGAGGTCTCTTTATTGATACAACTTGGTCAGCTAAAGAAGGAGATACATGAACCAATGAGAGAATTCGTGGCTAAATTCAACAGAATTCTATAAAGAATTCCCGCGACTGCTGCTCCGAGCAATGAGAACAAAAAGATTTACTTCCTTTATGCGGTTCCACCGGATATAAGCTTTCATTTGTTGAAAGACGGAGTGCCTGACTTTGAAGACGCACAGATAAGAGCAATTGAGCTCGAAGACACTCTCATAACAGCTGGCAAGTGGAAGAGAGAAGCATAAACTCCTAGCAACCCTTCGATAAGTGCAACTACAAATCCAATGATACAGAGAGTTATGAATGATATAGCAATGCTTAAAAGGCAACAGAATAGAACGACTACTTATCCAGCTCCTTATCAAGATATAAGTCGAAGACAACTGCCCCAACAGTAGATGAAAGCGCTGCAGTTACCTGGTCCTCAACCAAGGTTACAGATAGAGGCTGCTCCCAAAGAAACTATGTGCTCGTTCCATTTGACCACTGACCATGATGGGGATACATGCACCGAATGGTTGAGATACTTACAACTAAATGCAACCAGGGATGAGGTGAATAATGAATGATTTCATGAAGAAAAAGATTCTCAAGACATGGGTACATTAGGATCTTTTTATTCTGAATATGTACCTGGTGCAGAGCAAGGGGGAAGTGTGCTGGCAACTCTACAAGATCCAGCCTGTGCTATTTTAACAAGGAACCAATGAACTCAGAAGTTTGTTCTAGGTGCAGCTGCCACGAGCACAGATACAAAAAGAAAGGAGCCTACTGGTGAAGAAACACGTACAAATTCAAAAAGTTCAGAGGTAAAAATTCTTTCCAGGAATGCAGTTGCCCCTTCCTCTCCTTTTGATTTTGTTGAGTTTTGTAAGTCATCTACAGTTTCTATTTCCTCTCTTGATTTCTTGAGAATGAACCCTGGAGAACTGGATAGGTTGGTAAAATATGTTAAAGGAGAAAATTATGTAAACCCTCAAGTGGATACACCTTTTATAGGAGAAACTGCTGCTACTCAAGAACCTTTTGCTTTCCAACCTCAAGATACTCCCCAGGTTCCAGAAGGATGTCGATCCACGAACTCTGTAGAAACCGAGTCTGAAAAGGAAAAGCCAAATCCTTTTTATGTATCTCTCTTGTTGAATGGCCAAAAATTGAGTAATTGTATTATCGATTCTGGTGCCTCTGACAACATAATGCCTACCCCCGTAGCTAAAGCCTTGGACTTACCCTTAACTAAAACCTTCGTCCATTGTTACTCTATGGATGGCAAAGAAGTGCCATTGAAGGGTCAGATCAAAGACTGCCAGGCTGTTCTGGCAGCCTACCCGGACAAGCGGCTAAAACTCACTATTTTAGTAGCCGATATACCTGCTAGTTACAGAATGTTACTCAGCAGAACCTTCTGTAAAGACTTGGGTGGGGATATAAAAATGGATTGGTCCGAAGCTACAATTCCCGTAGGCAAAAGAAAAGTAAAGTTAGAACCTAAACCCAAGAATAAATATACCGTAATGCCTTCAGCTAAACCCAAAGCCCATATCCTGTATGAAGAATGTAATTTCGGGAATTATGTTATTCTGTCTACTCCAGATAAAGATGTTCAGATCGAACCTGATAGAGAAGAAGATATTTGGAAGATGGAATTCGATGGAAGCTGTTCTAGCTCAGGTTCAGGTGCTGGAGTGGTCCTTTTCCCCCCGAATGGAGACTGCATTGATTTTTCTTTCAAATTGGATTTCAAAAACACCAACAACACTACAGAGTATGAAGCCTTGTTGTTGGGCCTAGAGGAATGCAAGTTGAGAAGGGTTAAAAAACTGATTGTGAAAGGGGACGCTGAATTAATAGTTAAACAGGTTCGGGGTCAGTTTTCTGTAAAGAATGAGAAATTAAAGCATTACAAAAATTTAGTCTGGGATGATATAGAATCCTTTGATGCTTTTTCCATTGAGTATATCCCTAGAAATCAGAATACTAGAGCAAGTTCTTTGGCCGTATCAGCCTCCTTGCTCTTGCCGCATCCCGATTTTAAAATTGAAAAATACCAGATTGAAATGATATACAAGCCAAGGGTACCAGACAATGTCCAGAACTGGCAGGTTTTTGATGATGATGCACAACTTAAAGAATTCCTAGAGTGTGCTGTTGGATTCGCTGAGACATATTTTGAAGGCTCAAAGAATGAATGTACAAAATTTTACCAGGATGAGAATGATAATGCAAGGGTAATTCAGCTAAAAAGTAATAAGATCCCTAAAGGCTTGGTTTCTCTTCAGCACTTATTCAGAAGAAGAGATGATAGTACGATGAAAGAAAAAGTCTCACATGCCCCAAATCCAAAAGAGTATGATAAGATTGATATAGGTGATCAGGATTCCCCTAGGTGGATCTCCATTGGTCAAAGCTGTACTGAATCTGAGAAAGAAGATTGGAAGAAGTTATTGAAAGAATACAAAGATGTTTTCACCTGGGATTATGGAGATCTAAAGATTTTCAGAGGTGGTTGGTTTGAGCATCAAATCCCTTTGAAGCTTGGCGTTATTCCTTTTCGCCAGAAACTAAGAAACTATAACCCCAAGGTGTCAGAAGCCATACTGAAGGAAGTTAAGAAAATGTTACAAGCCCGAATCATTTACCCTATTCACCATTCAACGTGGATAGCTAACATAGTCCCAGTAAGGAAGAAGAATGGCGAAGTGTGAATTTGTGTTGATTTTCGTAACCTGAACCAGGCAAGTCTAAAAGATAATTATGCACTGCCCGTCATGGAACATGTTTTACAGGCAGTTTCTAATTCGGAAGTCATGTCAATGTTGGATGGCTACTCAGGTTATAATCAAATAGGTGTGGCAAAGGCCGAACAACATAAGATAGCCTTCTTCACACCATGGGGTACTTACGCCTATAACAGGATGCCCTTCGGGTTAATAAATGCAGGCGCCACTTTCCAAAGGGAAATGAACTCTTCATTTGAAGATCTCAGGAATAACATCATAGTGATCTATTTGGATGATCTTACAGTTTTCTCCAAAAAGAGGAATCAGCACTTGAATGATGTAGAACAAGTCTTGCAATGGTGTAGGGATCATGGTATCTCCTTGAACCCCAAAAAGTCTATATTTTTTGTAGAGGAAAACTACTCGGTCATATGATATCAAAAAATGGCATAAAAATAGATCCCGATTGGGTCAAAGCAATCCAACAGCTCAGCCTGCCCTCTAGCAGAATCGGCCTGAAGTCCTTCTTCGGGAAAATCAATTTTTTGTGAGCTTTCATCCTTGAATTCTCCGAGGTAACAAGACACATGATTGAGATGATGAGCGAGAAGGTTCCTTTTAAATGGAATGATGACGGAAAGAAAGCATTTGAGGAAGTCAAAACTGCCATATCCCAAGCACCAGTGCTGAAAAGTCCTGATTTTAAAAAGGACTTCATTATATATTGTTATGCTTCCCAGCATACCCTTTCAAGCATGCTCACGCAGAAGGATAAAGATGGGCAAGAAGCACCCATAGCTTTCATGAGCGTGCCTCTCAAGAAGCATGAGCTTAAATATCCTCAAATAAAAAAACATGCTTATGCGGTGGTGAAGGCAGTAAAACATTTCAGGTATTATATCATTCACTCACATAGTACCGTATATGTACCGGAGACTGCCGTGAAAAGCATTTTGATTCAGAAAGAAATCGGTATGAATAATAGAGCCGTATGGATTGTGAAAATCTAGGAGTATGACCTGACGATCAAACCCATGAATTTGGTGAGAGGCAAGGGTTTGTGCAAGTTGATAGCAGAGGATAATGAAATTTGTGAAAAAATAGATGAAGTTCCTATGGCATTGCTGGTTAGCTCAATTGACCCTTGGTTCTCAGATGTTACTTACTTCTTGACATATGGGGAGTGTCCAGATCATCTGAATCAAAAGGAGAGGCGGAACCTAAGGTTAAGAGCCAGTAAATATGTAATTTTCCAGGGCACCTTGTTTAAGAAAGGAGTTGATGGCACTTTCCTCAGGTGTGTGGACGAAGGACAAAGGAAAGAATTGTTAAGAGCATTCCACAACGAAGCATGCGGAGGGCATTACTCCTCAACCGTGATAGCTTATAAGATTCTCCGAAATAGGTTCTACTGGCCAGGGATGTTTAAAGATGCTTACCTGTATGTAAGAAGTTGTGACAAGTGTCAATTGTTCTCCAAGAGACCCTATCTAGCAGCGTTACCTCTGAAGCCCGTTATAGTAGAAGAACCATTCAGGTAGTGGGGAATTGATTTCATCGGGCCCTTGAACCCACCATCCAGCGCCGGGGATAGTTACATTCTAACTGCCACCGATTACTTCACAAAATGGGTGGAGGCAATACCCACGAAGAAAGCCAATTCTCAGGTGGTGTGTGACTTTTTGATGAATTTTATTTTTGTAAGGTTCGGGGTACCAATTAAAATTGTAGCAGATAATGCTACTTATTTCTCTTCAGAAGAAATATCAACCTTCTTCTATGAACATGGTGTGGCCTTAGCTCATTCCTCAGATTATTTTCCACAGGGAAATGGCCAAGCAGAATCCAGCAATAAAAACCTGATCATCATAATGAAAAAGTTGATGGATGATAATCCCAGAGAATGGCATAAGAAGCTCCACGAGGCACTTTGGGTAGACAGGATTACTTTGAAGTGAGCCATTGGCATGTCACCCTTCGAATTGGTGTATGAGATCGGAGCTCATATTTCTCTGCCTCTCGAGCTATCCTCTGCACAACTTAAAGCAGTTATTGAAAATGAATATTTTAAAAATCCCCTGGAGAGGTGCATAATGCACCTAAGTAAGTTGGAGGAAGATAGGGAAAATATGGTAGACCATATTACCGAACATCAACTGAAAGTGAAATAGATCTTTGACATGAGAGCTAGGCCTCACGGTTTTATGGTGGGAGATGAAGTCCTGCTGTGAGATAAGAGAAGAGCATCAAAGGGGGCACATGGAAAGTTTGAATCTCTTTGGAAAGGCCCGTTCATCATCTCAGAAAACCTGGGCTCAAATGTCTTTAAACTATCATATCTAGATGATGTTAATCTGCCCTTCACCTATAATGGGCAGGACCTGAAGTTATGCAAACTCTAAGTGTCCGGGTTCCTCCCCTTTGTAAATAGTAGTTAGTTTCCTGTGTTTCAGTTTTGGTTGTGTCCCTCTTTACTTTTCCCTTCCATTTGCTTGGTTTGGTTTGCGGAACCAATTTTTTGAAGTTCTCTGCAAATAGGGAAGTTTGCAGTCCCCAGTCAGAGCCGATGTTGGGTGAGTAAGAGTCGCCTTATTTTGAACTTTTCAAGTTCTCGTGTCAAGCTTCACTCTATACATTTTTCCACCTTGTTGGTCTTCCCACGAGTCTTCGCGCATTTGAATTTGTCAAAACCAAGCTTACGACATCGTTTGTATCGGTTTGACCCATTTTAAGCCAATAACATATCCTTTCAAGGCTTTTGAATCACTTTGAACCTTTTCGAACTCCAGTTTGAAGTAGTTCGAAGGAGTTCAAAAGCAGCCTGAGTCTTTTATTGTTAACGATGTGTTATGCAGGAAGGCTAGCGACATTTTCTTCTTGAGAGAGTTTGAACCTCTTCAAGCTCTGGTTCGAAGGAGTTCAAAGTAGTTCAAATGGACTACCAGCGTGATCAATAATGATGGAATGTCCTGACAAGACGCGCCGTGTAGACTTGGCGTGATTTCATTGGATGGGCCAGTGCACAGAAAATGAGGCAATCACTTGCACGATTGGGAAATATTTAGTTTGAGATTGAATTATGATGATTGAAAAGGTGGCGGATCCCAAAGAGTTAATTTTATTTGAAGGCATTTATTGCTTATCACCACTTGGTGTCAAAAAAATTATTAATACACGCGTAATGGAGTATATTTCGCACTTCAAGTGGCAACTAAAAATAGAAACTGGGTAAGTCATTTTTTTCCCTATTGTTCGCTGTGAGGTCTGGGTGCTGGAAGGGTGGTCTGGTCAAAGTGCAAAGCGTATAGGTAGCTTCTTTCAAGCTCTACCTTCTCATTTTCGGTTATTCCTTCAAATTCATTAGTTCAAGCAGTGAGCTGGTAGACTTTCATATTTTTAGGCAAGCATGAGGTCTGTCATGCATTTATTTGGCAACGTGAAGAATCTTGAATGTAAGGCCCCGGTCATAACAGACATGAATCTTTTAGGGGTCTCAGTCGATACTATACCTTCAAAACTCTCAACTCGTGTTGACGAGGAGTACATTGTAGAAGTCCTGGCTAGTGGGTTGTTAGAAGCGGCTGCTTTCCCACCAGCTACTATTTGTCCGGAATTGGTGCAAGAATGTATCAATAGACATGATGTAAAGTTGAAGAGTATTTTGAACACGGATGGTCAAACCCTAATTCCTGTTAATCGCAGAACCATTTCAGTAGTCTTCAAAATACCAGATGAAGGTCTGGTCAACTTCACGCCTACCCAGTCTCTGGCCCAATTCAGGGAAAATGCTGATAAAAATAAGAGTCACATAGCGAGAAGGTGGACGAAGACCAACTATAAAGGAGGGTCACGGTTACCCAAAACTCTTACCAAGGACCATATGAACCCCCTAATACATGATTTGGTTGTTCTCCTTCACCGATTAAAAGGTTTAGAACAGGCCCTATCCTTTGATGAGTGGATGTATCATTTTGTAGAAATCATCTTAGAAGGAAGTCAACACATTGACTCGGCTGAAATTATAGCTGCATCTCTTCGGGACCAGCTCAGACAGACTCAGATGACCAAGGAAGGATTTTACATGTCTTCGTACCTGATGTATTGCTTGGCCTGTACTCAAGACCTATACCCTATTCAGAAAGCTCCCTGGAATGGAGATTTATTTATCTATGAGTGCTGTCCATTACTGAGAAGAGATAAGGTTTTGGAGGATTATAGAATAATACATGATATGTTCTGGGGGGAAATTGTGTTAGGAATTGGCTGGCAGGCCTAACCAGAGGATTTCAGACAATGCGCAGAGATTAGTTAAAGTATTTGGCAGCTTTTATATTCAATTTCCCCGTTTTACTTATATTCGGGTAGGAGGATTCGAAGAACCATTGAAGCTGCCTAGGTACGCTTTTGACTGTTTCATTATTGCAGAAGTTTGCAGACAGTTGTTCGTTGTCATTAAAATAGCTCTCCCAGAAGATAAATGGAACTCTCTGTTCCCAGTGAAGTTAGGCCACTTAATCTGTAACAGCATGCTGGACGCATCTGTTGTGGGGAGTAATTTACTAAACTTCCACATGCCTTTCTATGAACCAAGAACAGGGTTCGATAGTAAAGGCTTTTCCAAACAGACCCTAGGATTAGGAAAATGCCCTTCACCAAGTTACCATCTGGAGGACCTGTGGGAAGATCTCGGCAATGAAAAAATGATCTGGAAACGAGATAGAACCAAGCTTACGGTATCTTAGATTAAACTACTGCAGTTGAAGTTTGATACTAGAAATATAGAAGATAATGATTCAGAGGTTACCCGTCCATCCGCCACCTTTTTCGAGGAGGATGTTGTTTTGATCATCGATTGGAGTAGAGAGGAGTCTAGTGATATCAGACTCCGGGCCTGCAGTATTTTTGAGGAAACAGAAAACTGGATCATGGCAAAGAAGAAAGATGTTCAACCTCTTATAGATACAATTCATAACACTGGTTCGCCCATTAAGAGTGTAACACAAGCCCTTGCTAATAAATCTCTTTTGTCATCAAATGTAGGTAAGAAAATACTAGTGAAGGAGAAAATGGCCCCGGTAAAACATCCAACCGCACCAAGGTCAAGACCAAGGACGAGATCTGAGAAGAAAATCTAAATGGCCTCAGAGGAGCCTGATTATCTGGATGACGTCGGTGACCTCAACGATGAAGATCTCACCTTCACCCCCGATCATAAGGGAAAGATGTAGGAAGGTCTCACACACTGCCAAGACCTATCTCAGAATGCAGATGCACTTGTCAAGACCCCTGACAATCGAATGGTGTCCAGCACAATCCCACCTTGGCTCACGGAATCGGTTAATAAAAGGAAAAGCTTCAAGCCTCTATCTATGCCAGTTAAAGAAATAGTGATGAGGTACGCAGCTCGTACTCCGAAAGCTAAAAGGATGAAGAGTGATGCGAGGCTAATAATAGATCCTTCTACCGGGAAAGTCACTACTAAAATTGCTACAGTGAGATCTATGGGAAATACCCAAGCTCCTGAGCCCGAGGATTATGAGATAACGAAGATGGATTTTGGAGTACTGAACAGGGATTCTCGTGATCACATTTTCAAATTCTCTACCGATCGTATGCTCGGACAGTCACAGAAGGACGGCAGAGAGAAGCGGGAGTTGAAACAGATAGTTTCAACCATGGCAGAATTCCTATCCTCGCTTGCTGAGAATAGTGCAATACCTCTAGCATAGACTCATCAGGGGTTTGACCCTAATTCGATGGAAAGTCAGAGGCTGTTCAAGCAGGTTCAGCAGGCGAGGACTTGGACAAAGGTAATGAAGGCATGGACAGATGGCATCCTAGCAGAAGGCAGTGCTTTCATAAAAGAGTTCATGAGCACCTGTACAGATGGCGAAGCGCTCTTGGGGGAAATTCAGACATTGATCCCAATATGGGAAAGTGAAGCTGAAATTTGTTCAGAGATCATGAAAAAAGTACAAGAAATTGAAGATTACGGAGTGAAGCAATTTCTGACAGAGAACCCCATGAAGCTGGTCGACCCATGTATGCTGTTCATCCTGAAGAAGAACTTCAGCTGGAAGAACACTTTGTTTGAGACAGTCATTTCTCAAATGCGGGTTATGGAAAAGGCCGTGAAGGAGATTCACTCTAACACCCTGAAGGACATTAAAATAGTAAATCCCTTAGGTATTCTACAATTGGAAGATGCAGACCAGGGAGTTGATGCATTAGTGAAGTCCTTTGTGGATTAAATGAATGCTTTCAAGGAAAGTGAAGCGCCGATGGTTCATGACCTCACGAGGACCGCCAACATAGAAGCAATGCTTATCTTAAACCGAGGTCAATTGCCAAAGCAAGCGGAGAAAATTCAAGAGATGAGATGGGAGAAAAATGCCACGCATGCCAAGTTGACCGCGTTGAAGAACCTGCACGCCCCACCTACTCAGGAGCTACTCTAAGTTTACCGGTCTTGGAAGCTCGTAAAGGTTGCCACATCAGAGGATGCTCAAGAAAACTGAATTAAATTTAGTTTTGTTTACTCAATTGACCCTACCTTAACTCTTCTTTAGAAACTGGTTTTAAACTGTTAACGGTTTCTTATTTTAATGGGGTCCGAGAAGCCGGGTTTTTCGGGAGGCTTTCTCAGACCGTTTAAACTATTTAAGCTGGTGCTTAAGACATGGAAAGGGGGATAGATTAGAATTAAAAAAAATATAGAAGGGAATAGAGGCAGTAGTGCAAGTTCTTTTCGGTTTTTTTTTTGTTTTGCAGTAGTTTGAATGACTGATGATAACTGGACTTTGGGCCAGTCTTACCTGAATACTTGTGCACAAAAATATTTTGATCTTTGAATCAAATAGTGAAATATATATGTTCTACCTTGGGAATTATATATCGATCTTGTGTATGTGCTATTCAGTTTCAGTCATTTATTATAGTTCTCTGAGTTATAATTTTTCTGTAGATGCATTTTTGTTAGTTAGTCTAAATTTCTCTGAATGGCCGCTGAAGCTTATTTTTCTTTCACAAGGTAGTCTTCTGTTCCATCTATTGGTTTTACAAGTTTCTGTTGTTCTACCTCATCCATCTAGGAATGGTTGAGAGTCCTTTTACTGCTTTTCAGTTAAAAGCTTGTATGTTAAAATTATTTTTTCCATTCATTGAATATCTTATAAAGGGAGCTGTACCTTTTTGCAAAATTCAGAGGGAAGCAAAGTAAATGCTTACCCAACTGTTGTGTAAATGATTTGTTTTCAGAGGCATAGAGTCGGAGGATACATATCAGAGTATAAGAGAACAAATCTGTTCGCCAACAGCTCCCTTGGTTGAAAGGTGCAAAAGCAAACTGTCTAGCCATTGTAGGAACTAAAACTTGCTGAGTGACAACTATGTGACTTGTATTTGGTGTTGGATTTGAATCTTCTTCTAGATCCCTAGTTAGAGATCTTCCTCTTCTTCTGAGATGAAAGGGAAAAGGTCTCCTTTCTGAAGTATCTGGTGGTGTAGACTGTACTCTCCTTGCAAGAGATGTTCTCTGAGTTGATCTACCTTTGTAGCCTCTTTTTAAGGGCAACTCTAGAAATTCAGTAGGCTTTGAGCTTCTAGTCTCAATATTTCTCATAAACTTCAAACAAGTTTATCCTGGATCTATGAAATTAGTGGAGTCACCAGATATACTTGATAGAAAACTTCTGAAAGTCTATATTATGCAATTAGTATATCAGAGATAGCATAATCTTTTCAAAATGAACTTCAACTACCATCAAAATTGTTATGCCCCAGGTGAGGTATCTTTGAATCTAAATCCTTAGACTTATAATAACAGCTTGAACATAAATCTGAACCTTTGTCCCACCGGGCATGCCAGAAATGTTATACAGTAAGTTTGCACCCTTTTTTCAAGCTCTCTTGGTCTTGATAACCTAGTATAACATGGGAATCATCTCAAAGTGTGGGACCTATGTTAACTAAGATGAGACCTCCAGGTTCTAGGCTGGTTCCTCTTGGTTGACATGAAAGTAAACTCTTTGAGGGGAAAGGGATAGAAGGAATTCTTGAAAGGGAAATGACTTGAAAAAAAAACTACCTACTAGGTGATACATTGAAAATATGGTATGAATTGTAGTATAAAGAATGAACTCAGCACACAATCTTAAGTCTAGGAGATCACAACTCACTGAATAGGTTTGCATCAATATTTCATAGAAGGTTCTAAAATAGAGAGATACTATGTAGGGAAATATAGAATTTCACAAGGTAATAGCACTCCTAAGAACTTAGACACAAACTATAACCTACAAACAGACATTCACCTCTACAATTGGGTATAAGAATGAGATAGATTGCTAGGGGTGGAAGTATACCCACAAGAGCATTCAGATCAGATCATTCACAAGCATACACATAGACTACAAAAAGAAAGAGGGATCAAGAACCCTAAGATATCACTTAAAAACATTCAAATACTTCAATTTAATATGAGAGAATTTAGACAAGGAAGCATAGAGATAGAGAAGATGTCACAAAATACCTCTGAAATATCTAAACAATCAATGGGAGATTATAGAATGTAGAAAACTAGAGGGCAGGAAAAAATGCCATAGATAACTTTCTAAGAAAGAGAACTTTCTTCTTTACAAAATGTGAACTCGGAGCTCTAAAAAAGCTCCAAAACATTATATACACCTCCTTTTTGCACATAGGTAGGAGTCAAAAACCTAACTAGGGTTACATAGAAATGTCAGATAATAATCAAAAACCCTAACTATCACATCTGATCATAAATGCATGGAAATATCTCAACCGATTAGATATCACTTTGCGTGCCCATCTCTGTATTGCATCTGCCTGTAGACAAGCCGCCTTGATCCATCTACCACCCTGCAACTCGGCCTTGCCATGAATGTTTGTAATCAAAGTATAGAAGTCCACAGGTGGTGCCACCTTTTAATGTTTCTTTGGTGCAAGAACACTGACTTGGTACCCTGAGAAAACATACACGATGACCATTAGATATTCTAAATATTTCCCCGATTGCAACCATCCTGAAGAATTCAATTTGAGCTACCCATTTTGTCACAATTGACTGCAGGATCAAAACCTTGGCAAAACTCTATAGAGATATATTTAAATTTAAATATTAACAGCTAGCAGGTTGAATTTAAAACATGGCCATCGATATCTATCTTTTCTTGGCAGATGAATGGCCTAGATCATCCCTGTGATAGTCACAAACCCTCTAAAAAGTCAAATGCCACCTCAGCGGTTGGAAGCCAATAAAAAAAATGAACACCTCAGCAACACATAGCACCTCGGACCCATGACCCACTGAGATTCTCATCAGACGGTGGTCACATGATTGCATGGGCTCAGAAGATTCCATGAGATCGTATGCCCACCGTAGATCTTACTTCCCTGCCACCTCACTCAAGATACTCAGACCCACTAACAAATGCCACCTATAATACTCAATGACCAATAGGAAGCAAGTGCATTAGTGCCTCTTGGCAACATGGACCCATGACCTAGCCTGAACACTCAGAAGATCGAATGGTCATCACATGATCTCATGGGGTCAGAAGATTCCATGAGATCATGCGCCCACCGTAGATCTTACTTCTTTACTGATGCCCCTGTAGATCCTTTGACAACAGTCCCACTGATAGATCCCAGTCATCCCTCTGATGACCAATCAAATGTGAGCACATCATAAACCAAAGACCCACCGTATAGAGCCCGAAGATAAAGAAAGATCAATGGTAGGTGCATGATCGCATGGGCCAAGAATATTCTATGCGATCATATGCCAACTGTCAAATCTTCTTAGAAAGAAAGTGCATTGGGCCCTCTCTTACACAGCTCCACATCACTAGCCCCTGACCAATAGGAAACGTACACCTTAGACTATGTGGTAGTGGACCCACTAACAACCTACAGTGCTACATGAAAGGAAGATCGATGGCCATTGCTATGCCGTGATCTTAAAGCACTTGCATCTTCCCCATACGGAATAGCGGTGACCATCAGATCTGATCGATACTTAGCCTCTTCAAAGATTGAAACAGGGATGCCAAACATTAACTACCCGCCAGATCGCTAAGTGTTAAGAGCTAAACTGCCAGAAATAGGAGAAATTGGGACCAGAGGATTTAAATGTGCACATGCAAAATGAAAGACCTTTAGTGGCTGAAAAAGGTAATGAAGAAATATAACATGCCAAAGGGTTTTTTAGGGCTTCTGGCTTCAATGACTATATTTATGAATTTTGACCTAGGTCATTAATGCTAGAGACAAAAAAAAATGCTGCAGAGACTAGGGGAAAGATGCTAAATCCATGAAATTTTTTGGAGATGTTCAACAAGGCTTAAAGCATGAGGATCTGGGATTAAATTTATCCTATGACCAAAATGAATGGATATGAAATTTTGGGCAACACAAACCACCTTGTATTAATCATTGGAAATACATTGTCATGTTCAGTAACAGTTCTATTAGGATCATTTTGATTAAGTTGTAGCATGTACCATCTGATGACGAAGAGAACTAATTTGAAGGAATTAAAGTCACACTCAAGTATATCATCCAAAATTTTATAGTATCAATTTTCAGACTCTCGAGGATGTAAGTCATTTCTAGATGAAATATTAGTCACCTGAAAGACTGCACTTATCCCAGAATCACAAGTTTTCTTTGTGTCATCCAACTTTTTGATGTGAAATTTATGACTATTGAAAAACATAGCCTTGTGGTGTTTGACCTAAAAAAATATGTCAAACATATATAAATTATTGCATCAAGAGTTCATAAATGTAGGGATGATTAACAAATTTATATGTACCTGGAAATCTCTTAAACCCCATGCTAAATCTATTTCCCTTGCATAACATTTGGATCTCCATTACGATGAGCTTCATTAAGCAATAAAGACACAACTTTCCATGTTAATGTGCGACCTAAATGATGACATCTTTCAATCCATACTGGCATCCAATCTTGATTGTTTGCAATATATAAATGTATTGCATCCCACTCTCGAGTAGCTATACAAAAAATAAATAAATGACTTACAATTGATTAATTTTGAAGATTAAGAATTAATTAACAGTTACAATAACATCTTATAAATTATTACCTCTCACTTTCCTCATTCTACCTTTCCCCACCAACTACTCCCCTTCGAATTTTCTAATAGTTTCGAGATCCCAAATGCAATCTATATGGATCTTTGTTGCAAAGTTAGGAAGATATTCAATAACATACACCATAGTCTGTTATACCATATATCCCTCCACCATAGAACCCTCAGGATGTGCTCTTTTCCAAACCAAAGCCTTAAAAATTTTTAGGTGCCTCTCAACCATCCACATTGACCGAGTGTGTATGGGTCCACACAATTCAATCTCCTCAACTTGGTGTATGAGGTAGTGTTCTTGTGTATTGAAAAAGGTTGAAGGTAGACACTTTTTCATTTCACACATTAGATGAGGAATTCTTCTCTTCCAATATTTTATATCTGCTTTATGGATTTATTTAGATGACAACCACCTACAAGACATTCAAGACACAAAAACATATAAACATGAGACTTTACAATATATACAACAAATTGAACAGATATCATTTCTTACCTCATGTATTTTCCAAGATCATATATCACTTGTTTGATATTATTGTCGAAGTTCTCTGGGAGAGATAGGGGTAGCGCGTACTGCAACAATTATAAAAATAATCATGTCATTATTTTCTCACATAATACAATGAGAAGTACATGCAGTTTACAAATATATTGTAAATACAAAAGAACATGACTTACCTTGATTTAGGTATGCCAATCATGCATTTTCAACCCTAGAGCAAATTCACTTTTCTTTGATATGGTATTTCTTATGTTTGTAGCAAATCCTATGGGAAATTGAATTTTTTGTATGACTTCTTTTATGGCATCACTTTGCTGCTCTGTTAATAACCAAGGAAGGGCACTTATATTAATCCATTCTCCATTTCTATTTGATTCAATAAATTTTTTAATTGCATGATTGGATTCATGAATGTCGAGCTACAAATTTTGATAAATTTTTTTTTTCGCACTTTCCATCCAATATCTTCCACAATTTCTCTGTTACATTCTTTTCAATATGCATAGTATCAAACAAATGCACAATTTGCAGCTACTCATAGTAGGGCAACCTACTGAATTGTTTGGGATAACTTTTTAGTCCCTTTGGAAGGTTCTCGATAGTATTTCTTTGACGACATTCATGATCATCAATCACATAATTAGCAAACAAAACACAATATAAATATACAAATTCCAAACATAAACCATTAGGTAGAATGGTAGTACCGTGATGATTAATTATATTATATTCCAACTTCCATAGGTGAGGTGTCATTCTCCATGGCTTAGATGTAGTCTCTTCTTTCCCATTGAAAAGATATTTTCGGTAATTCAATAGTTATGATTTTTGTGGAGAAAGTGTCTATGCTCATCAAACACCTACTTTTCTAAACTTTTTAAATGATGAGATTTCATCTTTGGACCACAAACTGGACATGTAAATTTTCCCTTTGTTTGAAGACCTACAAGATAATGATACAATTGGATTAAATATGTTAATTTTTATATTTAAAATTATCATGTGCAACTTGAATTCACCATAACATACCAGAAAAATGTTAGCCTTGGGGCATCATGTATTGTCCATACAAGCATTGCATGGAATTGAAATTGTATGTCTCCTATTGGTCTAGAGATGTCATACATAGTGACACCATTTGATAACTCCACCAACTCATCAATAAGAGGCTCAATATATACATTCATATATTTAACTTGGTATTTACCTAGTTGAATGAACAACAACATTACATAATTATTATGACCATTTTACTGCAAGATTTATAATTACATGCAGATAACTATTAAATAATCAAATACCTAGAATAATCATTTCCAACATAATATGCTCCCTCTTTATTGACATCCATGGAGGAATGTTATTGTTGATGACAAAAACATGCCAAACAGAGTAAATAGATCTTATCTCTCCAAATGGATTAACACCATTTGCTGCCACTAAAACCTTGATATTTCAAAGTTCTTCAATAAAGTGTGGCCACTTTTCCTCTATGTCCTTAAATACAGAACCATCCGCAGACATTTGAATAATGTCATCTTGACTCCTATTGCATGCATGGTAATCCATAAACTATACCAAGCTACTACACCTGAATAATCTTTGCAAACATGGTATAATGGGGATGTAATGAAGAACCTTGTGAGGCATTTTTTTTGTTATTTGATCTGTTCAATATCTACTCATATGATATTTAAGGAATTTGGTTGCAAATTCATGTTCTTTATGATAAATAATATGATCATTGGGACAAGCATCTATTGCTTGATACTCTTCCAATATCTTTCATAGTGGCACATAATTATCGGTATGAGTGAGGGAGAATATTCGATGGTGGTAAAAAAAACTCACCTATCAATCTATAGAAAAAAATATAAGTTGTTAATATTAACAATATTTATGGTACATGTTTCACCCTTTAATTACTATAATGACATATATGACATACCTTAGCATATGTGACATTGTTATGTTGGATAAACCATTCATAACCTTCAAGTTCAACAATAACAATACAGTAAAGAGAAGAGTTGTTTGGGAACCTTCATAAAGGGTTGTGGCTGCCTTCTCAAGTAGATATATATCATGGATGACATCAACATCATCTTGATCATCATCATCAGTTATGCTAGTACCAAATGTGTCATGGATCAATGTATTAGTACCATCATCTTCAAATGTATTAACTGGTGCATGATCATCATCTTACATGGGATCATAATTTTCAGCTTCAATATTCACACCTCCATGATCCTCCACTTCCAAAGCTATATTCTCCATATTCACACCTCCATGGTCCATATCACATACTCCTCTGGGGAGGTTGACCTATATAAAAATGATGAACACAAATAAACCTTGATAATGATCTCATCATCAAGTGTATTTCATAAATATATTAATTGTTAAATAAATATATTGAAAAACTTACCAATTCATGATAATAAAACCCTCCTTCAATGTGACCATTATCCCTACAATGTCTCTTAGTTGTTTTGATTAGAAATCTTCTAGTGTTTAAGCCCTTACAAATATTACAGGGACAATAACATTTTCCATCACCTTTTCTTTTCAAGTTAGACCACAATCTATTGATTGTATCCCCATTACCTTCTTCACTTGGATTGTCTGACATGATCCTCTTCACTTAGATTATCTATAACCTAATTATATATAGAAATTGAAAAATTAGTTATGACATGATGTTGTAGTATAGTATACCAAATACTGACACATATGTTATTGTAGTCTTCCACCTCAAACTCTTTCCTATTGTGGCAAGAAAGAAAGATATTCAAATAATATAGTAGTTTGTAAATCAAAATAAAATATCATATATATTATACACAAAATATATCAGAAGTGCATCAAATTTGACCAAGCAATACTGGGAGCTAGACCCGGCAACAAATGGATTTGTGATGATTTTTATAATAATACATTTGTTGCAGGGTATAAGGTCCCAGTAGTACTTAGGAAAATATGCATGGTGAAGGTTGTATATGTTGTATATGTTGTATTTGTGTGTGTGTGTGCATAAAAAAGGGGGCCTTTATCTTTGATCTTAAAATGACAAATATGCCTATGTAGCACTTTTTGAGGGTGCAGGGAACAACAAATGGAGGCAACTTGACACCACAAATGGAGGCAAGTTGTTGATTGGGGGTGTAGGGACAACACCCATCAGTACTTTTTTCGAATTGTAAATTTCAATTTTGAACCATTCTGTGAATATAGATCATGGATGTAATCTCAAAAAATAACAAAATGTAGACAAGATAGATTACTTATTTTTTTATTCTACATTACTTACTATTTGAGTGCATGTTCCACCTGCAACTTGATCAAGTCTTGTTTGATGCTTAAATTTTGTGTTGACTGTCCTATAGAAGTACACAATTTTGTATTTCCCCAATATGTTATTCAAAAAACAACAATAGAATAAAATTCTTGTTGAGAAAGGTCATCATAGGAGTATCAAAAATTTGAGATCCAAAGGTAACTCAACATTATAAGACTCTTACATTCAACCTTCATCTCATGCACCTAATAAATAGGAGATAAAATATGTGAAATTGAAAAATTACATTACAAAACAATGAGCTACCCAATTTATATAGAAAACATTTAACTAATGAATTGTGTTTTTCTTCTCATCTTCGCTACCAAAATAATCACCCCTTTAATCTAACTGCACTATGCAAGTCTAGTTTAGCGACCATGTGCCTTTCATACTCAATCAAGACTAAGGAACACTATAGGAAAATCCACTATCTAAATGGTCTACATTAATAAATGCTAGTATATAAAGAAGACAATCAGAAGACAATGAAGATTTGTGTGACAAAAATGAATACACTAAACTGAAACAATGGCATATTTACAACAATTATTTTGTATGTGAAATTTTTGGAGTTGCATGAGAAGTTTTAGTGTCTAAATACTCAACTAATCCCTCTAACCGATTAGGAGTGGTTGGGGAAGCTGAGAGGAAAGTTTTCAAACATTCATATTCACTTATTGAATGCTTTGGAGACTACTGGTTTGACTATCCATGCATTACCAGTGACTAAGATTCGTTAAAGCATACAAAACCCTTCATTTTGGGTTATTGTGTGTGGATTCAAATGTAGATTTGATTTGGTTAATGTTTAGAAGAGATCTATAAAGTATTTAAAGACAATCTTACATGTTTGGAGAGGTTTGAGAGGCACTTATCATGACTGTACCCTCACAAACAATGGCATAGACTGGTTTTACTATGTTTCCTTTCTCTATTGATAGGTTTCATTTCTCTGTCGTAGGGGTACAACTAGAGGGCTCATTGAAAAAATGATCCTTTGAATGGTTACTATGAATATGAATGATTTGATATAGCATATTTCTTGTTTTACTTGAAGTTTGGAATAGCTTGTGCAAGGGTGAAAGTACTTTTGATCATTTTGGTCGTGACTGTTCCTATACACAGTCAAGAAATGTAATTGTCTAATGATTATATGTAATGTTGAATGGATTAAATGCTTTATTCTTGGTAAAAGTGAATGGAATGAATAGTGTTGGTGTTAGGTTTCATTTATTATTGAATTCAATGGTTTCCAAGATGTGTTGAGGAGTTTTCTCCTTGTTGAATGTTAACTGTTCCTGCACAATCCACTCATACAATAGTGAAATGCTATGTCTAGAAGGGATGGTTGATAGTGTTCATTGAGGGAAGGGGGATTGTCAAAGACTTGTTATCATTGACTTGTAGGTGAAATTCCTTTTCTAGTTTTACCTTTTCAATAAATTATTAACCAATTTATTTGTAGGTATTAGTTGAGGGAATCAACTCACTAGGTCTCTCATTGTTGTAAGAAAGAAGAGGATCTTTCCTCATTGTATTATTTGAAATTAAAAAGGTGCATCATAATGAGTGCACTTTTATATTATATAAAAATGTGTAACAAATGTTTTAGCCGAGTCTAAATGTGGGGATCATGTTATTTGGTAAATGTAGAAACCACTCAAGTATCTATCCACCTAAGCTTTGTACAAATAATTTAATCATTAAAAGTGACTTCTTGGATAAAAATGAAAAATTTCTTGACATTTAGTCAAGGATTCCCTTCTCCCTCATATTTATCAAAGTTTGGAATCTCAAAAAGTGGAGGGAAAGGTATGTATGTTATAGATCTATCTAATGGACATGATCAATTTTTCAAACATGTACACTTTGCATTGAGTATGGCTGACCATTTGCAAATCGCTTATAGTGTATTTTGTCTCTTTCCATTATTGACCAAATGGGTTGTTAGTAGGTTGCTTTTATTTATTTTGAGTATTTTTATTGTGTATATACTATAGGTATTTTGAATTTTTGGGTTTGGCTTGGTTCTTTTGATGATTTAGATTGTAATGATTTGGTTTGGTTGATTTTTTTAAAATTTTTGAGTGTAGACACCTAAAAATCCTTTAGAAAATAAATTATTTTTATTCTTTGAAAAATCTTTGATGACATCATCATTTTTTAATTAATTATTTATTTAATTAATTTATTTATTTTTATGTCATTAAATCCCTTTATCTTAATTAAAAATATTTAATTAAGGAATCCCTTCCAAAAATGTTTAAATCTTATTTAAACACTCTTTCCCTATTTATTAATTATTTAATTAATAAATTGACCAAAAATCTCAAAATAAATAATTTATTTATTTTTTGCCCAAAACTTGGCCAATTTTCTTAAGACTACTAACCTCTTCCAGAATCTTCTAATTCTTCTTTAATTTTGATTAAAAGCTAATCCCATCATTTCCTAACCCTAATCCCAACTCAAAATATTTAATTAAGATTAAATATTTAATCCTCATATTTGTTAAATTCATTTTAATAAATATTCTCAAACCTAAACCATGGAAATAAATAAATCTTTATTTATTTCCTAAAATCCATGTTTATGCTAAGGAAATTCTAGACTCTTCTAGAAAGTCCTAATCCTAATCCTAATCATAATCCCCCACCCTAATCCTGTCACATTCCCTAACCAAGGTTAGCCAACTCCTAAGCTTAACCCAAAGTCAACAAACTTCTAGAGACTTCTTTTACATGCATTAAGTGCATTTATGGCCTCCTTATCCCTCTTACATGCATTTATCATGCATTTAAGAAGCCCCTCACCCCTTTCTTACACCCTTTGACCTTAAGCACATTTCTCAAATTGTGCACATCCCTCCCATCTTTCAACCCAATGCCCTTGTGACACTTGTCACAAGGAGGTGGCCCTGAACTAGCACAATCCATGTGCTCCCCTTTGAATGAATCTTAGCCTCTCTTAAGGATTTTGATCTTGGCCACTCGTTCCTCCTCCCCAAATCTTATAAATGCTCCTCATTTCCAAGAGAAAAACATCCATTCACCTTTCACTTCAAGCATTGTTATCATGCCCTTTTACTTCTAGCCTTAGCATAATCATCCTAATTTAGCTTACTTTCAAGCATTTTAGCTCATCTTAATATAGCAATAATGGATTAACATAGTTTATTTCATTGTTTTGCATAAGCATAACATCATATCACATCTCTATTTGGTTTAAAATCAATCTTAGCATAAACATCATGTAGCTTAATCTTCATTTCAGCATCATTTGGATCCTTGAGGCCTTAGGGGAAAATTAGGTGTTCTATACCTATTTTGTGCCATTTATGAGGTTTTCATGGATCTTAATCCATCCTAAAATACATAAGGAACATGCTCCAAGTGCTTAGAGAGCACACCCACATCCCCTTAAGCAAGAGCAAATCAAACAGTGCATGGGCACACCTGTTTAGGCTCAATCTGAGGTGGCTAGCTTAGAGTTTCCTTGTTTTGAATTGATTTCATGCTAGACTAAAATCTAATCTTTGTTTAGTCTAAGTCTTTTAAAACAGGTATCCTCAAAAGCCTTGTCCACATTTTGGCACGCCTGGTGGGACCGAAACCCATAACTAGCTTGATTAGATCATACTTTGTACTCTCATATTTGCCATTTTTCATGAATAATTTGCAGGAAATAGATCAAATGTTGCCTACACAAAGTTCAATCATGCCTACACAAAGTCTAGTCATGCCTACAAAGAGCCTGATCATGCCTACGAGCTCTATATCGACGCCTATGTTCTGAAGATTTCTGTGCTTGATAACTTCTATTCTGTCTAAACTTCTTTTCTGTCACCTGTAACAGAAATAATCACGCCTATGAGATAAATAGTTCATGCCTCCACGTACAGAATTCTCACCTATAATCATTCCATTGTTGCTTGTATCTATTCATTATCACCTATCAGCATTTTAGTTTTCACCCGTAAATATTTCATTATCGCGCTATGCATTATTAAGTGTCACCTGCGCATATTTAAGTGTCGACTGCGCATATTTAAGTATCACCTATGCTTGATTAAGTCTCACCTCAATGAGTTTAAGTGTCGTGTTAGCCCATTTCACTGTCACTTAAGAAATTTTTGATGTCACCTTGGCAAGTTTTACTACCGCACATGCACTTTTCACTGTCGCTTACAAACAATTGACTGTGAACATTTGACTGTCGCTTGGGAAACTTTCATTATCGCCTGCGAAACAATTGATTATGAACATTTCTCTGCCGCGTGGAATCATTTCTCTATCACTTGGGCATTTTTCTCTATTGTTTGTAAGCATTTAACTGTCGCCTGAGAGCTTTTTGGTGTCACGTGTGCATTTTCCAGCGTCGCGTATTAGCTGGACAATGTCACCGTCGACTGTGTTTTTTCCTTAAATTCACAGATTCCTAAAAAAGAAAAAGTCAAACAAAATCTTGAATGAAACTAAGGAAAAGAACTTAGGTCCTAAGAGTCATTATCATTTTGAAAATCAAACACAATCTTGAATGATCTAAATTGGAAAGAACAAGCATCTCTATTCCCTCCTTTTCAATTCAAGCAAAACGCAAATTCAATCTTGAATGCCTTAAAGGACAAAACAAAGCACTTCAAAGTTCTAAATCAACACGATAATTCAATCTTGAATGCCCAAGTCAAAGCAACTGCAAACGCTTGAAATTTTTTTAGAAAAAGAACAAATCAAAGCCTAAACACTTGTGTCTTCAATTGTTCAAATTCAAACATCACTTAATCAATTTGGGAAAAAGAACTTGCTTGATGTGCATCTAGGAGCTTTCATTTTCTATAAATCCTATTAAAGTAAGCAACGTAATACATTTGGACTCAGACAAGTTCACTTGTTCTACTTTTAGCGAGGCCTGTCCAAGGAGAAAAGTGCTTCCTCCTCAGAGAAGGACCTCAAACTGGTATCCCCCCCGGCCAGTATATAAATAAAGTGAAGGCAAAAAGTACTCACTTATATCTCCTAATCCACGAGTGTTTTGTGCAAATGCAAATTTTTGGGGACAAGTAAATATTCCTCCCCCAACATTGTTGGCTAGGCTCTTAAGTGAGTCACAGGCGGTCAGCATAACTGGGTATGGAGACTCCATGGAACTATTAAAAACCTGATAAAATAGAGGCTACCCTATCTATATCTGAAAGTATCAAAATCCTTGTGCAAGGACTGATTCTAAGGGGTTTACCGGGTCACCTCAAGATTACTCACCATTTGTATTCCCTTCTAGGGGGTACCAAGCTGTGGGCAAGCGATTTTGAGACTCACCTTCCTTAGGTAGATCTGCTTGAAGTGCTTGACAGTCAAATACTTTGTGAAAACATTGTTGGAACATACACTTTTCAAAGCTTTTTCAGAATCAGAGTCAGTTATCTTGTTTGTATCCCACAAGGTTGCTTTGTCCCTTGTGGAGATTGCTTTTTCAAAAATCTTTGTTGAAATCTATCCTTTGCCATTGGAAAAACATCAAACTGATCTACAACTTGGTTCACGATACTAAGAACAACCATGTCAGTCCAAATCCTCCCAAAATCTAGAAAATTTCCAAAGCTTTCAGAATCTCAAATCATGGTCTTCCAATCATATTCAATCCAATCTTGTCATCCTTTTCTCCTATCCTAGGTTAGCAAAGTCATCTTGGTCATCCCCCATCCCCTTGTCTATCTTCCTCTAAAGTTAGTTTTCTTCCAAACTTGAGCCAAATCCAAACCTAAGTTTGATCCTATCAGTCATCCCAATCTGAGTTTTAGTCTTCCAACCCATCTTCATTCTTCATTCCCATCCAACTCATCCACAAGTCAGCATGTCTCAAAACTATTATGATGAGTTTGGTTATTATGTCTCTCCCCTCAATCCATCCTATCCCAAAGATGATGAAAGCCTTGTAGATCATGATGCATATTTTGAAAATCTTAGCAAGTTTGCTCCAAACATCTTTTAGCATCCAATCATTCCTCCAAAATATCCTATCATGCCTTCATGCTTATCCACTAGCACTCCCTTTAATGTCCTCAGCAAGGCAAATCCATTATCTTATCCATCCACAACTTATCCCTATCTTAAACCTACACATCCTCCATATGCATCCTTCATACCTCCATCTCCTGCTATGGTCATATCCCAATCACCACCATCCCCTTGAAACACTTCACGCTACTTCCCTTATCGAAAACCTTCATCCACTTATCCTCTAAAACACTTTCAAAACCAAAAACCAAGTCTTCCAATCCTTTTCCCCAATCCTCCATCCTATCTCAATCCACCATCTTCTATTCCAAACCACATTTCCAAAAATCCCCTCCCACAAGCAGAGTGCATCCTTCAAACCACTTCATATCCCATACCTTGATCCATCACCTCTACCTCTTTAGCACCATCATCCCCTCAAGAAAAATCTTCCACCCCCCCTTCATGTGAGGACCATCCCAGCTCCCCATCTTCTACACATTCTAATCCCTCACCTCCTCCAATCTGAAAGTTTCCAAGGAGTTTCACAAGGAAGCCAACAACAAATCCCACTCCTAAAGTTGAAGAGCCAAGCCATCTCAAACCTTTATGTGAAGCCATCATTGATGAGGCCAATCCATCACTCCCATCTATCATCTATCTTCCGTACATTGATCCTCTTCCATCTCCTAGCATCATTGAGTCCCTTCCATCTGAAGTCTCCATCCACTGCCTACCAACATTACCTCCTCCTAGTATTATCCAAAGCATATCTAATGAGCCCCATGAGTTCACCCTTCTTCCTACCATCACAGCTGCAGAATCTTCCATCCTTTCATCCATACCATCTAAAGAGTTCTTCCTTCTTCTAGACATCATAGCTATAGAATCTCCCATCCTTCCATCCACCCCATCTAAAGAGTCCATCCATGCATCCCCCAGCATTCTATCCACACAAATCCTCCCATGTCAAGATCTTGTCCAAAAGCATGTTGAAATACTCACAGAAGAAAATCAAGATCCAATCCCTTCACTTCCCCCATCACATGTTCTATTACTTCCATCACCCCCAATCCAAAATCCTACAATCCCAATTCCTCCAATCCAAGATCGTATCATCCCAGTTTCTCCAGCTAAAGATTCATTACTATCCCCCAATCCCAGTCAAAATCCCATCATCCCATCCTCTCCTCTTGAGGATCCTCCAATCCAAACTATCCAGCTGCCAGTACTCTATCCTCTTGGTCCACTTACATTTGTCAGAGGCAGCCTACTTGAAGTAGAAGCAATAAGTTCTATATCTTCCATCAGGGAACCAGAAACTGGATGTTTATCATATTCCCCAAGTCAGAAATATCCTTGTTTGGATAAAATGCTCAAGAAATGGAATTATCAAGGCAAAGGCCTAGGCATCCATGAACAAGGAAATCTAGAGCCTATCCAAGACAAAAAACATCCAAATTTATGTGGCATTGGTCACACATCAGAAGAAGGTACTTCCTCCAAAAATGTTGGTACAACTATAGCTAAATTCAAGCATTCTTCCAAACCCACCATCACATCTTCCAAAGCATACAATTCCATTCCTCCTCCTCCATCGTTACGATCGAGGACAACCTATCACATTCCTCCTTCATCCTCCAAATCCATTTTGGGTCCCTATGTCCCAAAATCTTGCAACACATATCCTCTACATACCAAATCCATTTTGGGACCCTACATCCCAAAATATCATCCCCCATCTTATCCTACTCAATCTTTCATCCAAAATCCAAGCATCCCTAGTCAAGATCAACAAAGGCACATTCCCACATATCCTATCTACCAATCTCCTTCCATCTCTCCATCCATATTCCCTCCATCCCATACATCTCCTCATACTCCTTTCAATACGCCTCACAATTTGGATGCCATATCCAATATGAATAAAGGGAAATATCCACAAGGATCTAAGGATTGTCATGTCTAGTCTAAATGACATGCTCAAGAAAAGAAAAATCCAATCAAGCAATCTAAAGCATCCCTATGGCCACAAAGGCCCAACAAAGCACAAGAAAAATCCCCTACATGGCCACAAAGGCCCAGCAAAGCAAAAGAAAAATCTGATGCATACTAATGGCCACAAAGGCCCACCAAAGCTAAAGCAAAGATGATGTGGATCCCAAAGCAAAAAGATGTAATGCATCTAAAAGAAATATCCACAATGGCATCCAAAGTTGCTAATCCCCCAGCTACTCAGTCTTCTCCTCCATCTCCTCAATCTCTTTTGGGTCCCAAAGATCCTAAATCTCCTAGCATAAATCCTCCATCCTATCTAGCTCTATCTTCTGAAACCCATCCACTTCATCCATCTTCCTCGCAACATGTGCCAATGTTGGTCCTGACAACATCCCCCTATCATGATCACTTTCCATCCTTCCATCCAAACACTTTATACCACCATATTTCCCATCTCCCACATCTCATCCATGCCTTTGCATAATTCCTCCATCCTAACAAAGTTGTACCAACATCCAAGCACATCAGAAAGATCAGTGAAGAAAGTCAACAACATGAAAAACATCAAATCAAAAATTTAGCAACATGACAAACATCAAATCAAAAAGTTAGCAGCACATCAAAATATCAGAAGGTCAACATCTAATTAGCAGAAAATTAGAAAAATCCATAAAAATTGGAAAAAATCAAGAGAAAAGTATCAAAAAAAGAAAAGAGAAAAACTTTCATCCAATGGTGAAAACTTGGCAATTCAAGCACCTTGGACAAGTACCATGGTGAAAACCTGGCAAACAGGTGTCATGCGTAGGCCTCCCCCCCAATTCCTTTCTGCAGTTGGGGGCCATTCTCTTCTTCCATCTTATCCAGCATCTCCTCCATCCCATTTGCCTCTCACCTCCTTCATCCTCCTTTGGATATTGATGAAAAAATAAAGACTACCAGGTATACATGCTTTTGGGCACTTTCTTGGCATCCATCACACTTTTTAGTTACATTTTCTCTATCCAATCCATTTATCCTATCTTCCATCTACCTTCCTCATCCTCTTCTCGACATATCTTCTATCGAATCATACCCCATCCTAATGCCTCTAAAATGAATGAACTATCCTAAGCAGGGGGCATCTTATTCCTTGGTAACATATTCCTTGGAGATTATCTTTCATCCAAAATCTTCCATCTCCCAAATCCTTAAGCAAATCCACCATCCAATCTCTCCAAATCTTCCTCCATCCAAATCTCCTAGTAGTTCCATCATCCTCATCCTAAGCATTTCCTCCATCTTTCCATCACCTGGTATCTTCCCTTGTCATTGGTATCTAGCTATAGGCTAACCTCATTGTAATCCAATGCCATTCATCCCTATCCAAACATTCCTAGCAGTCTTCTAGCAATCTTCCAATCCTCTTCACATCCTCTAGCTATCCAACATCCAAGATCAAGCCAACCAATCCAATCACATCCTTAGTCTTGTAGCAAGCCTTGATCTCAATCGAATCATCATTGTTGGGATATGTCCTTCCCAAATTCATGTCATTTCAGGACACGTCATCCACTGTCAGTCCATCTTGGCTTTCCAACCCAACTAGGGCATCGTCTTGCATATCTTTGGAGTTTCAGCTTCATCCCTAGGTTCTTTGTACATCCTAATCTTGAGTCTTGTACCATAGCGTCAGTTGTGTCTCCACCTAAACTCATTTGTACATATGTGTCTTTAGGTCCCATGCTTTGTGTCAGTTAGCCCTTGTCGCTATCTTGTTGTACATATCCTTGTTAGTCCTGTAGCAGTATCTGGTCAGAAATCTTGTCCTACCCAACCTCGCACTTCAGCAATATCAATTGTTGACTATCCTTGATCATCATGACTATCTTTGAACCACATCATTTGCCAATCAACAACACAACATTCTCCCCATCAGCATAGGGTCCACACAGATGTATGCTTCTATTTTGTCTGACCTAAGCCTAATCCTAGGTCCCCTCAGTTGTATCCTTCCTGTCAAACCCCATCTTCCACCAAGCACACTAGGTCTGTGTCAATGTATCCTTCCACACGTTCAGACCAATCTTCCCGCCATCAATCACATCAAATCTCTCTCCTTCGAAAATGATGTCTTTTTGGAGTTCTCATTTTGACCTTGGACTTTTGTCCTTTGGGTCTTGTTAATATTTTACGGCTTCTCGTTGTTCTCTACTCAAAGTCACCACGATCCTTTATATCATGGTGTGCAGCGAATGAGGACACTCTGGGGCAAGGTCTTTTGATCTTTTACTTTTGCTTGTGAGTCAGTCGTGTGTTTGTGGTTTCTTTAGCATCATTTCCACCATGCCTCCTCTGGGTTTCATGTGTGATGCTGGGGCAACCCTGCATGTCTTTTTAGCGTCAGTCCTATGCAACGCTGGTGACAAGGCCTCGTGATCCCAGTATCCTTGGTAGGTCTCTAGCATTGCTATATTAAACTAGGTTGTGCTCTCCACATTTGCACTTGGAGCTTCTCCCAATCCCCTACATCTTGCATCATATAGATTAATCTTGCATCTTGCATCTCTCATATAGCTACATCCTACATTTTGTATTCCATCTCATCTTGCATTCACCCATCTTTTCTCTTGGGAGTTTGGTTATTTATCTCCCCTTCTTCCTAGGTCCTTCTTTCTCTGTTTCCTTTCGAAAAAATTCCACAACGTTTACTTCTTGCATTATTTTCTCGAAGGGGCACAACCCCTCATTCCTCTAAATTCTAGCCTTGGGCATCTTATTTTCTTGTCTTTGACGCCATGCCACTTGCGGCATCGCATCAAACAGGAGCAAAATGTAGACACCTAAAAATCTTTTAGAAAATAAATTATTTTTATTTTTTGAAAAATCCCTGATGACATCATCATTTGTTAATTAATTAATTTATTTATTTTTATGTCATTAAATCCCGTTATCTTAATTAAAAACATTTAATTAAGGAATCCCTTCCAAAAATGTTTAAATCTTATTTAAACACCCTTTCCCTATTTATTAATTATTTAATTAATAAATTGACCAAAAATCTCAAAATAAATTATTTATTTATTTTTTGCCCAAAACTTGGCCAATTTTCTTAAGACCACTAACCTTTTCCAGAATCTTCTAATCCTTCTTTAATTTTGATTAAAAGCTAATCCCATCATTTCCTAACCCTAATCCCAACTCAAAATATTTAATTAAGATTAAATATTTAATCCTCATATTTGTTAAATTCATTTTAATAAATATTCTCAAACCTAAACCATGGAAATAAATAAATCTTTATTTATTTCCTAAAATCCATGTTTATCCTAAGGAAATTCTAGACTCTTCTAGAAAGTCCTAATCTTAATCCTAATCCTAATCCCCCCCCTAATCCTGTCACATTCCCTAACCAAGGTTAGCCAACTCCTAAGCTTAACCCAAAGTCAACAAACTTCTAGAAATTTCTCTTACATGCATTAAGTGCATTTATGGCCTCCTTATCCCTCTTACATGCATTTATCATGCATTTAAGAAGCCCCTCACCCCTTTCTTACACCCTTTCACCTTAGGCACATTTCCCAAATTGTGCACATCCCTCCCATCTTTTAACCCAATGCCCTTGTGACACTTGTCACAAGGAGGTGGCCCTAAACTAGCACAATCCATGTGCTCCCCTTTGAATGAATCTTAGCCTCTCTTAAGGATTTTGATACTGGCCACTCATTCCTCCTCCCCAAATCCTATAAATTCTCCTCATTTCCAAGAGAAAAACACCCATTCACCTTTCACTTCAAGCATTGTTATCATGCCCTTTTACTTCTAGCCTTAGCATAATCATCCTAATTTAGCTTACTTTCAAGCATTTTAGCTCATCTTAATATAGCAATAATGGATTAACATAGTTTATTTCATTGTTTTGCATAAGCATAGCATCATATCACATCTCTATTTGGTTTAAAATCAATCTTAGCATAAACATCATGTAGCTTAATTTTCATTTCAGCATCATTTGGATCCTTGAGGCCTTAGGGGAAAATCAGGTGTTCTATACCTATTTTGTGCCATTTATGAGGTTTTCATGGATCTCAATCCATCATAAAATGCATAAGGAACATGCTCCAAGTGCTTAGAGAGCACACCCACATCCCCTTAAGCAAGAGCAAATCAAACAGTGCATGGGCACACCTGTTTAGGCTCAATCTGAGGTGGCTGGCTTAGAGTTTCCTTGTTTTGAATTGATTTCATGCTAGACTAAAATCTAATCTTTGTTTGGTCTGAGTCTTTTAAAATAGGTATCCTCAAAAGCCTTGTCCACATTGAGTTTGGCTTGGTTCTTTTGATGATTTAGATTGTAATGATTTGGTTTGGTTGAATTTTTATGATTTCTTTGACAAGTATGTGATTGTTTTCTTTTTTGGTTATTTGGATTGAATTACTTTTGTTAAGGATTCTAATTGTTGGAATTAAATTGGTATAGTGAATTATGTTTTTTTTGGTTATTTGGATTAAATTAATTTTGTTAAGGATTCTAATTGTTGGGATTAAATTGGTATAGTGAATCAAGTCGTGACAAAAAATATAAATGATAGGATTTTTGTTTTTTTGCAATGTTTTTTTATTGTAGTGTCAAGAATCATATATTGTGTATTTCCAATATGTTTGGATGTAGGGCAAACCAGGAGAATGAAGGATCACTTACTGATTGCATGATAACCCAGTTTTGAAGGGTCACTGGTTGAGGGGATAGTTAAGATCTAGATGATTGGGCCATTGGAGGACCCTATTTCTTTGTATTAATTGCTATTCAAATTGGATGCATGGATTTCTTGTGAATTATCTACTGTTATGTATCATGCAACTACATCCATAAATTTGCATATACTTCTCCAGGGTTTTAAGCCACTTAGGGATCAAAATAGAGAAAATAAATTAAAATCATTCTTTGTCCTATTTCCTTTTAACAAAGTCTCAACTATCAATGATACAATACATTTGATGCCCTAAGCTATCAATACAAATGACACCTAGCTAGAAGCTCATGAGCTGTCCGTTTGATAACCACAATCAACATTTCGAAAAAAATTGATAACTAATAACATCAAATAATGGAGTTAAAGCATGGGCTAGGGCACGACACTAGTAGAATACAGTCATTTCAGTGAGCATCTCAACAATATACAATGGTGTCATTATCAATGTGCTAGTAATATTAACAAACGTGAATCCAAACATTTCAAAATAGTGAATCAATATCCTTGAGCACACGCACCAATAACATCAAATAATATAGATAAAGCACTAGCTAGGGCATGACACCAGTAGAATGCAGTCATTTCAGAGATCATTCATGATCAAATAAAATACAATGCATTTGAAATTTGTGGTCGAATATGATGCCAGAGGCTCAAAAGATGATGAAATCACATACCTTCTCTCATGCTCAGCTTTCCCTCATTTTCTCCTGCTCCTTTTCTATATGCAATCGAAATAAAAATGATTTGGCCGTTCACTTTTTTTTTTAATCTATACCCAAAAACTGTCAGAATTCCGATGGTCTATTTAGAACCCATCGGAATACCGACACCATCAGGGCCTATTACAAAAAAAAACAACCAATTTCATAAAAAAAAATCTTCCGTCATAACTTTTTGATGAAATTTGGCCCCAAATGTAGTAGTGCCCCAAGTGGTAATTGTGGATATGAGCTTGTAATAATAAATCCTTACACTTCTCATTTTTATCCCCATCATTTTTTAGTTTCTTTTCAATTCTTTGGTTTATGTAGATTCTTTCATTTAGAATGATAGATTTGATATCATATGGAATGTTATTCTCATTCTGCCATGAGGTGATTTTTCCATTTCTGCATGCGTGGTTAGCTACCTAGTCAGTTGCACCATTGGCTTCACAGTAAGTATGGGTGATAATACAAGTTCTCATAGATTTTATGTTCTCCTTAGCTGAGTTTAGTATATTGTCAATTGACCATGAGGGGTAAGAATTCTTAGTAAGGCAATCTATTATGTTCTTTGAGTCCCCTTCTAACCATAAGTTATTACATTTGAACTCTTTTGCAAGAAGGATACCATGATAAGCAGCCATAGCCATAGCAACATGATTGGTCTGGGTTCCAATCAGAATGGCTTTTATAGCTTTACAATTACCTGTCTCATCACAGATCAGAATGCCACACCCCACAATACCAGGGTTCCCCTTGTAAGCACCATCAAAATTCACTTTCATCCATCTAGGAGGGGGCATTCTCATTTGGCTTCCTCCCTAGGGTCATTTTGATCTTCATTTTTAGTCTCGACTCTCTAATTATTTAAGACAGTTATATCCCCATTTCCACTAGATATAGATCTAGAGTCCATAATTCTATAGTTTTCAATGATCAAACTTCTCATTTTGTCAAATAAAAATTTGGAAGGAGTCTTCATATCTCTAAAAATTCTATCATTCCTCTCTTTCCAAATTGCCCAGCACATATGAGGTAAAGCAATATGCCATATACATTATGTAGCCTTATTTCTAATTGTGATATCCTAGGACTTGAACATTCTCTAAATATCAAAAGGGAGCACCCAAGAAAATTTTAAGGATTTCATGACACAAGACCCCATTTCAAATGTATAAGAGAAATGAATAAAAAGGTGATTAAAAGATTCTTCTTCTTTCCTGTACAAAAAACACATGTTAGTTAAGCACAAACCCCTCATCTTGAGATTGTCAAGAGTTAGGATTTTGTTTTGCAGCATCATCTAGAAAAAGGTATTAATTTTAGGAGTTAGGCCTCTAATCTAGGCTTTAGCCCAGAAGGGAGTAACATGATTGCCGAAGTTTAGGGTGTAAGCCAAACCCACAGAGAAATTACCATTAGGGGTATATTTCCAAATCATGATATCTTCCTCTTCAGAAATCAAAATAACATTAAGAGTAATGTTTAAGGTCTAGAGGTTGGGGTCAATTAGATAAAGATCAAACCATTGGTTATTCACCTAGTAGTCAGAAACTTTGGAGTCTAATCTAGTTTTACAAACTTCAACAAAGTGCCCCCAAATAGGATTCTCCAAGAAAGGAGATTTTGTCCCTTTTACCGACTTTCAACTTGGCTCCTCCCTGAATGATAGTCTTGACCTTAGAAACATTCTTCCATATGCACGAACCCAAAGTGTCCATCTCAGTGTCCATAAAATTCTGAAGGTTAGGAATATTCTTCTTGTATTTACTTTGCCATATAGTGCTCCATTCCCCCTCAGATTTTTAGCTCCTCCAGCCGAGTTTGGAAAGAAGGGAGTCATTCAGATTTCTAACCCTTCTAATACCAAGACCACATTTCATCTTGGGCAAACAAACCTTATCCTAGGAGATAAGAGCCATTATTTTTTTCTTTTCAACTCTAGTCCAGGGAAAATTTCTTTGAATCTTTTCGATAGCTTTAGCATATTTATTAGGAATCCAGAAGAGACTAAGAGTGTAGTTAGGAATACTCTGGAGAGAGGATTTCAACAATTGAATTTTACTAGCCTGGCTAAGAAGGGCTCCTTTCTAGCCAGCAAGTTTTTAGTAAAAATTGTCAACAATAGTACTCCAAAAGGTATCAGGGGGGTTAAGACCAAGAGGGAGACCCAAATAGGTAGCAGGTAGCTGACCTATTTGACACTCCAAAATTCTGCCAATTTTATTTTTTCTGTAGTTCAAAGTATTGATGAAATACAAGGAAATTTTGTTCCAAGTAATAGTTTGACCTATAGCTTTACTATAATTCTTGAGACAAGTTTTGAGGTTTCCAGCTTCAACAACTGTGGCTTCCCCCAAGAATATAGAATCATCCATGAATTGTTGGTGGGAATAGACATAGTTTGAAGATGAAGGTATCAGCCCTTTAAGGTCACCCTTCTAGAAAATATTATCAATATATTTTCCCAAGCATTCAGCCATGATGAAAAATAGTATAGGGGAAAAATGGTCCCCTTGCCCGAGCCCTCTAGAAGATTTGAAAAATGGGGAAGGAGATCCATTGACTAAGACCAAAAAAGAGGTAGAAGTAACCAATTGCATCAAGATCTTAGTACAACATTTATTGAAGCCAAAAGAAAGGTGATTTTTTTCTAAGAAACCCCAATCAACTCTATCATATGCTTTTGAAAGATCAATTTTTATAATAAACCCTTCTTTCTTAGCTATCACCAAGGAATGAATATTTTCATGGACCGTAATTATGGAATCCTAAATTTGTCTACCCGAAACAAAACCAGATTGTTGATGGGAAATGATCTTGGGAAGGAGGCTCAAAAATCTACAAGTGATGACTTTAGAGATGATCTTATAAGTCAAATTACATAGATTGATAGGCCTAAAACAATCCATGACATCATCCCCTACCTTTTTAGGAATGAGAGCAATAAAAGTACCATCAAGTTCGTTGAGGATTCTTTTGGCTCCAAAAATTTTTGTAATAGCATTTGAGACATCCTTGCCAACAATAGACCAATACATTTGGGAAAAGAACATAGGGAAGCCATTAGGGCCAGGGGACTTGCTGCCTTCAAAGGAAAAGACAGCTTTCCTGATTTCATCATTAGAATGAATAGATTTAAGAAACAGGTTGTCTTGATTAGTAAGGATTTTAGGGATATTAGCCAGGATATCCTGTTGAGAATTTTGGTCCAGCTCCTTATCTTGAGTAAGCAGCTACGAAAAGGAATCCTTAGATTTCTTTGCAATATCCTCCTCCTTCTCCACTAAACCATTGTTAACTCCAAGTTCAGATATTTTGTTTCAGCCTTGTGCTTGATAGTAGATAAGTGAAAGAACTTTGAATTTCTATCCTCTTCTCTGAGCCATGTATTTTGAGACCTTTATTTCCAGAAAATTTCTTCCTTATGCACCATATCATGATACTTAGTAATAATTTCACTTTCTTTCTGCTTCAGACAATTCATGTAGCCAGTTTTTTGAATAGAGTCCTGAATGTCTTTAATTTCTGTAGTGATTTCAACCTTTTTAGCAAAGATGTTCCCAAAAGTTTCTTTATTCCAAATCCTAATATTATCTTTAACATGTCTAAGCTTGTTAGCCAATCTGTACATAGGAGTGCCTTCAATATTGATCTTTCACCAATCATTTACTTTTTGAGCCAACTCCGGGTGGAGAGTCCACATTTTCTCAAATCTAAAAGAATTCCTTTTTCTAGAGATTGGATCAGCAATAAAATAAAGAGGGTAATGATTGGAGCCAACCCTAAAAAAATTAGTCAAAGAACAAAAATATTTTTGATACCGATCATTAGTGATAAGAGCTTTGTCTAGTCTTACCCGAATCAACTCCTTTCCTTCTCTCCTATTAGTCCAAGTGTAGCTAATCCCCTACAAATCGGTATCAATAAGAGCTTTTCTAGTAATAAAGTTCATCAAACCAAGTCTACTTTCCAAGTTAGATTGACTTCCTCTAGTTTTTTCATCTTCTTTAAGAGGAGTGTTAAAATATCCCAAAATTATCCAACTTTCATTCTCAAAAAGATTCCTAACCTAGTCAATTTTTACCCAATTTTTTTCCTTTCATTCTTCTTATTAGGAACATAGATGTTAGTGAGGATCCACATGGTATTATCCTTTAAATGGTTAAACCTGATACAAGCCATATTATTGTCTTAGATGATCACTTCACCTTTTATAGTGTTTCCATTCCAAAAAGTAGCAATACCTCCAGAGGCACCATCCGAGCTGCCTCCAATAATGATATTGTTTTTGAAAAACTTGAGGTTTTCAACCTTCTCCTTAGGCATTTCAGTGTCTTGAATCAAAACTATATTTGATTTGTTATCTCTAACCATATTCCTAATAAGATCTTGCTTGCAAGGGTTATTTAACCCTCAAATGTTCCAAGTTATGATCTTCATTTCTTCTTAGGGTTTCCTACTTGTGGGATAGTCCGTTGAGTACCATCCATAATATTTTTAGCCGTCTCTTGGTGCCTTTTCCTGGCACTGGTTGGTTTCCCTAGCAAAGAGACCTAGATCTATCCAACATCAAGGAGATGAACTTTGTTATTCTTCTGGGGCTTGGTTATCTAGGGCTTCTTTCCTTTTTTCTTCTCAACTTTAGAGAAGCCTTTGTCATTGTTACTAACTCCTAAAATAATGTCTATATCTTTTGGATCCCCCCAATTAGGCTTGTTTCCTGTATTAGATAGATTTTCTCCTAGTTGAGAAGTATTATGAGACATATTAAACAACCCTAGACCCAAAATGATGTCATGTTGAGCATAGACAAAAACATTCTCCTCCTCTTTAGCAAGAGGCTCTTCTTGCAGATCAAAGTTTTCCATTTGTTGCTCCACTAAGTTACTCCTATCTTGATGAATCTATTTTAAATAATCTTGATTAGAGGAGATGACTTCATTTTGATTGTCCAAAGTGTCTTGAACATATCCATTGATCTTTTCTATCTCTGGTTCTTGATTGTTCTGGATCTCATTTTTAGGATACTGTTTCTCCATAGTCCTAGCATCTATTTTGAGATTAGTGTGATCCTTTTCATTTTCAGCATTTCGATCATTGGTTTTTCCTTTTTTCATTCCTTCCTCTCCTTCAGTATTTTCTTCACTATTCTTTAGGTCAGGGCTGGTCACCCCATCTGAAGAATCTCCATTCTTTCCTTTAGGTTTCCATATCTTTCTCTACATAGCTTTCTTAGGTATGTTAGATGGACATTTTTTTGCCCAGTGTCCAGCCTTTTTGCATCTAAAATAAGAAAAAGGTATAGTTTCATACTCTAATTTTTGAATCCATTTACCTAGCTTGGATTCCATTTCTATTTTCTCCAGCATATTAGCATCTGGAACTATACCAACACATATTCTAGCATGTGTCAATCTCCTTCTTCAGGCAGTAATAGGGTCTATTGAGAGGATTTCACCAAAAGATCTTGCTATTCCAACAAATACATCTTCATTCTAGTATTCTAAGGGGAAACCAGGGAGTTTAACCCAAATAGGGATTTGAACAATGAAATCCTCATTAAGAGTCATATTTGGGTACCATTTCTGAAGGAGCATAGTGCTTCTTCCTATACACCACGGTCCACTGCTAATAGTCTTCTTCCTATCTTCTTCCCATGAGAAGAAAAATGATAAATAACCTTTATTCATAGCAATTTAACATCCACCTAACCTTTAAGGTTCCATTTCTTGTTAACAAAGGCCTGATTGACTTCTATGTTAGGTCTTACCCCAATGAAGCGACCGACTAAAGAGTTTTCCATTCTTTTAATACTGTGGTCAATGACTTGATTAGGGATAGCAATAGCATATTTCCCTTCAGACAAGTTAGAAATGTTTCTAATAGGTGGAAATCTAGACTTTCCTGATGGCTTAATCTCGAATAGAGAAGACCATTTAACTGTCTCCGGTCCCAGAATGGGTCCACCTCCTAGGTCCCCGTGACCCGTAGGACCATCTTGTTCTTTTTTATCAGTGTCTTCTCTAGCTGAATCTATAGGGATTCCCCCTGAGGCTGAGGAACCTACACTACCAGAGGATTCTGCATTGCCAGAGAAACCACACACAGTCAAGTTTAAATTTTGAATTCCTACCTTACCTCCACTGCTCCCTAGTCGCTTCCCTCTCACAGCCATTTTTTATGTTCAGTATGCCATTAGAAACAATATTAGTCTAGTAGGACTATTAATATTAGAGATTATTGTTTATATTTATTTGCCTTGCATACTTGATCTCTATTTGATCAAAATGTGACCCTACCTTATGGAGCTAATTTTGTGATGGATATTGCTTTGTGTGTTCCTATTACTTATTGGAATTAGTTTTGAATATTATGAGACTATGTTGACTTAGAGTAACGATTTGAGATTATTAAACCTACGGTAGGTTATCTAGGTGTTAAAGGGAAAGTGGCTTACTTTTGAGGCATCGAAGCCCAAAAGTGGCTACTTGGGTATCCTTAGTAGGTTACTTAATTAGGTGATAATATTAAACTAAATGGGGATTAAAAATGGATTAATAAGATAATGATTCCTTGCACATACCTTGAGTGCTAGTATAGGCTAAGGATGGGAATGGGAGAATATGCTTGCCCATCCAATGGTGATGGTGAGTCTAGCATACTTGGTCTTCCTTGTTTGCATGAAAGGACTACTGATCCACATAGAGTCACTAGGGGCCAGAGTCTAAAGAGGCTACCAAGTGACCTTAGATTTGACTCATGTGATGACACTTTTCTGATTTCATTCTAGGTTTCCTACATGTGTTGGTTACCTCTGGGTTATTATGTGCACCTTTGACTTATGAGTTGTACCCTTAAGATTCAAGCTTCTAGGATCCTTTCCTAGTCTACTTGGTGGATTGGTATCATTATCCATATGGGATTTGATGTTATCTCCTCATCATGGTGGGAATGGAACTATAGGTTTCGACAAGGTCAGGAAGTAGTGATTCTTTTACCATTTCAAACTCTGATGTCCTTGATCCAGTGTTGGATGATTTTAGTTGCAGTTACTTCCTTTCCTATCTTCTTGGAGATCTATTCTTGATCTTGTACTTCTTTATTTTTAATTTTAATTTATTTTAATTACATACCCTGCGACATGTGCAATGGATGTTGATGAGTGTGTGTATTTTATCATTTAGATGTAATTATAATGTAATACATAATTTATGGTTGTAATTGTATTTCATAGTTTCTACGTCAAGGAACCCTTGAGATGTGTAATCTACTATGGAGATTATATTTATGTTTATGTTCTTATGAACTTTATGTTTTACTTCTTCCTATTTACTCATTATTGTTTGTAAACTTTTAAGAAAAAAAATTATTCTGCAAACTTAGTAACATGTTTTTAGGTTAATATCCCCTGGGTTCCCTTGCGGGGAATTACACATATCCTATATACTACATACAACCACTTTATACATTCTAGTATATTATTAGAAGAATGTCTAGAAGATCTATCAATTTTTTTCTTTTAGGTTTGTAATTTTGTAAAAGGAAACTCACCAATATATTAGTATATGATGAAGATGCTAGATAGGAGAAAAATGTTCTCATAAATGGTTTGATGGAAAGAGTTTCTCTCCCTAAAGATATCTATAAGACACTCTAACTAAATATTATCCAATTTAATGGTCAACAAATTAACTGACATAATTCTTGGATGAATTCCTATGATAAATAATAGATGGTTACCTATAGAAAAATGACTCCCTAGGAGAATAGACAACGAAATAAATACCACTAGAACCAGCAAAAACTTTAGTGGAAATTATTCACCATTTTTTGAATGTCACATGTCAGAAACCAAGGATTTGATGAATATATTGCACATATTGGATTGAACCTATCGCCCATAACTTATTAATATTGGGTCCAATGCCTAGGTCCATCACCCATCAATTTATTTAATTTTCTCCATTTCTTTCACATTATCGCCAATGGAATATAATTTTTGGACATGTCAAATTTTAAACATTTGCCTATAATTTCAAAGGGGCCCCAAATGGACAACCTATATTCACTAATAGTTTTATACATATATATTTATAGGCAGACCCAAATTTGCCTGGCATTTTACAGATGTGTGTCTCAAACCAACGCATTTTTGCCAACTTTATTAATCATACAAAGGTATTGGATGACCCATAATCATCTCAGAAATAACACAAGATGTGTTCTAACTACATGAGATTTTCCAATTATTAAAGTAGACCTAATACCTCCCACTGAATTTTCCAAAAAAGGATTAGTATAAATACATTCATAGATTAGTATTATTGTACACAATTTGGTTTGGTTCAATTTGATCGATAGCAAAGTTTAGATTGTTGAGTCTTGACTGCATTGGTGAGTCGCGACTGCAATTGAATTTGAGGCAAAGGTAAGTGATTATTATTCTTTGACTATGTAATTTTGAGTTCATTCTTATTTAGCGAGGACCATTTAGTGAACACTGGTGACCAGGGATACCTCAGACATGATTTAATGGTTAATGAATCATATTTATATTTATTACAGTTCTATTGTCACTTCTTCAACAAGTAAACATTTTTTTTTTGCACTAGTAGGCCGGTGGCCTTTATTTTGTTGAAGAGTTGAGATGTCAAAAAAGAATAAGGGTAAGGCTCCCGCATATGGTGAAAGCCAAGAGAGGCCAGCAAAATGAAAAACCTTATCATCATAATTTGGTCATGGTGTTGGAAATGTTTCTGGCCAAAATAGGGAAGCTACTTCATCACAAGATTTTCAAGATTCACAACCTAAACCTACATGACATATTGAAGTAGTCAGCAAACCTGATATCTCAGATCATGATGAACTTGAAGAAGATTTTTAGTTAAATACCTAGAGTATCCATAATGATATAATCAATTTGTTTGAAACTGAGAATATCGGAGAAGATGATGGTATAGGGAAGAAGAAAAGAAAATACAATTCAAAGAATGATAGAGAATTGGAAAAAGAACAGATGTGGGATCTATCAAGGAATTAAGTAGAATGGGTTTCAAAGTATCCATTCATTGAACTAGTGGACAATCCAATTGAAGGTGAGCCTTTGGTAGAATTTAGATGTAATATTTTCACCAAGATAAATAAGAAGGAAAAGTGGTTGCAACTAAAAATTGACACCATAGAGAAGCATATGGGTAATGTTTACGAAAAGAAAACCATAGATGGAGTTCAAAAATCAGTGATAAGATGGAAAACAAAGGAGGAATCTCAGCATGTTAGGAATGCATAATTATTTAAATTTTAGTAGAATATAAAGATGAATCCTGATGAAGTTAAAGGCTCTATTGAAGCTTGTTTTGGAAAAGCATTGGAAGTAGAGCTAATGGGAAAAGTTATTCAGTTAAGTGTTATCTTTAATATTTTGAGCAGAGGGCATCCTATGATAGACTACCCATCATTGAGTTCTTTATTACACTTTCTGAAAGTTTGTAACTATCCTAACAGTCACTGGTCAGTAAACAATGGATGGGAATGAGCAAGTTGTCTTGTCGAGGTTGAAAAAGAGGATCTAAAGGAAAAAATTAAAGAGTCATGTATTTTATTGCATTGTCTCTAGATGAGGTTAGAACAGTAGATAATACTTCCTGGGTATGCATGCATGTTTATAGTGTACACAATTTTGCCCACCAACCTCATCTACTAACTATTACTAGAATGAAGGGTAATGCAACAATGGAAAATTTATTTGAACTAGTAAAGAGTTCTCTAATTGAATATGGAGGTATTTAAATGACATGATGATTGCCAAAAATTGGTGTGTGTTGGAGCATATGGAGCTTCAGTAATACAGGGTCACAAGAGTGGTCTTTTCACAAAGATACAATATTCTTGTGCACCCTATATTATTCCCATTCACTACATGGCCCATAGAATGAGTCTAGCTTTTGGAGTTGTCAGCAAGCATGCTCGAGTACAAAAAAATGAACTTTTAATCAAAGAGCTCTACCAATACTTCTGTCAAATTCTGAAACAATTGAGGGAATTTCAACACTTTTCCAAAGGACTAACCAATAGGAACAAGATTTTTAAGGATAATAATACAAGATGGATCTCTTTGGATGGACCAACACATCAATTTTTTTTAGAATATCAATCTTTGCTTGGTCTAATTAACTCAAGTTGTGAAGAAGCAGGGCTACCGAATTTTCTTGTGCTGTGAATGTTAAGTAATGTAGAGACACTCTTAATGTTATTAGGTCTTCTCCCCATGCTTTAGGAAATGAGAAATATAATGAAAATGGCCCAACAAAGAGCTATGTATATTGCATAATATTTTGTGGTCTATAAATTGACATGCATAATGCTCGATAATCTCTATTGATCATGTGATGATGTAAAATTTTCCAACTGGCCAAAAATCATAGATTTGGACAATTGTGATAGGTTTTTAATGATTGGTGCAAATGGGGAGTTATGTGCATAAGTTCCTGGAGTTGAGATACCAATGCACTACTTTGCTAGGTTTGAGTTTGAGGAACCAAGAAAGAACCCTAGGAAGCGACTATCAAGTGTTAAAAGGGAAGACTTACCAAGATCGTTGAGTCTGTAACAACTTCTATGAAGCACATTGCCTATGATCTTTCCTCATAGATTAGAGAAATATTCCCTCCAGTCAAACTACTTGAATCCATGGCTATTGTGTTTCCTCGATATTGGAGTATAAACAATTCAAAAGATTTTAAATGGAGTAACTCTAAATGGAATTTTAGATGAATCTCTAAATGGAATTTTAGATGGAGTAAAATGGAGTAACTCTAAATGGAATTTTAGATGAATCTCATTTGAGAGAGAAATCAGGTCATATCTCACAAATAATGAGGGAACAATATAATATTATGCAGAACCCCCGCGAAGATTGATCGTTAACAAGGCTTTGGAAAAATCTAGTTGAGAGAAAAATGTTGATTGATCTAATATCAGAATTTTTCAAGCTTGTTGATTTATGTATGACCATGATATTGTGGTCGGTGAAGGATGAGAGAGTTTTTAGTGCTTTGGGAATCCTAAAGTCAAAGTTAAGAAACAAACTAGACAAGAATTTGGAAAATTGCTTGAGGATCTATACATCCAGGTATGAAGTCAATACTTTTCCTTACGAAAGGGCACTAAAATTGTGGAGGAAGAAATGTCAAAGAAGAGGGTTGGACAACATTTCAAACCAAAGTGGGAGTGCCAGAGGCAATGATGTCATTGAATCATGTACTAGTACTGGTAGCAGTGAACATCAGTTAAGGGGAGGTATGCATAGTGAAGAAAACATATCGAAGAACCAAGGAAGTTATAAAGTTGATGGCAATGAATTTGAGGATCCCGATAATGATATGATGTGGTAGCTTGAACCATTGTAGAAGTAGCAGGTCCTAGGTATTTATTAAACTTTTTCCTATATTCTATGGTTAGTTTCTGTATCTCATCATCAATCATGCATAATAGAATATTCCAATGTCAAAAACATGAATGTGGTTGATAATGTCATCAAGCTTCAATTCTACAATTAATAATGGTTTTCATTTGCATTATTCAGCTCATATGGTACAATTCTTGTAGATTTTCATTATTTTTTTACAACATAGCAATTCATATGTTAAAATTCTTAGAAATACTGATTCTCATTAATTTATTAAAAAATATGATACAATGTAACAATTCATTCATTAATATTAGTAAGAAAACAACTCTGTGATTCTATTTACAAAATTCAATGACTCAATACCCAATTTCAATTTCATTACCCTTAGCTAATGACCTTGAATTCCCTTTTATAGAAACAAAGGAGGAACAACAGCTTTAGGTCAATTTTCCTAATGTGAAGTCTCAAAATCAAAATCAGTAAGACAACTACAACATCTCTACAACTATACATTTCTGCATTTGACATGCTAGTTTAGTAAATTAGCAATAACATCTGCTACATTGATGTTATTCAGAATACAAAGTTCAAACTTGTTACTTTAAACTCAGTTCAAGAAATTAGAAAAAAATATAGAGATGATTGAAACTAAAAGTACTTTCACATACGATGATTGATGAGATCAAGATAATTCTATCAGTTTATTTAGTATGCTCTATTCAGCATCGGTTGGAAGGTTAATATTTGTCATGTTATAGTAAATGACCTGCAACCTCTTCAGCCATCCATACTTGGAAGAGTCACTTGAAAGCAATGATCCTTCCAATATTGCATTCAAATTTGTCAATATTTTGATGCACTTTGCAATGCCTTTATGAGTTGTGTCCTAAGGAAGCTTGCCTAAATTAGACGTCATTTTGTCCTCCAATTTTTTTTTGTAAGATTCTCTTCCAATGAATTTTTTGATGAGTTATTAGGACCAGGACTCGGCAAACCAAGAGTTATCATTTTGGTTGTTTTTTTATTCATCTTGGCAAGCTTTGTCCCAAATAAGGCTAGAGTTTCCTCTCCTTCTATTAGTTTCTAATATTTTTGAAAGACAAATTTTTCCTTTATTGATGCATGAATGCAGTCATGAATTCCCTTTCTTTCCAAATGCCTATCACAAGTTGTGTTGTTTTTTTACAAAATCTTCTTTATAGTATTCTATCTCTAACAAAAAAAATTATTATTCTCAATGTGCTCTTTGAGATTCCCAAAAACATCTCTAAGACTTTCATTTAGTTCAAACCAATCACACAACCTATCAGAAGTCACCTTTATTTTCCCCCAAAAGTCTTTTTTTACTTGCTTGACTGTATTATTTACTCAATCATTCAAGATCTTTTCGTAATTTTTAATTGTATTATTTTCCTTCTTTAGCTCTTCTCTCATTTCAGACAACTAGTGTTCACTATGTTTTTTTATTTTCTCTACTTTCTCTTCCCACTATTTTTCTTTCTCTTCCCATTTTTTTGATTTTACCCTCTCATTCTCCATATCTTTATTTAAGTTCTTTTTTTTCTATGCCACATTCTCCATGCTTTTGTATAAACTTAATGAAGAGACTTTTTCATCCTCAAGTTTTTTATTTCTCTCTTCCAATTTTTCCCTCAGAATTTTTAGTTTTGCGTCCATATGTTCTTATTGTCCAATTGCTTCTTTAGAGGATGAATTTTTAATCCTTTTCTCTAATTCTTTCCACCTATTATCTATTGCTTTCTTGTTTGCCTTTTCATTTTCTAGGTCTTCCTTCAACTTATCTATTGTTCCCTAAAGCTTTCCTTTCTCTCTCTCCAACTTCATCACTAAATTGTACACCACTTGGTTGGTCATTTTTGACACATTTATCTTATCCACATTTTTTATTTTGGATAAATCAATTTGGAGGGTGCTAACTTGAAATTCAGATTGATATAACTTACTCTCTAGTGTATTTTTATCTCTAGTTGGGGGCATAACAACCATGAACTCCATTATTTCTTTCTTTGGGTCATATGTGGGAAATAATATATTTGATGCAGTTTATGCATCATGAGCTACAACAACTACATCCCTCTTCAATGTCTTAGTATTTTGTCTATTCCTAATTTTTTATTGTTCAAAGTTAGTTACAAAATCATTTTAATGAAAATGAGGGTTTTCTAACACAATTGAATGTTTGAAAGTTGAAATAGAACTTGCAGTGATGTACGAGCTTCCACCTATGTTGCCTGTGGTTCTCCTAATTCCACCGTGAGGATAAGCAACACCCTGACCCATTACAAGTGGATTTTTTGGACTCTTCTGAGGGTTTTATCTTGAAGGTGTGGCAATTGTTGGATTCACAATCAACATTGCCATTTTTCTACTTTTCATAACCTTTTGCTTCTTTACACTGCCTTGATCTCTGGGATCCACTAATCCCATGTCCACCTATAATGTCCTTTTCAAACCACTAGTACTACCCATGATATCCACACCAGTGGGAGTGGAACTTGATTCAGATTGAATTTGAGTGCTTGGAATAGGTGGAATTGGATTTGAAGCTAGAACAAATGAAATTGCAAGGGTATGAGACTTAGTAGTATTTTTTTTTTATGAATTTGATGATTCAACTTTAAGGCCTCCTTTCTCACCATATTTTGGTGGAACTGGTGGGTCAGGTGGAGACCAAGGCCCTTGTCCTCTAGGACATAGACCACCCCAACCTAGGTAGCCCATTTTTTCTACAATATCTGCCTCTTTGGTATATTTTTCTTTTGTGGGCACATCAAAACCACTAGTAATTGAATATACATTAGTGGATGTGGGATTCACAGAATCCTGCTCATACTCTTTCTCTGGTTGATCATCTTCATAGTGATATGCTTCAATCTGATGCTCCTTATTCCACAATTCGCTAAATATTTTATCCTCTTCCATGTCATAAAGATCTGCGAAGGTCTTTGGCTCACCGAGATTCTTCTTCATTTCCCAAAAATCAAAATTTTTGGTTCAAGTCTAATTACCATATGTACATTCATCCACTGGGTCTTTTGGAATAGATTTTCTAGATGGTTGAGCAAATTTTTAGTAGAAATTGTAGCATGTCATGGGTTGCATTTTTCCTTTCTTTTTGTGCAATGCCATAATTTGTGATGAAAATTACTGTATCGAAATATTATTTTCAATGGTGTATTTCTCCATCTCTTGTTTGACCTCATCCCAGGACTCTGTGTTTTTAAATTTTTCTATCAATGACATACTCTCATGTTGACATTTGCTTGCAGAGTTCCCATTCTCTCTAAGATTTGTTCCAATTATGTTGAGTGGATTAGACTACGAGTGACTGACAAAATCAAAGAGAACAATTGAAAAAAAATCTTGTGCTAGTTTTTGTCCTCTTCTCTCAAATGTGAACCCTCCAAATGAGAAAGGAAAGTAAGGAAATATCATTTTCTTTTGTTGAGAATTAAAGAATACATATGTACTCTCCATCTTCTATACATATTCCAATGCAAATACCCTCTCTATCACATGTATTGGAAGTTTGTGGGGTTCTACCATTGAACCATAAAATCTTAACACAGTGTACTCTACCATGAAGTACCAATCAGCCAATTGTATTTGATTTCCGAGTTGAATGCAATCTCTATAAGAAACATGCAATCTAGGCATTGGAGTGCCTGTAATTTTATGATACATTGGTGAGAAAAAGAAGTCTACAAAATTTATGTAGTTTCTTCTATTATCAATCATCCTTATCTGAGGTGTCCATTCATATATTTGATTTTTGACCTGACTGTAAAGCTTTTTTGTCTGAAATATTGCACGATACTTTTCTAAGAGAAGATAGCACAAGTAGGTTGTGAATCTAAATGTCTTCTATGAACCTATTTTAATCATTAGTAATTGTTCTTGCATGCAATGAACAATGTGCTCAATTTAACTATATTTTACTGGTTCATTTTCACAATGAATATGAAAAAAAATTTCAAGAATGTTGGCACCCACTTCTTTGTTACTATCCAATCCCAAACATAATGCTAGCAAGGAAATACTATCCAGAACCCATTGCACAAAAAAATCATAATCATAAGGAGGCTTATGATCTGGATTTAGACTAGAACTGCTTGTTATTCCTCTGATATACGAATCTCTCTGTGTTGCATCTTTTTTTTCATAATCCTCTACCAGCTTTCCCAGGTCAATGTGCACATTTGAGTTTTGTTTTTCAAACCCTAGGCCCAACAGACTAGAAAATCACTCTCAGTTATGTTAAAAAATTTCCTCCTGAGTATTTTTATTCACAATTTATTTTCTATTTTTATCATAATTTTCAGCGTGGACGATGACAATTTTGGGAAAGTGAATACTTGAGGTAATGCCATGTGTGCCGACCTAGCAACCCACAATGCAATTTTATTTGTCGTTTCCTTTACCATGTTGTTAAATGAATATAATTTTAAACCCTTCTTTGGATTGTTCCACTTATTTTGAAGTGCAAATCTAATTTCCATTATTCCCTTATTTCTATGGATAACAGGATCATAAATATCATGGAATTCATCAGTGAAACCTAGTGTTTTAAGCAGATTGTGGAAGTCTATTATCTTTGTCTCCCATCTTTTCCTTTTACTCATAATTTTTTCCATCATGGTATTTACTCGAAGCAAAATTCAAATAATTCTACTCAACTACAATTTATAGGCATGATTCAAAATTAAACCCTAATTCTAGTTGTACAATCTAAACAGTAAACCATGAGATTTCAAAAATTAAATGGCGGGATGTAGGTGTTTAGGATTTTACCCAAAAATTGGAATTTCAATTTGAGCAGACTGTGAGTGGACAAAAAGATGAGAGACTTTGTTGCATTCCTTAATGTAGAAGCCGTAACCCCTTTCTGAATCTCCAATATTAGTTACAACTGAAAAAATTAGATTGAAAACCTAAAGGGAAAAACTTGTACAATCATGACTTGTGTTAACTTTTGTTGCTTCTTTCTAAAGACTGATCTATGATGTCACTATGACATGTGTCAATTAATCATTTCATATTACAACTTCAATTAGAGACCCAAAATTGAGCTTATTAGTTATTGTACATTTATTAAATGTTTAGTTTTACTACAATTTAGATCTTAATTATACTTAGTTGAGTGTTAAATCATGACACGTGCCTTGTTTCTAGGAGACATCTGGTATTCACTATCAGGTGTCCCGGGTCTCATTCACTTTTGGCTTGTTAGTAGTCAATAGTCACCTAGTCACCTGACCTCACACGTCATCATCGAATGACAGTGGACACTGATCATATGAGAGGACACATGTCACAATTCCATAATAGGTTTGTAAAATTGGGGTTTCTTTTCCCTTTCATCCTAAAATACACTGCACGTCATTGATCTGTACTCATCCAATAGTCATTGGTAGTCACTTTCAGGTGTCACAGGTCCCATTCACTTTTTCCTTGTCATTAGTCACACATCATCATCGAATGATGCCACCCTAAGTGGACACGTGTCATGATTCTAGAAGAGTTTTGCAAAAAATAGGTTTTATTTCTCCTTCGGCCTGAAATACACCATATGCCATAAATTTATGAAATTTAAATTAAATTATTTTTCATATACACTAAATTCTAAAATAGTGAACACTGAATAATTTATAATTTTACAATTTTATATCGATAATTAATTGGGTAAAATATTCATAAAACTTCTGTTAATGTTTATCTTAATTTAGGAATTTTGATGGTAATCAAGAAGGTAATGAAATTTTAAATATTCAGATTTTAAAATGGAAATACCATCGCTTCGACAATTCCTTATTTCTATTGAAACATACTTACATGTCTAATACACAGATAAAGAAACTAATTAAAATATTGTAATCACACTCACAGAGAAGTCTAAGAATCATTTTTTGTACCCATAAACGCAAATTGAAATTCACTTGCAAAATTTTCATTGTTTTTTTTCATAAAATTAGTAATTACATTGTCGAGTAAAAATAAAAACCTACTAGATCACTGGTAGTGGACCAGTGCCAGTCTTGTTGGTATGATTATATCAAAAAAACTAAAAAAGTGGGAGGATGGGCCATCGATAACACTACTGATTTTCTCCTAACCCTCCATCTAAGTATAATTCTCTAGAGAGGATTAACTATGAGAATTCATCAAGCCATTCATATTTCCCTTCCTAAGCCTCTGCTTCATCGAGAAAAACCACTTACGAAGAAAATCCCTGGCTATCAGCCGCCATTTCCTATGGTGCTTATACTGCCTAGCATTCAGGCCCAATAGAAAAGGTTACATGGCCACATTCTAGCCTGGGAGGAGAAGCTTGGGTATTTCACTTGCCCAAGGGATCCCCACCCCTATTTCTGCAAACATGATAACATTAACATTGTCTCCCAGGTATTCTTCTTTGAAAATATTCCTCGGTAGCATCAACATGTCCACCTTTTCTCTTCTGAGGTCAAGAAGAGATGCCAAAAAATGGGACGTAATGTCTGTGTTCACTCGGTGCCTATCTTCATTATGCAGGAACTCTCTACCCAACACCATTTTAACAACCTCATTTATGAAAGGCCCACTCTCCCTACAAATTGATTGCAAGGTTTCATCTGAGAAGGAGCCCAAAAAGGCTTTCTGGGCCTCCTCTGATGTGCATCTAAGCCTAAGAGGAGTGTCCATCTAAATCTTCAAAAACCTAAAAATCAAATTATTTATAGACTAATGACCTAAACCAGAGGTGGCTACAACATTTTATCTAGCAAAGACAAATTGAAATTTGAGGAAGAAAGAAGCTAGAGCATCTATAAATAGCCCTTGATTGATACTTAGCAATTAATTATTCTTTCTTTAATCATATTAAATCCATTGTCCTTAATCTTTCATGTAAATATTTCCCATAAATGCATGTGTGTGAGAAATTTAAATCCATTGTCCTTTAATCTTTCATGTAAACCTTTCCCATAAATTCATGTGTGTGAGAAATTTAAATCAATTGTCCATGTAATCTTTCATATTGACGTGTAAATATTTTCCATAAATAAAATTGGTAATATCGTCTATATGAATTTGGAAATTGTGCGCATTGAGTAGATAAAAGTTAAAGAATGTCATTTGTCACTAACAAGGTATTTATTTCTTACTAAGTTATGAGTTACAAGCTGCACTATAGGATCATGAAACATTATTTTTGCAAACAAGTTGACAACCCTAATTTGATATGTGTCAACATTCTGGTGACTTCCTGGAGAACTCTGTTACCTTAAAGAAATTTAGGTCGAAATCAAAATTTAGCCATTGATCTTGGATCATCAAACAGTCTCAATTAATACATTTAACATTATAAAATGATAGATGTTAGGTTACATGTCAATGTGACTGGATGTTCTTATTGATACCAACATGTTGAGTCTGTAGACAAGTTGACAACCCTAATTTGATATGTGTCAACATTTGGGTGACTTCCTGGAGAACTATGTTTCCTTCAAGAAATTGAGGCCAAAATCAAAATTCATCCATTGATCTTGGATCATCAAAAGGTCTCAATTAATACATTTAACATTATAAAATAATGGACGTTAGGTTACATGTCGATGTGACTAGACGTGATTATCGATACCAACATGTTGAGTTTGCAGACAAGATGAAATCCCTAATTTGATACGTTTCAACATTCCGATGACTTCTTGGAGAACTCTATTTCCTTCAAGAAATTGAGGCTGAAATCAAACTTCATCCATTGATCTTGGATCATTATACCATCTCGATTAATACATTTAACATTATAAAATAATGGATGTTAGGTCATGTGCCGATGTGACTGGTTGTGTTTATTGATACCAATATGTTGAGTATGCAAATAAGTTGACAACCCTAATTTCATACGTGTCAACATTTTGGTGACTTCCTGGAGAACTTTGTTTCTTTCAATAAATTGGGGCCAAAATTAAACTTCATCTATTGATCTTGGATTATCAAATAGTCTCAAATAATACATTTAACATTATAAAATAATAGATGTTACTGTTAGGTTACGTGTCAATGTGACTATTTTTGTTAAGTCCCATCTTTTGAAAATCACCAATAAAATATTTTTTCCATAATTAACGAATAATTAGCCAATAAAATAAATAAATTTTCAGATGGTACATAAAATTCACCAATAAAATTATAATTTTTTTCCTTCAAAAGAAAATCATTTGCCTCATATATTATAATTTTTTTACTTCAAAAGAAAAAAAATTGCCTCATTTAATATATATTTTCCCCCACATGACTGTATAATTCGCCAGGAATTTATGGAATTTTCATTCGGCAAGGAAAAAATCACCAATACAAACTATGAAAATTCATAGATTTGAAAAAAAAAATCGCCTTCATTAAGAAAAAATTCCCCCTAAAATAATGTAGGATTCGCCAAGATTTTACACTTTTTCCTACGAGGGGATTTCTTAAAGTTATCCCTGACTAGAACACTCGTCTCAGTAAGAGGGCTACAAATTCTCATAATTCCAATACTTCTACTTCTATTGAAGATAATTGTATATCAAAAGGTAAAGCCATAGAAATAAAAACATGGACATGTCCTAGAATGTTAATATCAAGTGGGTGTGATAGTTCAATTCATATTAAGGCAAAAGAAGATCATATTTTGTTTTAGTGATGATCTGCATGCCTTGATTGAAAACAAATCCTTGGAATAAATCAAATCATTTGAAAGCCTTATACAACTAGGATATAGTGTGGAGAGAAATGTAGAAGTAGAGATGAGTTTTGTAGTCAAAATGCTTGATAATGGTGATCAATTAGAACCACAATGTTTGTTGAAACCAAAACTATAGTTATTAAGACAAATCTTAGAACTGGAAGATGAATGATATTGTTCTACAGTTCCACTATTTATCTGGTTCTGTAGTGGTACACAATTTAGATGGGATGTACCTAATTTATGTGAATGAGAAGACCACCATAAAACTTTTAACTTCCTATAAATGCAGTATTAAGTATTTATTACAATTTCAAATGAATATATAACCCATCATTCAAATATTTATTATCTTTAGGCTTGATTTTTTTTTAGTTTCCAAAAATAATTTAGTTAGTTTTTAATATTGTAAAATGCTAAGATCAATTTGAGATAAATTGAAGCACAAATCCATAAATGAGAGCACCTTCAACTACTCAATAATGCAAATGAAAAGAGTACATATAGGTGGATATTGCAACAAAATTCAACCAAAAAAGGAGGGACAAAATTGAGTGTTGGAAAAAACTCTCAAGAAACTAGGATGATGTGTCGAAATGCAATCAACACATCTCTAGTAGACTCCTATAAATGACGACCAACTAGAAAACTCACCTAGAACAAGTCAAATAGGTGACACCTAACTAGGACCTTAATACATCCTTGTGGAGATCTAAAAATGGTAACAAATATATATCTTTATTATTATTATTTCTTGAAGACATGTTATGTATTGTATTGTATATCTGTTATCAATGAGGTTTCCACCATTGTTGAGAATGAAATTTAGCAACCTATTGATACATGGGAACACTTCTCTAGGTTGTCGGTGACTTAGAAAAGAAGTGGACCTTTAGAGTAAGTTGTCTCTTCTTAAATACTTCACATGAACTAACACTTCTTGTAGAGGAAAGAGGAAGAAGGAACATAAAAATGAAACCTAACCCCCAAAATGTGATGCACCAGATTATGGCTTGAGACTTACACAAACAACCAAAACACATAAAATAAGTAATAAAAATTATTTTCTACATAACCCAATGAAACACAATCTTTGCATAAAAAATCCATAAGAAGGATAAATAATCATAGTTCTTAATAAGAGAAAGACATTTTCTTACAATTTATGATTGATTCCTATGACTAGCACAACTCACAACTGCAAAGAAACTATCTATATTTTTGCAAAAGGCACCAACATGTAATACCATCCCAAGGACAAAGACCATCATAGGAAATTGTATTAATATTAAGGACACACAATATCAACAAAAATGAGAAGTCACAAGGTGTTTATCACTGCTAAAACAAGTGTTACAATCTTTATTCCTCTGAAAAAAAATGAATTAATAAACTATTTTCTTTTGCAAAAGAACTCAAAAAGTAATATGCCCAAAGTGTAAAGCAAGAACTCCGTAAAACTAAATCCTTCTCCCAATACGTATCCTCCTCAAAAGGTAGCTATATCATAAGTAGGAGCATTAACTTCCTAGTCAAATGTAATGAAGAAGCCTCTTTCCGAGCCCCTCAAATAGTTCCAAAAAAGTATAAAATGATAAAAAAGTCAATCCTTATCATCCTTTATCATAAACTATTCTAAAGACGCATTAAAAGGCCTAAAAACCTATCAAAACTACTTCTCAACAGCAAGGCACCCTCATAATCTTTTCAATCTTATCCCCATAACTTTACCTTCATCATAAATTTTGTAATCACATCTCCTTGACTTGAAGACTAAGAAGATATATTTAATTTTGCATTGTAAATTATATTAAAATGATATATATCATATCACTTTAATATCATTTAATCATTTCCAAGAGATACAAAATTAAATATGAAACTTATTTGCATCATGGACATTATTTACTAAGCAATAAAACTATATTACTTAGCAAATCTACTTTGAGCAATCAATGTAAAAAAAATCGTGTTTATCCCTTCATTACATGGAAAATATATGATTATCTAATAACATATACAAGATTTAATAAAGTAATTTATAACATATTATTTTATTAATTATTAATTAAGCCGATAGGCTTTGTGTGGGAGCTTTGCTCTCGGAAATGATATTTTTCTCATGGAAAAGTGTCAGCCTCTTACCAGATAGTTTTCATTTTCCAGCTATGAAAAACATTTAATTTTTTCTCCCTATTTTTAAATTATAAATTAGCAAACAGTACTCAGAAATAACAAGTTACCTTATTTTTCTGTTATTCTTATTTCTATTTTTTAGGCTTATCAAAATTGAGATTTTTTTAGTATCATCTATCTCTAAAGGATTTTCTCTTGTCATTTGTTAAACAAGAATTTTGTTAAATAATTTCAGTGTCTGCTCAATCGATTTTGCAATTTTTCAAATTAGCAAATGTGCATTGTCTTCTCTCTTTAACGGTTTATTTAATATGTTTTGATTTAGTCTTTCAAATTGTTCACATTATTGTATGTATAGCTGCACTCAAATCATTCTATCAAATCTTTAATGTGCCTTGAATGCATACAAAGATTTTGTCAAACTTTTACTTGCAGCTAAATACTTCTTAAAACTTCTCAATGCCTCTACATTAGATTGGCATGCCTTTTCTGAATTCAAATAATACAATCTAATTTATATATCATCTTATTTTATTTGGTTTATGGTTTACAACTTTTTAGATACCTATTAAGAGATTGATAGGTTTTTCCTTATATTAAAAAAATATTTCTATTTTTGTTGTATTATAAAATAATGAATTTTTTGGATTTATTTTAATATATATTATATAAATTTAGATTTAATAGAATAACATTATAATATTGTTGAAAAAGAGTTATTTGGACTAAATAATTAATATTAAAATTAATTATAAGTAGAACTATTTTACAATTTAAATTAATTATAAATGATATTTTATAATTATTTATAAAATTTGGTTTATGGTTTACAACTTTTTAGATACCTATTAAGAGATTGATAAATTAAAAATATTATTAGAACTATAATTATATTAATTTTATAATTTTTTATAATTAAATAATTACTTTACATATAAATTAAACTTATTTATAAATTATTATAATGAAAAATTCACTTTACATATAAATCAAAATTAAAATAAAATTTATTTAGAAAACTAAAGGCAAGTACTTGGCCACTACGTGGCACTTGTTCAACTAGCAACGATGAGTGTTATTTGGGGGTTATTTTCCTTTATTAATTTGCCAAGAGACCAAATAATTAACCATTTATGAGTTTTAGTAAGGATCTAACAGAAGATTTTAAATGATTATTATTGTTTTCATGGTTGAGTAGATCCATTGATTTGTGTTTATATTTTGTGGAAGATTTTTAATAATGACTACATTTTGTTGCTGGTAGGAGATTTTTATTTTCCAACATGCTTATCACAGCTTTCTCAATCATTTCTACTGCCAATCCCATTGTTGCTAATTGCGAGAGAAAAGCTCAATGTAAGATTGGGACCAAACAAAAATTCTAATGTCAAAGCTATGGCTACTCCACGACATCCAAAATTTATAAATTCAAAAGACACTGTCAATTTTTTGTAATTCATCTCGACAATAGTAGTCTGGAAAATGTGGACTAGACTAATTTGCAACTTTTTTATTGGGTTGTCAATTAATAAAATTTCATTTATAATGTATTTGCTGAAATAAGAAATAAATCAATGAACAGGATTTTATAATATGATTGTTGCACCACAGCTATTCATTTTCAATATAAAAATCTGATTTGAATGGCTAAATTTTTCTTGAGTCTCTGCCCCATTAAGGCACTTGATGAGATTGAATGAAGTATAGTTAAAGTACTTTTAAAGCCATTTACTGAGGTGTAGAGTCAGCTTATTCAAATCTCACAGTCATACTCAGAGTCCCTAGCCAGAAGTTTTTAGATCCTTGTGAAGCCACCCTCAATGAAATGTTATTTACATATATGCACACAAGTATACATATTGGATATAAAAATAAATTGTTTTTTCTGAATTTGCTTTTGTATTTGGTTTCATGCAAATTTGTGTATTTTTCAAAAAAAATTATCTAATATAAATGTGATGATAACTTGTGAAGGAAGACTAACATTGTTAAGTTTTGTCTGTGCTTTCCTATTATTTATTGTGAGGTTCTTATTAGTACTTGCCGATAGGCTAGGCAAGTACTATTGCATTCGTTAGTGATTAAAAAATCACATTTCTACCAATTAAAATTAATTTTTTTATCAAATTTGTTACAAAATTAATAATTTGTATAGTATAATGCACATTTTTATATTTATAATTCAACAAAATTAATTTCGAGCTCTTCTATTGGCTTAAAAATTTAGGTTGTTATACACGGATTTTGTGGAAGCACTACCTCTATTACAATTTTGGAGCAATATTATAGGGGCAAATATTTTACCGTGACCTTAAAATAATTCATATTTATTTTTAAAAATCTGTTATAATATAAATGCATGGTTTTGGATATAGATTATTTATTAACTAATGTATATTAAATTGAATAATAAAATTTGTTATATGTATTATAATTAGATGTTATATATTTAGATTTTATAACATAAACTATAATTATAATCTAAATATTGCACAGTAGTTTCTGGATTCGATTGTGTGAGTTTTTTAGCATCAACATTTCGGATCACACTTCGTGATCCATCATCAGGAATAGAGAGTAAGAATGAAAAGTAAAATGTGCCTATTCCTTTTCATTCTTACTCCCTATTCCTGATAATGGATCACAAAGTGTGATCCGAAATGTTGATGCTAAAAAAACTCACACAATCGAATCCAGAAACTACTGTGCATCTTAACGAATTGTGGAAATCTAATCTTGTTAATCTAAATATTAATAAACTTAACTTTTTCATTATATATTTTATATTAATTAACTTATGAATTAGTGATAATAATATCTATTATTTATAATAAATAATTATAAGTTATATTTTAAAATACTAAATAATATGATTTGACATAAGTTATATGAACTATATAAAATATTATTAAAATTGTTCCTAGTTAATTAAATGATGTAATTTATTTTGATTTTAACAATTATTTTTTTAAAATAAAAAATTATATTATATTAGATTAATAATTTATGTGAAGTATTTAAATTTTGATTTATAGTTATATTTTTAAAATATCTTATAATATATTATATTGATTATTTATGTATAAATTATTTTATTTCAAAAATTAATAATCATATTTAAGAAAAATAATTTTATTGATATTTTTAATTATATATTTTTTAAATATTGATAATATATAAAAATTTTAAATTAAAAAAAAATATAAAAGATATTACTTGAAATCTTTTTAAAAATTAAAGATAATTTATGTACTTCATTAACATATATATTCACTTACATATATAAGGATTAATTTAATTTTATTTTTATTAATTTGATTTAAACTATAATAATTAAATATCTTAAAATTGTAAAAAAAATAAAAATATATTTATAATTATTATATATTTATAATTCTAAATTAATATAAGACTTCACCTATTATATCAGATAGTTATAATATTAATTACATTGTGATTAATACTAATTATACTTGTACTTAGTAACTACAACAATGAATATTTGTTTATCTTTAACTTATCATTATTAACTTAATATCAAACATGAAATAGCCATAATACAATTTGGAAGAATTTAATTATAAGGCAAGTACTTTGCCACTACATGGCACTTGTTAGTACTTGCCGATAGGCTAGCAAGTACTATTGCATCACTTTTTGCATTTCTTCCATTAAGTAGCGATTAAAACCAATTCTTTGCACCAATTAGTATTTTCTTATTTTGTTAAAAATAACACATATTCTATAGTTTAAATGTTAATTTTTTAAGTTTATAATTTGTAAAAATTATTTTTTGATGATATGATTGGCTAATACATTTGAGCTCTTATTACTGGAGTGAACCAATTAAAATGTACCACATTTGTTATTTATTGTACATGAAATCATGCATTCAAATAATACAATCTAATTTATATATCATCTGATTTTATTTGCTTTATGGTTTACAACTTTTTAGATACCTATTAAGAGATTGATAAGTTTTTCCTTATATTAGAATAATATTTCTATTTTTGTTGTATTATAAAATATTGAATTTTTTGGATTTATTTTAATATATTATATAAATTTAGATTTAATAGAATAACATTATAATATTGTTGAAAAAGAGTTATTTGGACTAAATAATTAATATTAAAATTAATTATAAGTAGAACTATTTTACAATTTAAATTAATTATAAATGATATTTTATAATTATTTATAAAATTTGGTTTATGGTTTACAACTTTTTAGATACCTATTAAGAGATTGATAAGTTTTTCCTTATATTAAAATAATATTTCTATTTTTGTTGTATTATAAAAAGTTGAATTTTTTGGATTTATTTTAATATATATTATATAAATTTAGATTTAATAGAATAACATTATAATATTGTTGAAAAAGAGTTATTTGGACTAAATAATTAATATTAAAATTAATTATAAGTAGAACTATTTTACAATTTAAATTAATTATAAATGATATTTTATAATTATTTATAAAATTAAAAATATTATTAGAATATAATTATAGTAATTTTATAATTTTTTATAATTAAATAATTACTTTACATATAAATTAAAATTAAAATTAAACTTAGTTATAAATTATTATAATTAAAAATTCACTTTACATATAAATCAAAATTAAAATAAAATTTATTTATAAAACTAAAGGCAAGTACTTGGCCACTACGTGGCACTTGTTTTAATATTCTTTTTGTTTTATCATTTTTATTATGGTTTCAGATTATTTAATCATTTTTAAAAATAGTTTTAGATTATTATAAAGTTATTTATTTGTATTTGTAGATTATTATAATATTGTATTTGACCATTTAGAAATGGTTGTTATTACAAATATTTTTAATTTTTATTTATAAATCAAAATTTCTATTGGCTCATAAATGTGCAACTGCTAGTTAAATATCTTATATGATATAAGATAATTTTCAAAGAAAACTATAAGAACTTTATAACTCACGGGATCAATTAGTTGATGAAATGTCTTGAGAATAATGAAGGGAAAAAAATACCTCTTGAGAAATTGGCATTTTTAGGGTAAAACAAACCCTAAACGAAAAACATTTCATTTGTTTTTTGTTCTTGTTCCTCCTCTGGCCACGCCGCCTCGGGATGCCACCATTGCCTTTATGATTTTAAGGAGATTTATGCGGACTTTCTAAAGCCTTTATCATGGATACACTTTGTATATTTAGGTAAGATTCACCTCTATGAGCTCTACTATGCAGAAAGATAACCACCATGCTTGATAAATATTCTTTGTATTTTCATGCTCAAAAATCTATTTATGCAAAAATGAGGAATATATTCATTCTTCTCTATCAATATGATACTACAAACTGTCTGCATAAGAAACGTATTGGGTTTAAACCCAGTTTTGCAAGTCGCGGCCTTGATTTCTCCTACCTATTTTATTCTCTATTTGAGCTTTATGTATCTTCATGGAAATAACGAGTGTCTCAGATCTCCTTTATGTTTCTATACCTATGGCTCGGTTTCTTTCCTTCTATAGAAATCTTGAAAGGTTTTGTAAACATTTTTCTATTTCAATGCTTTTTGACAGGAACTTTGAGTGGCTTATCTCCTTTTGGAAGGAATGGTTTAAATACTTAATATTCTTGTTGTATATCACCATTTTTCTTTAATAGGAATGTGGGTTTTACAAATATATCCGGAGTTTTCTCAATTGTTTGATTGGGTATCTTAGATGTATGGTTCTATACCCTCTATTAGATCATGATTTTCTCTACCTCTCTAAGCTATCTTCATATGGAACGAACTTCATTTCTTGGAAAAGTGATTTTATCATCTCTTTTCCAAGTTTTGCATCTCTTCTTTTATGATAATGTCACTACTTTTTCATAGAAAAATGACCTAATTGTAATCAATTAAGTTGTGACTGCACTTTGCATCCAATAGATCTCTTTTTCCATTGATGGTTGCTTGTGATCACTGTATTCTATCTAAACTTGAGAGACAATACTGCTCCTTGCTCCTTGCTTATGACATGCCAATGTTATGTTTCTTGTTGTTATTGTGGACAAATATGTTGTCTCTTTGGTTTAACAATGTCAAGACCTATGGACTGCTATATTTAATTTGATGTCATTATTTTTATACAATCTTGATGCTTTCATTTTAGTTCAATGTCTTTTTCTATGCTGAGAACTTAAAACCTCATTACTTGAAAAGAACTTTATCAGTGAACCCTTGGAGACATATGCATCTTTATTTCACATCAATTCTTTGATGCCTAGCAATATTAAGCTTATGGAAATGTGTCACTATTTCTTCTTTTTTAATAGAAGGTATATGTCTTTGACAACGAACAAGTCCTCTTTAGTTCATTGATATTGTGGCACTATTTTTATTGCAACCTTCTTATTTTAAAGTAATATATAGTCATTGTATTCTATTTTCATGATAGTACCCATGATTTTCCTATTGGATATATTGCTAGTACAATAAAAACCCTTTGTTCTATATGACATTGTGTTGTTGAATCATTCTATATTGTTGAATTCTATATCTGACAACTCAATGTTCCTTTTTAATATCCATTGTTCTTTTGTATCTAGAACTGCTCTTTTTTCATGGAGTATGTTGTTGACTATCAAATTTGTCATTCCCTTTCATTAAAAAATCCTTGTTCTATATGAAATATGGACCATTCTATGGCAGAGAAGTGTTATTCTTTGCTAAATTTTCTCTCATATCTTACAACATATAGATCAACCTTTTGACATTGTAAATCCTAATAGAATAGCCACTTCATGATCTTTTCTTTGTCTTTTCATTTCATTTGATTACTACAATGTATGTATTCATTTCCTTTTGGATGCCTTGAACCATTTCAAACATGTTTATATCCTCTATCACTACCATTACATATTTGAACTTATTGTCCATTTATGTGGATTATCACTATTTTTGTAGAAACTTATGACAATTTTAGGATAAGTAGTCTTTGTTGTCTTCTCACTACAATTTGTCTCTAGAGACCATTGTCATCCATGACTACTTCCACTGCTTTTGAATCTTTATGGTCTAGGTCACATATGGTATTTATTTTTTTCTATGATAGTGATATCTCATTGTTTGGTGTTCTTTACTACATATACATCTTTTCCTTGATTTATTTGAAACTACATCCTGACCATACCATCTTTATGCAAACATGAACCACTATAACTCCTTTTGATCATCACTATCTTTTAAGCCCAAATTACTATCACTATTATATTCTAATTACAATCTTCTCATAGATTTAGATCAAATCCTTTGAATGACTATTTTGTTATGAATGAACTTCCCTTCTTGTATCTTTGATGACTAATACTCTTACATGTACTTATTGTTATAATAAAGATAGTATGATATCATGCTTTCCTATATCATCACATCATCTATCCTATAGTATGATTGTGCCATTCGACAACATGTTGGGCTCTACCCTCGTGGGAGTCCATTTTACCCCACATTTTGAAATATTGAATGATTGTTGAAATATTGAATGAAGTAATCAGAAATGAAACCTTACTTGTATTTTCACATTTGAGCAAACTTGTTAAAAAAAATCTTAAAGTTTGTTTTTTTTCCCTTTAATAAATGCAATCTGATATAATGCATTATAGGAGAAAATTATAAATGTAATGATGACGTATATGTAAGGATTTGGTATCCTGAGCTTTAACAAAAAAATTTCTATCTCCTTGCAGGTATTTTGGAGCAGTGGTATGACCAAACAATGAAGGAGTTGAAGATTTTCTCAATTGTGGGGGTTCATCATTACAATGCAATGGTGGATTCCTTGTCTTTGTCTATGTTTTAGCATCCTTATATGCATCGTTTACTTTCATAATTCCTTCTAGTAGTTATTCCCATGACTTGTGTGGGACTCCATTTTATTTGTCATTATGAATAAACAAAGCTCTAAGTTTTTATGAAATGTTGATTGGTTCTTATTTATTGTGAATAATTGTATCTATTTGTGATTCTTTTATGGCGTTTCTCTCTTTTAAAAATACTAATTAATAAAAAAAATGAGCCCTTAAAACTATTTGATAAGCTTATCGAGCTCTATTTAATTAAGCAAGAAAATAAAAATGGGTAACAATATCTATTTGAGTACTTGGTCTTGTGTAATAAGAGGAGAGTGGTTTTTTGATAGGAAATGAATAATTTAATATGTGTTTGTATAAGAAATCTAAAAGTATTATTTGATTATATAAAGTGGGAAGGGTCAGAATCTAATACAAAATAATTATCAAGGAAAGAAGAATGAATCCCATAAGTGATGAGATTGAGAAAACAAAACTAGACTAACAAAACATTTGGCCAGAGCTAAGAACTGGTGGGAAACAAGGGTCTTGGCCTAGATTAAAAATTTATCTTTCACAACAAAATAAAGAGGGATAACAGAGAAAATGAGACCTTCAACTATGAACACTTTGACCTAAAAACTACTATCATTTGAAAACCCATGAGGATGGGAAAGAATAGGAGACCATCTCTTGGGTGGAGAAACATCAAACAAAGGGAAAGTAATAGGAATATATGGAGAAAGGAAACCACCGACCAAAATAGAAGATGATATTGGAGGGTAAATCATTAAGAAAACAAGAAGAGAACATGTAGAATGGTGACCTCAACAAGGACCACAAGATATGATAAGGCCACTATAAAAACTAGACACGTATAAATAACCTATTTCTCTAAACGCAATGACATTACTAATATTCCTCTTTAATTTATTTAATAATATTTATTAAGCAATAAATTGTGTCGATCTACCATATTCTAAAGTCAAAATCATCATTTCTCCTTAATTCTATAATTAAGTGATTTTAATTAATTACCTTAATTATTAATCGTCCAATCAATATTTCATCAATTATTCATTTACAAATTAATTAAATAATTAAACATTATTTAATTATTCCCTATGTCATTCAATAAATTAAATAAACTATATTATTTAATTAATATTCATTCCTTTTAATTATTACATTTATGTAATAATTAAATCAAATTCTTCTCACAAATTAAATAAATTATATTTATTTAATTAAATTAATTATTCTTCTCTCATAAGTAAATATTATTTATTTATTTATCAATTGTCACATGTGCAAATAAATAATTCTTTTATTTATTTAATCATGATTTATTCCTCCAAAGCTAACTCATATCAACTTTCAGTTCATTCTAGAATTCTCTTTCCTAACTATTCAATCCACATTGTTAATTGCTCCCCCAACAATCAATTAAAGGCTTCAATCAATTCAATCTTCTAATCCATGCAATCAGTTGACTCATTCATGCAATCACTTGACTCATTCATGCAATCAGTTAACTCACCAATCTATTATGTTATCTCACCAATCCATTCAAGTCATCTCTCCAATCTATTTATTGATAGATCGATCAATCCTATTAAACCAAGCAATCAATTGAGTTTAACTCCCACTCACTTTGAGTTCAACTCCTCAATCACAGTCAATTAGCTCTTTAATCATGGATTCTTGGTTGAAACCCTTAAAATCTTATAGATAGACAGCCAAACCTTTACTTTTGGTAACCAAAATTGTTTTGAATTCTTATGGTAGCACAATCTTGAGCTCAATTATGAGAGCCCACATTATCTAAGAAGGGGAACACCAAGGAAGGATTTTATGGTTTTCATATTCATATTCTCGAAATAATTTCATATTGATTATTATTCATACTTATTAATTTTGTACACTCTTTCTTGATTATTGAGAATACTAATCTATCTAACAATCTCTTTGTGGTTGAGATTTGATGTTAGTACAATTTTCTACATTGATCCCCTATTACCCCATTACAAAATAGTGAACCCAATGTGAAATGCACTTTTTTTTGATAATTTCTCTATTTCAGTGTAGACACAATTTTGTTGTTATGCAGATACAGGTTCTAACGATGCAGATGACAAATGAAATCGATGCACTCACTTAATCAAATCACCACACTCAACACAACCCAAAGATGCACTCTCATATCGAAACTGACACAAGTTCATACATCCATATTGCTACAATCACCAATTTGGATCATTGCACGTGTCTACTATTTATCATACTTTTATTCTTTTTGATTTTGATCTATGGGCTATTATCTTTCTTGGTTTTTGTTTCTATTGTTCTGGCAGCTGATTATATCTTATTCTAGAATTTTGATGTACTGTTATTTTCAATCAAAATCTTATTATTTGTATACCTAGGTTTTCTTATTTTTCATAGGTAACATGATCCAGATTGATGCACTTGGTATACTAGATATCCGCAAACATAATTTGAAATAAAGGCACTTAAACCTCTAGATCATCGAAGAAACCTTACTAAATTTTTGCACTTGATTTGGTAGAATGACACATTTATCTAATTGAAAATTTATCTTTTGACTTTTTTTTGAATTCTTTGTTTTGTGTCTACACACTCTTTGTATTGGAAATCCACACTTGATTTCTTTGAAAGACACACTCTTCGTAATGAAATGATGCTCTTATTTTTATGAAAAAAATGTAGTGTTCCTCCTAAGTACAATAAATCTAAGGTCCAACTGCCCGTAGAACAACAAAGAAGAGAGAGACAAGTAGAATAAAATAAAGAACTAGCTTGCATAGGTGCACTTAATCAATTGGAAGCAAAATTTAGATAGGAAAGGCTCTTTAATGCATACATAGACCAATTGATCAATTATCAGATAAATACAACAATCTACATGTTGATATGAGCACTAATTATGATTATCAAAACTAATTGCTAGGTCAAGTTTCGGTACTAACTTTTCTTTTATTGTGTGGCTTGGAACTAGGGTTATTATTTTATTCTAAAATTAATCCATCTAATTTGGGGCTTTAAAATTAATATTGCATGCACAAATATCACATTTGATATCTCATTTTGGTGCTTAAAATTGACATGTGGTTTAAATAATTAAAAAAAGGAAATATACATTTGAGATTGGTGCAATAAAATTGAACAAGAAAAATCTCATTTGGTTTCAGCTAAAAATTGATCTCGTGTGCTTGTATGGATAATAGATTAGTTCACATTTGACTATTGGTGCTTAATATGATTAACTTGGTTTTTGGATTTTTTTGTTTTCTTGCACAATCTTTTAGATTGCCAACTACTTTTACTTTTTTAGAGAGGCTTGTCTGGGGGGATTGTGAACCCAAAAGAGGATGCCTTCAAATTGGAAAATCCTTCTGGTCAATATATAAATAAGATTGTGAGAGAACTATGGTCTTATCTCCTCAAGCATGGGTGAGGTGTGTTGATTATAGTCTGGACTAGGCGAAGTATCCCTAGGTAGCATGCATGGTCAACTAGGCTCTTAAGTGAGTCACACACGTACAAACTGATTGGGGAGACACCATAGAACTTACTACAACCCTTTTAATTAGAGGTCATCTAGTTTACCCTTGAACATTTGTCTTATTATAGTACAAGGGGAGGTTTAACTAGAATCTCCCCCAATATTCCCATCATATATGCCCCAAGGATATTGTGTTGTGAAAGAGATCTTCATTAACATGAAACCAATAACCGAAAAAGGAAAAATTACAAGCACCTTCAAGAGGTATTTTTAAGCTCTATTTGTGTGGAAGATATGTTGTATGAGCTTACAAAAACCCAAGAAATGGGCCTATAATATTTTAGATGAAGCCAAGTTTAACCTTAGATTAAACTTCTTGTATACTTCTTTTGTTGTGACAAACTTCATGAAACCCCATATCTTGAAAAAGCTGTTGAAAATACACAAATCATTTCTTTTTAGTCAGTCCTATAGCTAAAAAATGATTTTGAGTTCTTGAGTTTCTACACTTACAACAATTGGTCCTACAAGATTGGTCCTATACCATTTATTCTACAAGCACGAGTCCTACGAACACAAATCCCATTAATATTACATCCTAGTTTCTTGTGATCGACATACTTAGATAGGATTATCTTAGAATATTTCTATTTTTCATTACCATCATTCTTAGTAACATAATCCAAACAATATCAAAAACATAGCTTGCATATCTTAGGGTTAACGTATTGCACTTCCTAGAGTTTTTTTTTTCAAATTAGAGGGTGCATTTTCCTAGGACATTCCTATAGTGGTCTTGCATTTTATCTTGACATCATCAACACCATCCTTATATAATTGCATCAACATGAGAACCTTTTAATTTTGGTTAAACACTTGTCTTAGACAAATATTATTGCCAAAATTTATCACTTTTGTCCTACCATTTGGTGTTAAGATAGTCCTCAATATCATTTGGGTCTTTTCGTAGGTGGTTTACCTTCAAAGTTTATAGAATCTCTCTTAAGGTAATGTACTTATACCTTAGGTGGTTGATTCCTAGCTTGCATTATCATCCCATATCAAAAAATCCAAAATGTTAGAGTTTGACATCCCTAGTTTTCTTGCATATATCATTGAATTTCATACGATGAACACTCAATCTAAGAAAACCCCTAGCATAATCTAACACCACAACAAAATCTACCATCTCAATACATTCTAGTACCCCAAAATAATCTACCACCCCAACATAATATATCACCTTAGCATAATATATCATCTCCATACATCCCAGTACCTAAGTACACCCCAACACCTTAACACATTCTTCCACCATATATATATGAAGCATCCCAAAATTTGGATTCCCATTTATTGATCCAAATGAAACATCATTCATATGACTACCCAATGACACAATTTTCTAATAGCTCCAATTCCTCTAGAAATAATTCATTAACCTATAGAAAGGTTCTTCTAAGGCATCTTATACTATATCTTACCTTAGTCCTTATCCCTTTGATAGGATACTACATATGCTACCTTTTCCAACCAACTTTGTCACACCTAGATTTGATAGGTAGAAGGAAAAGGGTGATCCCAACAATCACATAAGGTAATTTTTGATAGCATGTATGGAGGTATAACATGATGAAACATATCTTATGATAATCTTTCCATGTTTTCTTAGTAGTACAACCATGGACTAGTTCTCTAGACCCCCTCCTAGGATAAAGTCATAAAATGAACTAGCAGAAAAATTCATATCACATTATTCATACATCATCATAGAAACTTAACATTGATGGATATTTACACCACCAAATAGAAGAATGTAGAGAGATTTTCCTCCTTCCTACAATGTTGGATAAATTTCTCCTCTAAGGAATCCTTCCATTTACCAACCAAAGAAAATATCCACATGTTCATTGAAAACTGTTGGCTAGACCTAATGTATGAGCTTAATTCCCAGCGCATCAAGACCTTTGAAGAACTAGTTGAGAAAGAACTAAAAGTAGAAAGATCCCTCACCTTGAAGGGAATCCTCAAAAAAGAGACCAGTAACCCAACACGTTATGAAAAAACAAAATAATATTCCAAGAACAAAAATATAACAGACGATGGTGTTGTCGATGCAAAAATGGCACAATCAGCACTACATGTGCAAGCACTAACTCTACTTGAACAAACACAACCGACACCAAATGTTAAAAATACTTCTCTCAAGATAAACCCTAAACAATCCAATGCACTTAACCAAAAAAAAAGTTATGCATGAAGGATTCCCTCTCCACAAAAAATATTTTAGGCCTCTTGCAAAAGTTCTAGAGATGATCTTGAAGAAACTAATATTGTAACATTCAGTCACTTTACCTAAGATAAGACACTATGAAGGTCTTGTAAAACCAACTTGGTAGGATGGTGATGGTTAATGAAACTATCATAGAATAAAGGGACATAAAAAATCTAGTTGTATGCAACTAAAACACATTGTCCAATATTTCATTGATCGTGGTGAGATCAAAGAAGTCACAAATTTTGGCACCACTAACCAAGATCACAAGATTTTCCAAACCCCATTGATGAATCCTGAAAAAAGGTAAGGCCTCTATCTTAGGAACAAAAAATGAGGAAAACCTCACCTACACTAAGGAAAATCTAAATCTGACTATAAATACCATCAATATCCAAGGTCTAGAAACACATTATCTTGTTGCTAGCCACCGTACCAAAATAAAAGTACAAGGAGCCACATCAAGAGATATTATATCCAGTGAGTCATCCAATTCACTGTCAGTACAATCTTCTAGACCATCTAAAAAATACCGTAGCACAAATTTCCATCTATGATTTTCTCTGCATCTCTCCTAACCATAAAGTATTCTTAGACACAATAGGAAACCATCCTAAAATATCTATAATTTTATGAGTTTCAAGGTATGGTAGTATATCTATCCACTCCACATCATGTGGTCTTCATTTAAAAACATCTTCTAGTGCACAAACCATCTCACAACTATCATTTACATCTAGAAATTTTCATCCACCTTTAGAAAATCAGACTAGTCTTGATAGATGGAGGAGTGGGTCTGAATATATATACCCTAAAATAGATACAAGCATTGAGCTATTTTGATAGTTGTGTAGATATCACCAAGAAGGTCATAATAAGAGCCTATGATGATGATGAATTTCCTTCCAAGGTAATCATAAGTATCCCAATCAGATTGGATGCAACAATAGAAGACATTGTATTCCAAGTACTAGATCTAGAGCTAGGTTATAACAAGCTCCTAGGGAGACTGTGGATCCATTCCATGTAGGATTTACCATCTAATTATGATCATTTCTTAAAATTACCTCATGGCAGAATTGAAATCGCCATACCTAGTGATAGACACCATTTTCTATATTGAACCAATCTTAAAGGATCTATTTCAAATCAGGTACCTACCCAACAATTGAAAGGCATCAACTATCTCCTCATCTCAAAATATAGATCTCACAAGTCTTGAGAAAAAACAAGTAGAACCAATGATACAACTTAAAATCTAGGTACATGAAAATGTATGTGGAGAATACACCTATGAAAAATTCTTCTATGTAGGAAAGTTGCCTATCTCTCCATGGTCATATGGAGAATCGAGGCAACCTATAGAGAGAAAGAAGAAACTTACACTTGTCTATCCACCCATGGTTTTTGTAAGATGGGAAGATATACATGAAGAGACCATTAAAAAAAATCTATCATCCTGGTTGTATATAGATGAAGAACCTCTAGAGCACATAATCTCAATACATGAATATAGAAGGGGATATACCATATTCCAAAAGCAAGGGTAGAATTTGTGTTCAGGCCTACGAAAGAAAGAGAAAGGAAAATTGGAGCCAATTGCTCCTACTAAAAACCTAGAGCATCAAGATTTAGGTTAGACACCACCTAAAGGGGGCATCTTGAATGTCTTTCTATCCATCGATATTAACACTTATCTTTACAATAAATTTGAGACATTTGAGGAGTCCCATTAAGACATAAACTCTACTGAGTACAAGTGGGATTCCCCACGTACCATATAAGATAGCCTACATCTTTACAAATCCATCAACCAACTATCCTTACAAAATAAACCCATAGAACATGAGGAATAGATTGAGGAATTTTGGAACAAATTAGAACCTTCATCATCATCCTCATATGAGACCATTGAGTCAGTAATTGATTCATACATCAATACCATAAGAGAAATTCTCATATCATCCTTCCTAACCAATAATAGCATAGCCTTGGTTTACTTTGACCTTATAAATTGGGAACAACAAAATCCACCAACTATAAATATCTTCAAGAATAATGAAGCTATTGTTGAGTTCTTTAGACTAAGAAAAATCATACCTATGGGAGACCACATGGCCTGTTTTAGCATGAAGCTAGACAGAACAACATACTTTGGCGAGTTATATCAATCCTCTAGTTGACAAAGTAAAAAAGAAAACATAAGGCTCTTGGATGAAAACTGAAAGGCATCCTCTTGCTGCAAAATAGTAAAGAGAAAAGATGTATCTAAGGGTGAAAACATCTCTAAGGTACTCGAGGATTGAAAGAATTGTATACTTCCCATTACTAAAGAGCAGTCACCTCTTCTAGAAGACAAAAATAAGACAATAAAAATTGGTACTATAGAGACACAAAGATTGATTCACTTGGCATGCCTAGGTTAGATCCCGATTTAGTATTTCACTATTTCCCCTTAAATTGGGGGAAAATTCATACAAACATAAACTCTGCAAGATGCATTCCAAGATTACATTATTAGTCAAAGAAGAGATAAAGAAGGTACTTGATGCAGGTTTCATCAAACCTATAGACTACATAGACTGGATCTCAAATCTAGTACCATTATCTAAAGCAAGTGGCACTATACAAATCTACACTGACTCTTGGGATCTTAATTTTGCATGCCCAAAGGATGAATTTCCCTTACCAAATATTGAATGTTAGTAGATCTCACTTATAGATATAAGATTATATCACTAATGGACAACTTCTCAGGATACAACCAGATTAAAATTGCACCTCAAAATCAACACAAAATTGCTCTGACGTATGCTTGGGGTACCTATTGTTTGTGTTTCATTCCATTTGGTCTATAGGATGATGGAGTTACATATCAGAGGGAAATGAAAACTATTTTTCATGACATGATGCATATCACCATGGAAGATTGTGCTAATGATATATTAGAAAAATTCCTAGAGATAAATATGCACTTATCAGTATTAGCCTCTGTATTTGATAGACTTGATCCCATAGAGGAATAGAGATCAACCAATAAAAGGTCCAAGATATAATTGCAATGCCTCCCTCAACAACTCTGAAGAAATTAAGAAGCTTACAAGGTAGGTTACAATCAATAAGAAGGTTTATATCACAACTAGAAGATGAATTCCACCCATTCCAGTACCTATTGCATAAAGAAATGAAATTTGAATGGACAAAGAATTGTCAAGAGGCCTTCCAAATACTAAGAGACTACCATTTATAAGCACTTTCCTTTGTGGCACCAATTCCATATCAGCCCTTACTATTGTATATATCGGCAACATAATACTCACTAGGGGCATTACTTGCATAGAATTAATCAAAAGAAAAATAAAGGGCCATGTACTATATCATTTGTACACTTGTGGATTAAAAACTAAACTACATTTCTATTGAAAGAGAATTTTTGGTTGTAGTTTTTTCTTCACAAAAACTCAGACAGTACATGTTGATCCACAAGATGATCCTCATTGCCAAGGTCGATCCATTGAAATATCTACTGAACAAAGAAACACTAACAAGGTGTCTGACCAAATGGATAATGATATGAAATGAATTTGACATAGACTATGTCGATGGAAAGGAAATCAAAGGCTGATAAATTGCAAACCAATTAGTAGATGTGTCTCTACCTTCTAGCCATATCATGTTGTTAGAGTTCCCCAATGAAGGGATATTTTTATAGAAGAGCCAAAAAAGGAAGTTATATTTTGATGGATCCCATACATAGAAAGGATTTGGTGTTGGCATAGTACTCATCCCTCCAAAAGGAGATTCTATTACTAGGTGTTATAGACTAAGGTTTAATTGCACCAACAACATAGTTGAATATTAGGCTGATGTAGAGGTGCAACCTTGGAACCCTTAGGAGGATAATTCACTCAACTAAGGTATGTAAAGGGATCCAAAAACAAATGATTTCCATAAGTACCTTTACTTTCTTGGGCCTCTCAAAGAACTTAGCATACACATTTAATCTCCATCTTGTCCTTCCCCATCCTCCTTGAGTGAAAGTGATCAGATGAACTCATGAAAAGAATTCTCCCTTCAAAAAAGTGCATGATAGAACTCGATGTATATAGGACTTGGTATAGATAGGATCATTTGGGAGTGAAATAAGAACTCAGTCTAGGACTTAGCATGATAGTGTAAGGTTGTGTTGATCATCTAAGAATGTTGGGAGAGAGAATCTTTTAGCATTTTAGCAGTCATGCATAACTAGATATGGTTTGATTTAGGAATAAGACTTACAAAACTGAGCAACCCTCCTTATTTTGATTTTCCTCAATTTCTCAAGAACTTTCCAAAGGACTTGGTAATTAAATTATAGATTTGGATACCCTTATTAGGGTTATAGAAGATTGTAAAGAGATATTTTCCCACTTAATCTCAGTAGGCATGGTTTCACTGTGGTGATAGACCTAAAATAGACCTAATTAGGCTCACCTAAAGAAGCAACTACCTTCTAAAGGATTGGTTCATGTCTCTAATCACTTGGAGTATTTTAGTGGTCCTAAAAAATTTCCAAATCCTGATTTTTAGCTTTTGGAACACCTCAGAATAGAGGTTATGTTATTGATTCCAAGGTCATACTCAATGGACACATTGAGATGTCCACCTAGGGTATCAATTTATCTCCTCCTTCCTGCATGATATACAAAATGGAAATTAAAAAATAAAGTACATAATCCTACCTTGAATCTTTCCAAGAGCCATGAGTAGACACTCTTGAGAGTTCAAGTTATAGCCATTTCTAACTTCAAACCCTTATTATAGGATATAGTCAGACCCACTGATACAAAAAGTAGGATAGCTCCTATCTCCTCTCACTTCAAGACCTAAAATCACTTGCAAATAAAATATAACTAGTTCGGATAGAACATGCATGTAATAATCTTTACATATACAACTGTACAGGGTTGTACAAAGGTCTGTAAAGGATGAAATTATAGGAAAAATAGTAAAAACTAATTCCTTTTTTCTTCCTAGTTGGATACAAAAATTTGGCCTTCATTTGTTTTGAAGGATCTTGACCTCTAACGCCCAATAAATAATCACAACACCCTTGGGAGCAGTTACAATTGAGCTAAAGCAAAAAAAAACAAGATTTTCAAAAACTTGCAATGATGAAACTTTTTCATTTTTGACATATGGAGCTCTAATGAAAATAGTTTTGTCTTTTTCCCACTATTTTCCGAGCACACAGCAAAACCTTTACTAAAAAAAAATAGGATTCATAAGTCCCTACTTGTCTTAGGTGGCTCAAGGATCAGTGAGCTTATAGGGTTGCCACATAAGCTTTTCCACCACATATGAGGATGTTATGGAAAACTTACATATAACTATTAAAAAGATTCATACATAAAAAAAATGAAGACTTTCTACATTGTTTAGTCGTATATGCTTTGTGAGAGAATTTAGTGCTCAGTTATGTCTGATTTTCGCCTTGTTCTCCTACACCAAACTCTCCAATTTTATTGATCTCAAGTCCACTTGAGACAAGCTTCTCTAATGATGAATCGGGCTTCTTGATCTAAAACTCATCCATCCAAATGGCCTCTTATGTTGTCCTATCCTTCCACTTGATTAAGTATTAGGTATAGTGCCTTCTCCTTTTCTTCTTGACTTGGGTGTCTAAGATGTTTTCAATCTGAGGTGAAGTTGGCTTACAAACCTCATGAAGGTCTACTGCTACCTTTTCTTCCTATTGTATCATCTTGAAATGGAACCACTTCAATGTTAAGAGTGTTTAGCCCTCTGAGTGAGTAGTTTGGGGTTGTACTAAGTGCCTTGATTAGGTCTTTGCATGTATCCAATTGTTTCCCCCTTGTTCTACTTCTCTCCCCTTTATTTCCAGCCTTTTTCTAACAGTTTTCCTTGAGAATCTAGCGTTTCTAACTTTCAGGGTCAAAGAAAACCTGGTAGGGTCAAGGATGACCTAGACCCCGACCTAGCTTAGGGATGACCTCAAACCTAACCTAGGGTGGAGTCTACCTCGTCACTGACCCTAGGTCCAATTTTCAGATTCTGAGAGCTACGGGATGTCGGGCTTTAGAAAGTTTCTTTTTTCCCACTTCCAGGTCGGCCATTTCAAGTTTCAGAATGGTAAATCCTTAAATTGCATTTAATATAGGTCCACTTCTAGGGGTTAAGGTTAATTTGGATTCAATTCTCCAATGTCAGCCTTCTCTAGAGGTTTGTGCCCTAGATCAGTATTAAAGGAAGCCTTCCTCTCTCATTTTCTCTATCCACTTTCATGATCAATTCATATCAAGTTTTCATATCTCATCTCACAATCTCTCAAGAAAGATCAAGCAAGCATTCTATCAAGCATTTTCAAGGAAGCATTCAAGCCCTATTCTCCATTCAAGTTCTCCTTTGAAGATCAAGGATTCAAGCATTCAAGCCTTTGAAGGGATTTGGTTCAAGCATTCAAGATTCATCATTCAAACCCTAGATCTATCCATCATGGTGGTGTGATCTTCCTTCAAGATCCTTTGCTCATCTTCAAGATCCATTCGTTCTTCTCTCAAGGTGGATTCCAAGCATACAATCATGGAGGTTTAGATTTACATTTGTTAATGTTATGTCCAAGCTTTCATACCAACATACTTGTTTACATTTGAAATACAATCGCATATCTATTGAATACCATAGCTTCATTGTTAGATCTACTTCTACTACTTGCTAGCATTATCTATTTCAGTTCCATTATTAAGGTTTATTCCAAACCAGGGTTTGACTAAGGCAAACCCCTCATCTAAAAAAAAAAACCATTTTTCTTGCAGGTATAGGTACATGATGGTGAATTAAAGTACAGATCTGGATACCCTTTTCGCCGAACTTCCAGGATCTGTGAACAAAATTTTCATTAGAGCAGTTGGGTCAAGGATGACCTTCAGTGAGGGGCAGGATCCTTCCCCAGGGTAAGATCTTTCCCTGCTATCTACATCAAGGATGACCTCCATCAGAAAAGAAAATGATATTTGGGTTTTGTAGATCTCGCAGTTTCAATCCAAGAAGGCAAAAATAATAGTTTATGAGACTATTTGATAGGGTTTTTAGTTGATTCTTTTCGAAGGTAAGTACCTTTATTTCTTCATTTCAACATTAATCATATACATTTACTTTCCATATCAATACAATTCCATGTATGTATAAAATATTGGTTTTGGGGTCTCTTTTATGTGCAAGCCATTGTTCTAGGACCCCGACCATATTTTATCCTATTCATTTTGGTGAACCCGACAAGCTTATCCCTTTCTTTTGTGGAATTGGATGCCCTATTATGATTATAGTGTTCACTTATTCATTTTGGTGAACCCAACATACTTACCCCTTTCTTTTGTGGATTTAGATGCCCTATTGTGTTAGATCTCCCTTTGTATTATCTTGTGTGTTCACCTTTATCTCATTCATTGTGGTGAACCCGCGATAGACAACTCTTTCTTTTTGGTGTTAGATCCTTTGTTCTAACATTAGATTTATGTTATTCCCTTGCATTTATATTTCAAAAATACAAAAAATAAATAAACAATTGCAAAATTCCTTTAAAAATACAAAAATATTTCCATTTTTTATGCTTGTAGTGTTACTTTGTGTTCAACATGTATGATTTTTGTTTTCAATACTTTGATGAAGCTTTTCTTGCGAAAGAGGATAGATCCCTTAATGAGGTACATGGTAGTGAGGATGAAAATTGTTTGAATGAGATCTCCATTGATCCTATTCCTATTTCACCCTCCTCCACAACCTCTTCAATTGACCTTTACAAAGATGAGTTGGGGATTGATGTTCATTCTTCTCCTCATTTATGTCTTTTCTATGAGCCTATTTTACAATACAATTTACCTTCTTTCCCCTTTAGGGATCAAGCTTTAATGACTTATGGAACTCCTACAATGCGCTTTATGGATAGGGATGATAATCCTTCTATTTGGGATGAACCTTTGGATTTGGATGTTCATTACTCTCTTCATCATGAAACCATTCTGGATAATCCTCCTATTTGGGATGAACCTTTGGATTTGGATGTTGATTACTCTCTTCCTCATGAAACCATTGTGGATAATCCTCCCATTTGGGATGAGCCTTTGGATTTGGATGTTGATTACTTTCTTCCTTATGAAACCATTGTAGATAGTTTTACTTTTTGGGATGAACCCTTGGATAAAGACATTGATTTATCCCCTCCTCGTGAAGAATTTTTGATACAAGAGGATTACATATTCTCTAAAACATACTCCCCTTATGTGAAAGAAGCTAACATTATAGATCCTTCACCTCCATTTGGGATTCCTTCTAGTGATGAGGCATTAGCAGAGAAAGATATGAATTCCCTTAATGCTCTTCCTCTTAGTGGTGATCCTATGTGAAATCAAGATCCTACCTCACAGCCTTCTTACCATAGTATTACTTATATCTATTCAAACCCTTTTCCAACTGTGGTTCCAAGTGTTCCTCCAGTTGTGTCTTCCATTCATATCACTTCCTACACTTTTCCTAGTATTCCTAATCTTCCTAATCTTAATTCTATCCTTCCTAATCTTCCTAATCCTAATCCTATCTTTCCTAATCTGATTCCTAATATTCATATTGCCAATTCTCCATCCGCTATTCCTAGTTCTTCCCACACTTATTTTGAGGTTCAGACAATGGTTCATGATGTAGATGTGCAAATATTCTTCAAAGTACCTTCTCCTTATTATCCGATCCATAAAGATAAGAGAAAAGAAACCTCCCCTTTGAGATTTCTTTAGAATTTTACCCCTCATTCTGATATAACATAGATCTTTTCTCCTCTAGACTGGGGGGCAAGAGGTATATTTATTCCTATCTTCTAGAATCCATTATGTTCCTTCTTTGAACTTAATTGGTTATTCTTTCATTTATCTCAATGGTTTGTATTATGATAGCTTTTCATCCATTGATCTCTTCTACTATTCAAGATATCTCTTCTAAGACTTTTGTCTTGCAAAGGTATCCCTTTCTTTCATCCCTAGGGGGCAAGGTTCTCCCTTCTTTCTCTTTATCTAGGGAACTTCTTTCCTTAGCTTAGTGGTATTTTCTTATATTGCAATATTACTTCATCATATTGAGGGATGTTTTGACTATGGATAATCTTTTTATGAGATTTTGTTGTCCTAGGTCATCACCTCTTCTCTATGTTTTAAATTATGTTCTTTATAAACTCTTACCCTTGCTTTGGTGTTAGAGTTGTTTCCCTCATTCAAAAGATTCCTCTTCCACTTGTTTTACAGGGGGCTTGATGATTGAATCTTTGTTCCCACTCAATTTATCTTTGAAAGTTGATGTTTTATCTAAAGCACTCATCTATGGTGGGGGTCTTGTTGATAAGATCTCTTTCATTGAGGATCCTTTCCATGAGTGACATATCCTTTTCACAATTATCTATACTCTTGGATGTAGGGGTCAATACCTCTGGCTAAGAATATGGTGTACCTTGTTATTAAAAAGGATATCTCCTTGCATTGTGAAGTAGGTATCCTCTTCCTCTTCCTTATCCTATCTAATAGACAACCATGATAAGGAGGGGGGAATATATAGGGTCTCCCTTGTACTATAGTTTTTATTTATTTATATGCTAAATCTTCCAAAGGTAATGCACATAAGTTGCTAAATCCTAAAGAGACACACATTTTAAATTTCAAATATGCTAAATCTTCTGATGGTGACGCACATAAGTTGCTAAATCCTGAGGAGACACACATTTCCAATATGCTAAATCTTGGAAGGTAACACACATAAGTTGCTAAATCCTGAATGGACATGCATTTTCAATTTCAAAATATGCTAAATCTTCTAAAGTTAATGCACATAAGTTGGTAAATCCTGAGGAGACACACATTTCATATTCATAGTTATACAAGAAGGTGGATCTATGGGTATTCCAGAAGCCATCAAAAGATGCATTACATTTGCAGGCATAGTTTATGGGTGAACTATTGGGTCTTGCTACCTATTTGGCTCTCCCTCAAGGGTGATTCATGGTAAGGTGGGCATCTTACTGGGTGAGGTAATCACTTTCTCTTTTCTTTCTTTTCGCTTTCATGCTAGTAGGACTAGATCATGAACCTGTGTTATTTATAGTGTTTCTCTTGTCTTTCTTATGTAATCATTTATGATTTTATGATAGCTTTCCAAATATGATGTTAGTATGAGAAATATTTCTTAGCAAGGTTTCTTATGCTAGTTGATTTGGGTTTGTTTAGTACTAACCCCTCTTTTGTGTCTTTTTCCTTTTTGTTTTTCACACCCTCATGCGTGTGTGTTGAGTTATAATCGTTAGCCTCAGGTCTTTTGTCCTTAGCTAAGTGTTATTTTATCTCATTGTGAATCTACTTGGATCTCTTCTTTCTTCTCCTTTACCAAGATTTTGCATCAAGTCCATACTCTCGCTAAAGTGGGGGCTTAATGTATCATCTTAAAATGGAATAACTTCCATGTTAAGAACATTTAGCCCTTTGAGTGAGTAGTCTGGGGTCATGTTGAGCACCTTGATTGAGTCTTTGCATGTAACTGGCTATTTCCCCCCTATTCTTCTTCTCTCCCTTTTATTTCCAGCCTTTTTCTGACAGTTTTCTCTAAGAATCTAGAGTTTTTGACTGTTAGGGTCAAAGATGACCTGGTAGGGTCAAGGATGACCTAGACCCTGACCTAGGTCAAGGATGACCTCAAACATAACCTAGGGTAGAGTCTATGTCATCCCTGACCCCAGGTCCAATTTTTAGATTCCAGGAGTTACGGGATGTCGGGCTTTGGAAAGTTTCTTTTTTCTCACTTTCGGGTCAGCCATTTCAGGTTTTTGGATGGTAAATCCTTAAATTGCATTTAATCTAGGTCCACTTCTAGGGGTTAAGGTTAATTGGGATTTAGTTCTCTAATGTCAACCTTCTCTAGGGGTTTGTGCCCTAGATCACTATAAAAGGAAGCCTTCCTCTATCATTTTCTCCATCCATTTTCATGATCAATTCATATCAAGTTTTCATATCTCATCTCACAATATCTCAAGCAAGATCAAGAAATAATTCTACCAAGCATTTTCAAGGAAGCATTCAATCCCTCTTCTCCATTCAAGTTCTCCTTTGAAGATCAAGGATTCAAGCATTCAAGCCTTTGAAGGGATTTGGTTCAAGCATTCAAGATTCATCATTCAAACCCTAGATCTATCCATCATTGTGGTGCGATCTTCCTTTAAAATCCTTTGCTTATCTTCAAGATCCATTCATTCTTCTCTCAAGGTGGATTCCAATCATACAATCATGGAGGTTTAGATTTACATTTGTTAATGTTATGTCCAAGCTTTCATATCAACATACTTGTTTACATTTGAAATAAAATCACATATCTATTGAATACCATAACTTCATTGGTAGATCTACTTCTACTACTTGCTAGCATTCTCTATTTGAATTCCATTATTAAGGTTGATTCCAAACCTGAGCTTTACTAAGGCAAACCCCTCATCCAAAAAACAAAACCATGTTTCTTGTAGGTACAAATACAGGATGGCAAATCAAAGTACACATCTGGATACCCTTTTCACCGAACTTTCAGGATCCGTGAACAAAATTTTCATCAAAGAAGTTGGGTCAAGGACGACCTCCCTTAGAAAAGAAAATTATTTTTGGGTTTTGTACATCTCACAGTTTCGGCACAAGATCATGAAAATCAACAGTTTTTGAGACTGTTTGAGAGGTTTTTCAGCTGATTCTTTTTGGAGGTAAGTACCTTTATTTCTTCATTTGACGACCTCCCTCAGAAAAGAAAATTATTTCTAGGTTTTTAGATCTCACAGTTTCAGTGCAAGATCATGAAAATCAACAATTTTGAGACTATTTGACAAGTTTTTCAATCGATTCTTTTCAGAGGTAAGTACATTTATTTCTTCATTTGATGACCTCCCTCAGAAAAGAAAATTATTTATGGGTTTGGTAGATCTCGCAGTTTTGGTGCAAGATCACAAAAATCAATAGTTTCTGAGACTGTTTGACGGGTTTTTCAGTCATTTCTTTTTGGAGGTAAGTACCTTTATTTCTTCATTTCAACATTAATCATCTACGTTTACTTTCCATATCAATACAATTCCATGTATGTATAAAATATTGGTTTTCGGGTCTCTTTTATGTGCAAGCCATTGTTCTAGGACCCTGACCATATTTTATCCTATTCACCTATAAGGACTGCTCTTTTATCTCTAGAGCCTTGTATGGAGTGAGGTCACTAACATTAAATATAGGAGATATGCCAAAATCTAATGGTACTTGTATCTTGTATGCATTTTGTCCATACTTAGGTAAGATTTGACAGGGTCCCACCTTTTGGGTAATAGTTTAGTGTTCTTGGACTGAGGTAATCTTTCTCTTCTCAAATAAGACCATACTAAATCACCCACCTTGAATTGTAACTCTCTTATTTTCTAATCAAGAAGTTGTTTTTATTTCTAATTGGAGTTCTCTATTTTCCTTTTAACTTGATCTTGGACTTCTTTGATAGCTTTGGAAAATCTTTCTCCATCTTCACTAATTGGAGCTGAAGTAGGAAGCTCTTTGAGTTCAAGAACTCCCCTTAAGTGCATGCAATATACAATCTGAAATGGAGACTTTCATGTGCTCCTATTAAATGCATCATTGTATGAGAACTCTTCTTGTGCAAGTATGGTGTCCCACTTCTCTCCATGTTGCTTAGTAAGACATCTCATCAAGTTTCCTAGGGACCTATTAACCACCTCTATTTGACCATTTGTTTGAACATGGTATGTAGATTATAACAAAAAATTGTACCAAGTGTCTTCCATAGGGTTCTCCAAAAGTGACCCAAAAAATTGACATCTCTATCCAATACAATGCTTAAAGGTAGTCTAACTATTTCTCTGAAAAACAAATATGTAATATAAGAAGCATCATTGGTAGACTTACATGGCAAGAAATGTGTTATTTTGTTGATCTTGTCTACCACAACATAAACACTATCATGCCCAATTTTTGTTTTGGGTAATCCCATGACAAAATCCATAATTATGCATTTCCATGGCCTTGAAGGAATGGGTAGGGGCTAGTATAATCCTGCATTTGTACTCTTCCACTTACCCTTTTGAAAAATAGTACATTCTTATACAAACTTCCTCATATTTGTCTATAACTTAGGCCAAAATTAGTGCCTTCTAATAAGCTCTAAAGTCTTATCTAATCCAAGGTGACCAGACATATCCCCATTATGTTTTTCTTGTATGATGTTGGTTTTCATGGAGCGCTTGGGTACACAAAGTTGTCCACCTTTGAATAGAAGTTCCTCTTGAATCATAAAATCAAAATATTCATGATTATATATATCATCCAATTTAGTACATGCTTGATAAATGTCTTTAAAATAATATCCATTAGTATACATATGCTTCAAGGCTAAAATCCCTACACTTTCCAACTTAATTGATGAGATGGTTAAGACCCTTCAACTTAAGGCATCGAAAACCTTATTGGTAACTCCCTTTTTATGCTTTATGGAAAAGGTAAAATCTTGGAGTGTTTCCACCCATTTCATGTTCTAATGATTGAGTTTATCTTGTCTATTGATGAAACTAAGGGCCTGGTTATCAGTGAACACATTGAACTCTTTAGGAAGCAAGTAGTGTCTCCACTTTTTGAGGGATTGAACAAGGGCATACATTTCAAGATCATAAGAGGAATATCTTTCCTTGGATTCATTTATTTTTTCAATAAAGAAAGCTATAAGTCTTCCTTCTTGACTAAGTACACCTCCTATGACTATATGGATTTCATCACATTCTATTTGGAAGACGTTATTGAAATTAGGGAATGTGAGGACTGGCTAGTGGGAAACCTTCTTCTTAAGAATATCAAAAGATTCATTAGCCTCTTGTGTCCATACAAACTTACATGTCTTCCCCCTTTTATAGTGTTAAAATTAGGTGCAGATATCAAGATAAAATTTCTTATGAACTTTCTATAAAAATTAGCTAAACCATGGAAACTGCTTATTGCTAAAAAATTCCTAGGAGTTGGCCAAGAAAGAATGACACTTACCTTGTCTTGGTCCATTTTAAGAGTTCCTTTGGAGATCACAAAACCCAAGTATGTCAGATCTTCTTTCATGAAGGTACACTTCTCCAAGGTGATCATTAGCTTCTCTTCATGTAGTTTTTTTAATACAATGTCTAAATGCTTTATTTTCTCCTCCTTTGTGTTGCTAAAGACTAGTATATCATCTAGATATATAATAATAAACTTACTTGCCATAAGGTCTATAACATGATTGATTTATCTCATGGGAGTTAGGTTTCTATGATTTTCATCAGCTATGACACCTTTTTACTTGTCAATAATTTCTTGAACTTCTTCCTCCACAATTGGTTCTTTGTTTGTTACTACTTCCACTTTCAAACTTGAACCTTTGGTGTATTCTTCACTCATCTCATCCATATTAATTTCTTGTACTTTATCTTTTAGGACCAGGACTAGTGAAAAAAGTTGGCATTTATTCTCCTTGAGAAACTCCTTGATCATCACCATAATCTTGGCTTCTTTAGGTTTCATTTCTTCTTGACTTGGTTTAATCAAAGGGAATAATTCAATAACCTTTCCATTATTTGTGATTGTATAGGTTTTTTTTTACTCCATTTTTTTCCCTTAAGTCATATTGTCATGGCCTTCCAAAGATTAAATGGTAGGCATCCTTATTGATTATATCAAACAAAATGTTGTCTTTGTAGGCTCCAATTTGGAACTCAACCCAAGCTTGTTCCTAAACCAATGTTTGTTCTCCCTTCTTGAGTCATGATACCTTTTAGGGGTATGGATGAGGTATTCTTACTAATTTCAGCTTATCCACCATCTCAAGAGATAGAAAATTCTCTGTTGAGCCAGAATCTATCAACACTTACAAAATTTTCCTCCTAGCTAAGAATTTGTCCTCAAAATGGATTTCCTTTATGGCGGATCTGATTGGGTAGGCATCTTCAAGAGTGTTCTCCTAATCATGAGAGCCTCTCCTTTCTCTAGATAGCCATAAGAATCAGGTTCATGTTGTAAGTCTGATTCTTGTGCCAAATGTGCTCTTCTTTCTCCTTAAGATCTTGAACTGGCTTTTCCTGGATACTTGTGTTCCATGTGACCCTCTTGATTGCAATTGTAGCACCTTATTGGTCCATTTTATCTCATTGGTGTTCTATCTCTAAATCTTGGCCTTCTACCTTTGAAGGAATCCGATCGTCTCCCCTCTTGATGTTTCTCTGATTGGGGCTGAAAATTTGTACTTCTTTCTCTAAATCAACCTCTACCTCTGAAGGATTATCTCCCCCTACTTCTACCACTATTTTCTTGTCTTCTTCTAATCTTTTCCTCCACCTTTAAGGCCAGTTGATAACATTTAGCCATTGTATTGGGGCTTAGTAACTATAATTCTTCTTGAATGTTTAGTCTTAAACTATTTAGCCACCATGCTACCTTAACACTCTCAGGTTATGTGATTTTTGATCGAAGACTCAACTTTTGGAACTCTTTAGTGTAAGTGCAAATGTCCATGTCTCTCTATCTAAGATTCTTCCTCCTTTGGTGTAGTTGAACTTCATAATCTTCAAGGATGTATGTAACCCTCACCATACACACCATTTTCTTCCATAAGTGGACCTTCTTCTTATCTTCCTTGTTCTTTCCTCCTACGTAAAGTTCCACCATGTTAGTGTTTCTTTCTTCAATCTTGACTTGGCTATCTTCATCTTTTGTGCCTCTGAAATTTTCTTACAATCAAAATAGTTTTCCAAATATTCAATCCTTTCTATTAATTTCTCTGCCTCCATATTTCCATTAAAAATGGGTAGTTTGAGTGATTTGCCTCCCTATACCTAGAGTGCTTTTATAAAAGGACTCTCTTGTTCTGGTACCATGTCATATTCATCTTACGAGACTTTCTCATCCTCATCGTTATCTTTCTCCACCTTTTCTTCTCTCTTCCTTTCAATTTTACTTTCCACTTGGTCCATTTTATCTTCAAGTTGTGTGAACCTTTCTCTCAAAATCCTATTCTCTTCTTCTTGGTCTTCAACCTTTTTAGCTAACTCTATATTAGTCACTGATGAGCCCAGTTTATGGTTTTCTGGTCTAAACTTGAAGTATTTCATGATTTTCTTATAAACAATGTTCAAACTTTCTATGCTTTTATCTATGCTTATGTGTGTATTTGATACTTTTAAGACTAAAGGAATATGCTGAATATATGTGGATTATGTGGTTATGGATGATGAAATCTGGTATTCTTTCCATTCTCAATTAATGGGGTAGCATTGCCTGTAGCCATGTGATGAGGATATGCTAAAGTAGGGGAAACTTATTATGAATCTTTACTTGGATATGTGTTGTGGTTTTTGTATGTGCTAATCTCTTGCAGGAAATGATAAGTCAATAGGAAATGAAGACTCAACATCAAAATGGCATCATCAAGACAAATAACTATTTTCAAGTTTCATAATGGTTCCACTACTTCCAATCAGTAGTAGTTGTTGTTGTAGACCAAGTCAATTCAGTTAGTCAGTGTTTTGGAGGAAATCCAGTGGTCGTGCATTCCTATATTCCTATGTATTTGAATGTGGTTTACTCCTGTGTAATGATGTTGTTACTCCTGTAACTGAAAAGTTGTTGTATCCATGTATTGGGGGATCCTAGTTCTTAGGATTTTTGTTTCAAGTTATTTATAAATAAGCTGGAGTTCATGATTCCTAGTTAGCCAGATGTTCAGGAAATCCTTTTTGTAAACCAGCAAGTAGTGAATACAACTTTGATATTTTATCTTGTACTTACATTGATGTTTCCATGAATGAATAAATGATATTTTCAAATCTCAGTCTTTGATTTTTCAATTCAGTCACTCTTCTATGGGGGCCCACATGGAAGGTGAACTTAGTTAATGCTTAAGTAGGAATTAGACTTAAGTTTTCTTGAAGTAGTTATACTCTGGTGCTCCTGCAGCCACTTGGTAACAGAACCATTGGTTATTTTCTTGCAGCATAGATGCACAGCTAGGTTTACCATTTGTAGCATTATCTTAAAGTTCTAAGTTAAGTTGTTATTTCCATTTCTAGTATAGATTTCTTGCAGCATTGTCTTTACTTTAGTTATAATGACTTTAAAGGAAGATTAGAGCATATACTTTGTAGTCACCATTTCAAGTTTACGCTCTCGGATTGATAAATTAAATGATTTTAGTATGCTATTTTAAGTATGACACCTAATTTTGTTTAACCATAGAATAATTATAAAAGGATGTCCAATCCTTTACTACTAAGGTACTATACTGACCAGTCATTTTTGGCACCATTTTTGGGGATGGTGTCAATCTAGTTCAACCCTAAAGTCATTATGTTAGTTTAAATTTTGCATTAGTTTGCATGCATAGAAGAAGAAGAGACAATCTTGGGAGATTCATTCCTCGCATTATTCAGGATGAACCATTTGACATTTTTAACCCAAAGCCTGAGGAACCCCAAGTCGAGAACATACAAGAAGAATAACCATTTGAGAATGTATTTGCTAATGCATATGAACAATTACCTTCACCTTCATCCTCTGAAGAATCATACCATCTGAATGACCTCTTCACTGACCCAGAGTATTAGGATAATCCACTTACCCATATTGTTTACCATCCACAACAGCCAAGGCCTCCAAGGATGGCCCAACCTACCTTCCCTTTTCCTATTCTAACTCAACAAGGTAACCAAAATTTGAAGAACATACCTACCTCTGCATTACCTAGATTCTATGGCCACATCACAAAGGACCCCAAGACATTCCTCTTTGAGTTTGACATCCTTTGTAGGAGCTACGACTATACAACTAATGCCCACAAGCTAAAGTTGTTTCCTTCCACCCTAATGGAAGCTGCTCTAAGATGGTCCATGGGGTTGGGTGCCAACGTTGTAGCAGATTGGCCTGCAATGAGCAATATGTTCCTTTCAAAATATAAGGATTACTATCGGGGAAGGGACTTGAAAGGAGATGATATTTTTCAAATGTCCCAAAAGGATGAAGAAACCTTGGAAGATTATGTCTCAAGGTTCATGTTCAACCTGCAGTACAATACTCAACACTAGCTGAATGAAGAGTCTCAGAAATATCTCTTCCTAAGAGGTGTAAATGATGGCAACATTGAAGCTCTAGATCTTATGGTGGGTGGTGATATCACTTAGAAGAGTTGGGATGACATTAAGGATATCTACCTAAACTATTCCAAAGCTACTATAAAGAAAGGTAGAGGACTAAGAGACCTACCTCACAAGTCAACTGGTTCAGGGGTGTCCAAGGTAGAGTTCTCAAACTTGTTGTCAGACTTCAAGAAAGACATCATTAATGATGTTGCTACACATTTTGACACCATGCAAGTGAGAAGAAAGAAGGAAAAAGTTGATGCCATGTTAGTTGAATATTGTCCACATTGTAGAGAGAAGAAAAAGAACTGTCGATGCAAGTCTGTTGCAAGCCTAGAGTCACAACCAATGCCTACTAAGTTTAAAGCCATCAATGAAAATGGAGAGGTGCTATACATTTCCCAACAAAGGCCATGGGCTCAATGACTAGGTATGCCACAAGATCCTCTCCAAAATTTTAATAATAGTAGTCAATGGAAAAATCATCAGCATAGTGGTTTTAGTGGGTATCATAATTGGAAACAGCCTCAGCAAGGTTGGCAAAAACCTCAGCAAGATTGGCAACAACCTCAACAAGGTTGGCAACAACCTCAAAAAGGTTCACAACAGCCTCATCGAGGTTGGCAACAACCTCAGCAAGGTTGGCAACAACCTCAGTAAGAATGGGAGCAGCCTCATAATTGGAAGAACCAATCTAGTCAGCAAGCTTTAATGCCACCACCTCAATAGCAAGCTCTAATGCCTCCTCCTGCAGCCTCTAATACTCCCCCTAAGAAATTTCAGTTGCCAGTTTAGCCTAATCCTAATCCCAACAATGCCAAAATGCCAACACAACAACAAAGCTATGCTATTTCCTTGAATGATATTCATCTAAGGTGAGGCACCACTCTTCCTTCACCACAAAAGCCTATAATAACAAAAGTTGAAGATTCCTCAACTGAACAAGTGGATGTACTACTCTAGCAGACCTCTCCTATAGCCAAAGAGCCCCCATTTCCTCATAGGTTGGTAGAATAGGGTCAACCCATAGAAAAAACCAAGCAGTAAATGATTTTCTTAATCAGTTGAAGCAGATGACAGTAAAAATACCATTACTTGATACTATTAAGGAAGTTCCTATTTATAATAAATCTATTAAGGAAGCATGTATTAAATAGCCAGGAAGGAAGAAGAAGGATTTGTTGGTAGTATTTCTGGTTTTAGTCTTTTCCTAGTCAAAATTTTGAGTTTTGGTCTAGTCTCTCTTGCTAAATTTTCAAGCCCTAGGTGACTAACCCTAAGTCTCAGACCTTTTGCCCTGAAAAATAAAAAAAACACAAGTTGTGGCTGTTGGATTTCTATTTCTCTATTACTTTATCAAGTCACTTAGGTGTTGTTATAAGAATGTGCACTTTTTATTTCCTCTTCAGGTCACTAAGTCTCACAAAGAAATCAGAATATTCCTTCATATCTAGCAATTGCTCAAAAACCCTTTGTCGCCTGGTCTCAAATGCACTTTGGAATATTCTTTATTATCAAATGACTTAGCAATTGCCTTTCTTAGTCTCCAAGTCTTAGAATGTTTTTCTTGAGATCTAGTGACTATTGTGATAAATTTATTAAGAAATGAACTATAGTCATGTGGTCTCTAGATAGAATTTACCTATGATCAAGTAATCTCGAGATGATTTATTAAAGTGGTCTTTGGTTCAGTGATTATGAGTTCTCCTCTTAGTCACTGAGTCTCTGAATGGAGCTGTGGTCTTATTTTAAGATTGTCGCCAAGTCTCTGAGTCTTCTTGCGATTTGTCTTTTTTTTCAGTGACTTGGATTTTCAATGGTCGTGTGATCTCCCAATGTTGGCAGTTATCTTCTACGCAGTTAGTGATTCAGCGATGGAATTATCTCCAAGTCTCTAGATGTAGTGGTCAAGTGATGAAAGATTGCTAGATTTGATGATGGCCGCAAGATGAAGTTTTGATCGATGGCCAGTATTTAATCTCCAAATGTAACTCAAGGTTAAGAAATGTTCTCACGACTTGGAAAATCCCTCAGTCGTGTGTTCTCGGGATTAAACCCCAATTAAGTGAAAGATTGTGAGATTCAGTGAAACTCTTTGTTGCTAAGTCTCTAGATTTGTCCTGGTCAAGTTAAGATTAATGTAATGGTTAAAAGCCTGGTGGTTGAGTGTTTTATTCAGCGATTCAGTGACACGGTTAGTCTCGTGGTCGCTTAAGTCAAACGGTTAAGTCAGAATTTCTCTCATGACTTAATGTAGATCGTAGGATGAAGAAAAGAAGAGGATCAATGGTGGTCATGAAGTCTTGAGAAGAGGGTTGAAAAGTGAGAAGGTTTTTGTGATTAAGAGATCTTAGGGTAGTCGCTAGATCTCCAGGTCAGATGATCACTAAATGTTTTAAAGACAAAATAAAGTTTCCATGATTATTTGTGCAACTATAGTCGCTAGATCTCATGATGAGATAAATTAAGGATTCCTCTTTTCAGTTGCCAAATGTCCAGATGACCAAGTCGGGATATCTCAGAAAGAAGTTTGAAAAGTCAATAGTGTCTTGTGACCTTGAATTTTCCTATTGTCTCCAAATCTCGTAATGGAGGTTGAAAGTGAATTTGGTTGCGTGATCTTGTAAAGAGAAATATTTCACTCATGACTAAGGATTAGACTATTATTGGGTAATATCTGAATGGAAAAATTAAAGAGATTGACTATAGTCACTGAGTCTCTAGATCAAAAAAATTGTGATCGCTAAATCTCAGAATGGATTCACAAAATAGAAAAAAAATTTGCAACTACGAGGTGCTCTCTTAGTCGCCAAGTCTCATAAACCTCATAAAGGCGCTAGTATTTTTTTGGGTGACTGAGAGATTTTTTTTAGTCGCCAGGTCTCTGAATAATTGAATTTGAAAATTATGAGCTATGACTAGTAAATTGAAAACCTATTCGTGTGCAGTAATGATAGAAGTGACATTTTGGTGTCGGGAAATGGTGGCGCATTCAATTCTGAGGAATAAAGTAGTTAGACACTACTCATTTGAGAGTTACAGAACATATTTAAGAGTATAGAGCATCAGGTTTTCAGAGCTTTCTAGATTTATAGTGTGACTAGTGATTTGAAGAGAATTTTCAAGAAATTCAGACAGAATGAGTCAACCAATAGCAAGCGGAACCTCCACCAGCCGAGGGTCTAAAGAGAAAGTAAAGGAAAGTTTTTCTAATGAGTTCCTCACTCTTTTTCCTGGTTCATCCCAAAATAAAAAGCTTAGTGATGACTATTTCATGGATGATTTAGCCTATTGTAGAGATGCTAAGACGCCTGAACTCATAGGCATGTGCCTTTTTTCATATTTTTATAAGAACCGTGATAGTGTGGTACCAGTTTCAAACCCTTGGATGTCAGGGTTAACAAAATTAATTATTCCTGAGGTTTTTCTTGACATTGATGAAATACTGATGCTAGCTCAATGCTATGATCCTCTGTCCAAAACTATCAGAAAGGATGATGGTTCAACCTTGGTAACCCTAGACAGAAACTCCTTCATGAGGGCATTCAGAATTCAGATTCTGATGGCTATGGAAATTAACCTAAAAGCTCAGGCCAATAGGTATGTCAGAGAAGCAGTGTTAGTCTCTAAGGAGATTAAAAACCATATGCCTAAGGAGAACATGAATTATATTGCGGCTATGCCTGGGCCAATTCCATATGCTTACAAGGACCTAAAATTTTATAGAAAATACATTGCATATGAGATTTGCCTGGTTTTGGGAATTGATGCTGGCCCTGAGAGGATCACCTTTGACATTTTGATGCTGGTTATGGATTCTTAGAGCCATTTGGTAAGCAGAGGATATGATTATATAGGTTATATAATAAACAAGATGCATGAGGGTTTACTTTCTTTGAAGAATTTCGCATCTAGCTCTATGCCTAAATTCATGCACTACTCTTTATTGATGTACCTTATTGTGTATCACAATTAAAATCTCATCAACCTACAAGATCTTAAGCCACAGATGACATGGAAAGGAGTGCCTAACCCTGTGCAATATTGGTTAGGAATTTGGAGTCCTTCCTACCAATTTGTGTATCCAATTCTCTTAAGTCTAGGAATAAATTGTACAAGATTGTCCACCAAGGTCCTGCAATTGGTGAGACCCCAACAGTTTGATCATAATTGGACCAAGGATCACAATTGGGGAGACATTTTCTATGAGAATAGTTATACAATGATTAGGGTTTATGGATGCCCTCAACCTCCCCATCTTCTCCCATTTTATATTCCACCAAGAATTGCATTTTTAGAGTTTATCTGGCAATTGATGTTGACAGAAAAAGAACACTTAGCTTCCCATAGAAAAGGAACTTTCACTCCTCAGCACTTTAGAGTGCATTATCTTACAATTGGAAAGGGAGCTCTCAACATAGTTAATGATTGGTTAGAGAAATATCACATGTTTGTAGCATCATCCAGGTATGTAGACATAGAGGGGTTTATAGCTTTTGCTAGGAAATATTACATGCCTAGCATTCCTTTTAATAAGCAGCATGAGGAGTACCCTAAAGAAGATATAATTAGAAAAATTATTGAGGATAATGAGGTGGAGAAAAGACTCCATCAATTGCAAACTTTGTATAATGCTGAAAAATAATTGAAAAGTCAAGGACTGATATTTGGGGGATTCTTTCCCACTTTACCTTACTTACAAAGACTTGAGCAAATGATGGCTCAATTTCATACATTGATGAGGTCTGTGGAAGACCAACTTGATAACGCTAAAGAGGGAAAGAAGGCCCATTCAGAATCAGAATGTGATGAGCATAGTGATGGTGGCTATCCTATATATAGTCCACCTACTATGGAACAACCAATGGCTGAAGGGCCTAAAGGAGAAAAAGAAAATGTAGATCTTGCTGAATTGCCTAGTTCTTAGGATACTACTGAGCCTCAAAAAAAAAAAAAAAGTTGTTAATTGGTGAACCTTCAAAGAGGAAGAAGAAAGATAGGGTGGGTGCCCTTTACACAGGAACTAGTGAGCATCACCACCAACTTAGAAAGAAAATAAGAGAGGAAAAAAGGAAAAGAAATCTTGAAATTGAAAAAGTTGAGTTGCCCTTGGCCCTTGGCCTAGATGAAAGAATAATTGAGCAAGATGCTTTCCTGAATGATGACAATTTTGTCAATTCAAAGGAATTCAAAATATTTTTGGTGTGGCATAAACAAAAATAAGTGGCCTCATGTGTATAAATAATAGAGGAAGGTCAAGTGCCAAAAGAGGCATTGCAGCATTCGAAAGAATATGACCCAGAGAGTGAAACTGTAACTCCAGATGAGGCTAGAAAACTAGTAAAATAGAGCAATATCCTACTGGTGCCTGGGTGGAATTTGTATTTATATTTCATAATTGATCAGATAAAGAGGCAAGAAGATGTCACTTTGTCATCAGAAACCCAAGTAGGGAACATAATAAGAGGGTTTGGATATAGCCCAAAAAATCAAGCTTTGGCCATGTGGAGTCTTTATCCTAAAGACAAGAAACCACAAATTTTGAATGTCAAAGAATAGATGGAGGGGGATAAAATAGTGTGGTCAATCCACAATACAGGGGACCTGGAGATTTCTCAGGTGCTGAACCAATTTGCAAAGTTAACTGAGGATAAGACTAAGCAACTATCAGAGAGGTATGGGGATCTTTTAGAAGATTATACTACTTTGGTAAAGGATAGAGATTTGATAATAATAAGGAACAGAGCACTGGAGAGACATGCAGTTGAATAGTAATATTGATTTTTGCTCAATCTTTGAGTAGTAATATTCCAGAGATAGTTGTGAGGGTTCGTGAGGAGATTAATAGAGTGAAGGCCATATTACCACTTTTCAAGGGTAAGGCAAATCTGATTGAGGCTAAGTTATCCATGCTCATCTCCTACTCCAATAAATTTATTCCTTCAATTTTGAGTATTGATGGAACCATTAAGATTCTTGATCAATGGAGATCAGATGTTGATCTTTTATTGCCTAGGAAAGAGGCATTTTTAGGTGAGGATAGTAATGTGGATATGGAGAGCTTCAACAAAACCCTAGATGAAGCAATAAAAGTTGAGATAGAACTCACCAAGTTCATTACAGATGTCAAAGCCATAACAGATGCTAGCTTGGAGAGATAGAAGGCACAACTACAAATTGTTCAAAATTTCAATTGGCCTTCAGAAGATGAAGTAACTATGTGGGATGAACTGACAAAGCCCAAAAAGGTTAAATCTATCATAGTTGACTTAGATATTTTAGATGAAGAGTGAAGAGGACATCTGGAGTATCTGACACCTGAGCCTAGAATACAGGGATGATAAGCTATCATTAAAGAATGGTATAGGTTAGCCTGAGATGGTGGTCACCATATCTCATAAAAACTAAGGAACTATCATGAAGACTTGCAGACAAAGGTGTCAGTTATCAGCGATCTAGGATGCAGAACAAGCCAAAACAACTTTTGTCTTTCCACCGCCTGAGGGCGCATTGTATTTTGTCTTTTTTGTTTTTTCTCTTATGTTTTTATGGTTAGGGTTCCCAACCATCTGAAGCTTGTTGCATTCCTATTTATAAGGGAATTCCAATATGGTTGAGAGGGAGATATATATAGAGTTGTAGGCTCATTTTTTTTTTTTAAAAAAGATACTAGAAAAGTTGAACAGAGTTTCTTTGAAACAGGCTTGTAATCTTGGTGTCTGACCTTCTGAGCAATTGATTTTTGAATGTAATTGGCAAGTTAATTTCAATACAAATACACTATGCCATATTTTTTTGTTGTCTATTTGCTTTTATGATGTACTCTTGTATGTTTTGTATGTTAACCATTTAAAATATACCAGTTGTAAAGCAACTTGCTTGATTGATTATGAGTTTCTTCCAAGGAAAGAATTAAAATTCTCATGGATCATCTTGAAGGGTAAATATATTTGTAAGTATTAATTGATGATAACAATGTGTGGTTAACATAATAGTTTGTAAGGCAACCTATTTGAATTTGTAGTTAGTGTGTAAGGCATACTATTGTATTTCTTGTGAAGTTATCTTGTTGATTTGCATTCAATTTTCTTTTGCCCAGTGGATAAGGCACTAGTTTATTATTTGTTTCTTATAATTCTATCTTTCATATCTATTAAAGAAGAAAAATTGAAACTTTCATATAAATACCAGTACATTTTTCATTTTATGTTTATTGCACAATACAACTTGGACTGTACCTAAGGCTTACAGTTCATATTCCCTAATTCTGAGAAGAAAGAATCATTTAGGTATCCCCTCCTTAAAAGGAAGAAGGATGAGAATCCTTAAATCATTGATTATTGCTTTGTTTACAATCATACTCTGCCTGGTGAAGATTTGCATTAGATTGATCATAATCATATGCAGAGTGTTTTATAGATTGATGCATTAGAAGGATTGATAGCAAAATCAGTGTCCACTCATATAAAACTATGTAATCAGTTATCATTAAAAGGTAATACCTGCCTGAGTATGTGGAGCTCAAAAAGGAAGGAGGATCTTATCCAATCCTTAGAAATTAGGTTTTTCTTTTGTTTGAATTAGTCTCAAGATGCATAGTATTAAGTAATCATTCAAAGATCTGATTTATGCAAGAAAAATCCCTAACAAATTGGTGACTCTGCTGGGGATTTATTAAAAACTTTGTTACAGTATAGGGCTTAGTTGAGCCAGGGCTCCTATCCTATGCAAACCATTTAGTTACCAATAGTACTCATATTGCAAAATTCCTAAAATAATTGGGTGGTGACTATTACAAATCTCTGCACCAGTGCAATTCAAAAAATTAGGTATAATGAGTATGAGAAATACTAGAGCCTAGAAAAAGGATCACCCAGAAGAAAATTTGGGAGGTGAAATCCCAAATACATCCAGGTGAATGAGAAAGGATAAAAGTACAAATGACATGTCCTTAACATGGAAACAAAAGGGAAATACAAGGCATGAGGACTCTGCCCCAACAAACCAAGGAGGAAATGCCTCAGGATATGAGGAAGCTATTGATCTAGGGCTTAACCATTATGAGGAATATTATTCTCCTACGGAGAAAGATGCAGAAAGTCCCAGGCACTTTAGGAGGATAGCCCCTCATAATCCCCTTAGGTCTTGAAGTCAGAGTAGGGATAGACTAAACTTTACTCCTCTACAAGCTATGAATGCTCCAGATAGTCATCAAGAAGAAACCCATGCCCAACAATCATCATCTGAGACAACCCTCCCTCATTTTGAGGAAATTTTTGAAGAAGTTTCTGAATTGGAAAGAAAGATTCAAGAGCAATTTGAAATCAGGCAAAAAAGGGAGAGAGGAAAGGAGGAAAAAATTAGAGATGCTATGATCAGAGTAGAACAATTAAGAAAACAATTATTAAATGTTGAAGCCTTCAATTCTGCATTTATGACTAAAAAAGACAAGAGCATCTTGTTGTCCAACAAACTCATGAAATGAGAAATCCTAGAGACAAAGGAAAATAGAAGGTTGTAGGGATTTCTATAGATGAATCAAATGTTGCCAACAAGACTCTAGATCAAGCAACAAGATTAGATGTTGATCTAGAAAAGGCCAAAAGAGAACAAGAATTATTGGCCAAAGAATTAGAAAAGGCAGAAATTGAAGCCACTGCAACTGAGATGAAAAGAAAGATGGACTTCCTTAAACAATCTTCTGGACCTACCAATACCCTTTCCACTTCTCAAGCACAAGGTGCAAATGTGTTGAATACTACCAAAACAATGGGCATGCCCAAGACCTCTACTATTTCAAATGTCCAAAAATCCACATCTTTTGGTGCTGGCCCTTCCCAAATAGGGTCTATACATGAGAGACATAAGTAATTGGTTTTTATTGGGATTCCTGGTTACCCAAATCCTATTCCTGATGAAATTAGAAAGAAGCTTCCAAATTTCACTGGAAGAAATGTTGTCACTTGGGAAGAACATTTGAAAAGTTTCATTGATGTAATAGATGATTACAATATTGAACCTGATGATGTGATCATCAAGCTTTTTGTTCAATCTCTGACCGAGGATGCTAGAGATTGGTTTAGGAATTTGCCTCATGCTAGCATATGTTCTTGGGACCAATTCAAGCATTTTTTCAAAGAACAATATGGTGATAAAACCAATGAAGGTTTCATGCTCAATGAATTTAACAATATCAAGAAGAACCCAAATGAGGGTGTTGTTGACTTCAATGTCAGATTTCAGAAAAGCTATGCATAAAATATTGCAAGTTATCAGATTAGATGACAAAATTTGTTTAGTCACATACCTAAATGCTTTCGATTCAAATATGGGATATCTTTTAAGAGATAAGAACCCTATAAATCTTGCAGAAGCTTAAAATTTGGCTATCAATATAGAGAGCAATAGAAGGATATCAGGGAAGTTGGGAAGAAGGGAGGATTATAAACCTCTAGTCCCAAATAGAAAGGAACCTGGAAAATTTGATACAAAACCAAAAGATGAAGATAGTTTGAAGAAAATCTTAAAAGCAATAAAAGATTTGAAGCCTGGAGAAGCAAGAAACAATAGAGTACAAGGAAATGATAGACCTTCTTTCAATAACTTCAACAAGTTGCCTAGAATGCAGAATTATCCTTATAATACTCAATGGAAAGATGGGAAGCTAGTTCTTCCTGAGAGAAAAGATAAACCAAATGATAAGACCGCGGACCCTTTGCATAGAAATACAGTGAACATGACTGATGAAGTGCCCTGGTGTGTTGTTTTCCAATCACCACATGATCCATATTATTGTGTAGTTCCCCAGAATGTTTTTGCAAACAGCTGTGTGTGTGAAAATTGTACCTGATCTATAGACACAACACTTCAGTAAAATATTAGAGGTTAGCAAAAATGAAATCGTGCAAAATTGAAAGCTAAACTAACCAAGTGATTTACTGCCTTCTAGTAGGTGCGAGATTGATGTTCTCAGATTGTTTATCGAGATCAGTGACCTAGATGACACCTAAATGAAGGATTTGAATGCAAAAGATCTAGATATGAGATTGAATGCAATTAAGCTATTTTTTTTTAATATTTTCTATGCAATATGAATGATTAATCTGATATGAAATCTATGCTAGATGAAATTGATATGCTATGAATGCTATTGAAAATTGATATGCAATGCTAATCTAACAATGATATGCAATATGAATGCAAAAATAAGATTGATCTCACAAAGATGTCGATTTGCAAGAGCTTTGATTCTTCAATTCCAATTCTCCAGCATGATTGTGCAAAAATATCAGATGCTTGGATGCAAATTTGAGAGATGATTGAGAGATGAATTATGAAGAGATGAGCCTTGTTTTTATAGAAATCCAGGGCTTTGGAGGTGCATGGGAAAAAGCCATAAATCACTCAAATAACTCAGGTTGATTTTTGAGTTATTTTTAAATAAAAGATAATTAACTCACAAAAACATGCAAAAGCTAAGTTTTAACTCAAAATAGAGTTTAGATTTAATTGATAATTGATAGTTGTTTTCTTTTATGATTGTGCATGTTTTATTTATGAATTAATTTAATAATAAAGTGATTTATGCTCAACTTAACTAATTTTTGAAATAAAATAATTAATTTATGGGTTAATTAACTATTTTATCAAACTATTAAAAAATTATATTATTAAATAATGACAACTTGCTTTAATTAATTAAATAAGAATTTAATCAATTATTCATATGATATAAGATTTATTGTCAAAATTAAATAATACAATTAATAATAGATAGAATTTGTTGGAAATATTCAGGAATTAACCGAGTTACTGAGAGGGGAGGGGTGAATCAGTAACTCCAAATTTTCTTACAATCTTAGAATTCTAACATGTATTTTACTTTTTAACCTTTGCATACAGAAAGCATGAAACTTACAAACATTCACAATAATGACACATAGATTTGGTTACCCAGAAACCTTCCAAAAGAAAGTAAAACTGGGGTGGGGATGAAACCCATAAAGCTTTAATACTGCAGAATAAAGTTGTCCGGTTAAGGCTTACAATTTGATCACTTCTGATGATTTGCCCTGTTAGGAGCAATAAGGATTGCTAAATCCACCCAGTTAAAGGATTTACAAACATACAATGAAGTATGCACTCGGTAAAGAGATTTTTACAAAGACTGTTAGGTCTACCCGGTTAAAGGATTTAGTATTGATTCACCTGTAAGAATGAAACAGTAGATCTCTGCTTTGCAACTGGATTGCTGATTGAGATTCGCTGATGTACTGATCACCTTCTGTGATGAATTTGTCTTTGCTGTACCTTATACTTCTGAAGCCTTCTGTAATTCGCTTATTTCTGCCTTTCTTTCTCTTTCACATATATTCTACTTCATACATTTCATTTCATCTTTTTATTTTTACAACATTGTTTATATACAAGTCTCAAACAATTAATTACAATTACAATTACACAGTCGGCTTGACAAATAAACATAAGTGCTACTAAGTTGGCCCAAATATGGTTACTCGGTTCCTTCAAACTGACTCGGTGACTTTCTGATACTCGATGTCCACTGCATTACTCGGCATCGTCATGCACTCAGTAGAAGTGAAGGCACAGTTCATACTGATCACTCGGTAGGTATTGAACTCGGTAAGCATTGGTGACTCGGTAGACAAGATGTTACTCGGTTTACATTGTCCTGATCGGTTTGTACTAACTTGCTCGGTTTCCACTGTCTGCTCGGTTTGCACTGTCTGCTTGGTTTGCATTGTCTGCTCGGTTTGCACTGTCTGCTCGGTTTGCACTGTCTGCTCGGTTTGCACTGACTGCTCGATTTGCACTTGTCTGCTCGGTTTGCACTGTCTGCTCGGTTTGCACTGACTGCTCAGTTTATATCCAAAATGAAAATAAGTGTTGTCACTAGTGGCAATTCTGCTTAATGCCAACAATCTCCCCCTTTGGCATTAGTGACAAAAACACTTATTGGCAAAAATTTATATACACGAATCATGCTGAGTTTTATTTTGATTTTTCAAAATTTGTCTTTGTTATAGGGCTTTATACATTGTCTCCCCCTTTCAATGTGCTAACTGTTTCTTATACAAATCTATACAGTATACATATCTCTCCTTCTATACATATCTCCCCCTTTTTGACGATAATGCCAAAGGTGCATATACAAGTTATTTACAGAGAGAATCCAAAGTTTGATAAGAAATCAGAATGTACCTTCATTATTAGTGCCAGGGTTCTGTCCCAACTTTCTTGCAGAATCTTACATGTTTGTATAGCAATTTGGACTTCTGCAGAGAGTTCAATCATGTGATCTGCTATGGAGAACTGATTGTCATGAATCAATGTTCTGGAATGTTCAATGTGCTTATACATTGTATTCATGATGGGAAGGATCATGTGTTGGATGTCTAGCAGTGTGGACCGGATCCTTGAGTCTTCTTTCAGTAGATCAGACTGCATATTAGATAGGTGTGAAATTTTCATGTGATGAGCAGAGCTTGAACTTGGTTCAAGTTGCAGCTTCTGTATGCTAATCTTCATATCCTCATCCATTTTATTCATTTTATCTTTGACATCCTTTGTGAACTCGGCAATATTGCATAGTCTGGTCAAAAGAGAGGTAGCATTCGAATAGATAGATTCTATGTTAGACAAAACTGAAGACAATTCCACTTGGTTAATGGCTATGTGCTGAGCAATGTGCTCAAGCACTTTATTGTTGAATCTCTTCTCGGCTCTTTCAACTAACTTTTCTGTCCCGGATGAGTCCTCATTGTATTTCTCAACTGCTTCTGCTAATTGTAACAAAACATGCTGGGAGGAGTCTACTTTAATGCCTAATGCATCAGACAAAATGTCCTTAGCATCCTTGATGATTTGATACTCCTTGTCTCTCTCCTCTTTAAGCTTCTTTTGTTTTGCTTTCCTTTGGAGGATCTCACCTATATTCTGCATCTGGTCTGCTGAGAGATTTGCAAAATCTAATGTAGGAATTTCTATCTCTTCATCTAGGTCTATATCCTCAACTACATTTTTACCCAAAAATTTTATACTCGGTAGAGCTTTAGGCTTATCTGTACTTAATGCTTTTGTAGTAGTGACAGTAGATAAAGTAGGGCTGGCTATTGATACTGGTATACTTTCTACTGGAGAACTTAAAACATTTACACTTGAAGATTCAAAAGCTGGAAAACTTACTGCTGGAAAACTTGATGGTGCAGGAGACTGCAGCTCAGTAGAAGAAATGGTAGCTACCTCTGATGTTGCTAGGGATGATTGGACAAATGTAGAAGTTGTCACAACCATGCTTGAAGGTGTCTCTGGGCTGGATGTAGAAACTTTCACTGGAGATGTAGGAAGGGATGCAATGACTTCTGCTGCTATCCTTACAGTATCATCTACCTCAGTGTCTTCTTCTTGTTCATCACTGTCATCTTCAATATCTTTTATTATTACAGTTTCAATGCTCGGTTGGTGAAGGTGGTATATGTTCTTCCATGTGGCTTTTGCAGCCTTCACAACTGATTCAATATTGTTGATCAAAATCAAACAAGTATTGAACTTCAATGTCATTTTATTTTCATTTTCTTTTAATGCCTTCTTTACTTCATCATTATTCAAGCTCGGCATCAACTGTCTCAGGTTTTGATCAAATATGTCTATCACAGTTTGCCTTGCATTGCTCCATCTCATTTTTATTGGATTCAATAGAACTGCTAGAACCTGTGGGGTAATTTCTTCAGGAGAGTATTTCCATTGTCCCATCTTCTCAACAACAGCATCTTCTATTTCCTTCTGTTCTACTTCCGATCTGGTTTCATATCTCAAGGATTTTATGTTACTTACTCCAGATCCTGATCCATCTCTGAAGAGTTTGAGCTTTTCTTGAAGGCTTAGAGGAGGCCTTTTGAATACTATGTCTTTATCTGCCTTTTCTGCCTTGTCTGCCTTGCCTCTTGTATTTCTCCTTGTAAACATAGCAGTGGGAGGCACAAATGCCTTAGTGATGAAAACTTTTCCTTTCTTCTTTGCAGGTTCTGGTTCCTCTGTTTTCTCATCCTTTTCCTCTTCTTTTTCATCTATTTCTTCTTTTTCCTCGGTTATCATTTGCATTTTGGCTATCCTTTTCTTTCCTTTGTTTACTGCCTGTGGAAGCTTTATGCTTAGTTCAATTCTCACCTTAGCTTCATCATATGTTCCAAAATATGGAGCTTTGGGATTGACAGGCTGATTTAGAAGAGCTTCAATGATGTTCTTGGTTTCATCAATATTTACCTCATAAGGAAGAGGTTTTACATATACAGTTCTTGGTTTAACTACTTGAATATACACATTATCACAATCTACCATAAAATAGATGTCATCTTTGTAATCTTCCACCAACTTCTGTGGAATCCGGAATCTGTCATTCATTTTCTCTTTGAAAGACTCAAAATAATTGTCCATGATGCTTTCAAAGTTTTCACCCATTTCTACGATGTATCCATTTATTTCATAGAGTACTGGCACATCTTTTCTCCATACAACTTTTCCTTTAGAAGGGAAGAATTTCTGAACATAGAAGAATAAACAGACCAACAAGGATCCAAACTTACATGGATTGTTTTTGGAAGTTTTTGTTAGAGTAATCATACTTTATGCTTATTAATTAAATCACTTTGGTTTAATTAATTAAGTCATTTATTACTCTATTTACTTAAGCTATCTTTTAGGTGCATTATAATTAATATATTTATTAATTATAATGTGCAACCTAGCTTTATTTTTTTGCTTTATAGCTTTAGGGTTTTATTGTTCACCTATATGGTTGAACCCTTTGTACATTCTTTTTAGATAATCTTGGAATACAATTTCTTTTTGCATGTCCATAAGATGTCTCTGGCTTTTTGGCCTCCATAGATTTTTCTTGCTTCTGTTCTTTGCTTCTTCCATGTGACAGGGTTATGCATGCAGGTGTTCTTGGGAGATTAGTATTTCACCTAATCTAACAGTTTTGATGCTTTCCATGTTCTTGTTGAACTGTTTCAACAATAAGTCTGCTAGGTCAAATGTCAAGTTGTTTTTGACCACTTTGTATGCTAGGTCAATGGCTTCACAGGAGACACTGTTCTGTCGACTAGAGCTGTAAATCTTATGGGAAATGATATGTGTACCAAACTTCAGTTCAGCGTCGGTAATGCTGCTAACTTTCATGCCTCTACCATCCCACTCGGCTAGGGTTTTCTTCTCTAGTTCCGTCCGACCTAGGGTTTTGGTAGTTTTAGCTTTGTTCAACATGGGAAGACCGGTGACTTGTTGAATCATTTTCTTTGTGATCTCAATAGGTTGCTCAAGCCAAATCTTGCCATCATGTACTTGGCTGAGAATGTACCTAACCCATTTATCTCAAAAGTTTCGAGGAAGATGTGCAATGTGGACTAAACCCTTATCTTCCAGATGTTTGTGCTCGGGTTTCAAAATACCATCCACACATAGTTCCTCACGCACAATGTCTAGTTCTAGGTTTCCCATTTCATGAATTGAACAGTTAAAATGATTGCGGATATCGTTAATAAGCAATACCTTAGGAGGAATCTGAGATTGAGTTCCGTTCGGATCTAGGGCTGCTGCAATTGCGGGCACGATCTTAAAATCTGGTGCTTTCCACTCCCCTTGAACTAACATATCAGATCCTTTCTTCGCTGAAGTGCTGGATGATGCCATGGTAGCTCACAGAAAATTCCTTTCGCAAAAGTATTGAATCGCCGGGTTGCTCTTGAAATTTTCTGCTCTCAAAGTGCTAAAGATTTGCGGTGAAGAATGAGTTCGATTACTTGCTTTTTGTTTACAATTCTGTCATTAATGCTCATTTCAAATTAGGGTAGGAATTCTGATAGACTGTCACCCACTAAGAATTAATTGCTCAGAAAAGACTTCGCAACTCGGTGAACTCGAGAATTCATAATGCTCCGACCTCGCTCGGTAAAGACAGGTACCGACCTTGCTCGGTGAAGACTATACCGACCTTGCTCGGTGAAGACTATACCAACCTTGCTCGGTGAAGACTATACCGACCTCCCTGTGATCTCACTGCATCTTGCATGCTGATTTAGACTTTTCTTTTAATTTCGGTTCTGGAACTTCTTGAGATTGATCTATGAGAATACAGTTCCAGTGCTTCCTTGGAAATTTAATTTGAGTCGGTAGGGCCATCCATTCCATCACTTGGACTGGATCGCTCGGTAGCTTTAGGAATCCATTTTTGTCTCACCTGTTTCCTGACCTTAGTTGCTTCATTCTTCTTTCCTTCTTCAATTCCATTAGTATTCATGCAGTTTCTGGCTATGTGACCGAGTTTAGTGCATTTGAAACATCTTACGGTAGTGTCTCTTTTCCTTAGATGATGTTTTATGCAATTCATGCCAATGTGTCCATATTCTCCACAGTAATGACATCTACACCAGGTGTTGTAGTCCCATCCAAACATTGCTTTCACAATTTGTTCTGCTGGATTAAATGTCTTGGATCTGCACTCGGATGCCTTGTGACCTTGTTTGTTGCACTTGTGACAATTACCTCTGAATCTAGGTTTTTCCCTGCATTCATTTGCTTTATGACCAGGTTGATTGCAGCTATAACATTTTCCATTGAATTCTTCTTTTTCATTGTTCCAACATTTATTTGAAGTATGTCCTATTTTACCACAATGATTACAAGTAGGTTTTTGATTTCTTTGAGTACCTTGCTTAGAGGATTCGCCTTCTTCTTTGTATCCAAGTCCTGCTTTTCCTTTTTGCCTATGAAGATTTCGTTCATACAACTGATTCAAGTCTTCTTGACTTTTCAGCATTCCTTCATTGATTTGTTTTTCAGCGTTTGGGTCATCCATCAATCTTAGATTGATTTCCTTTTCAGATCTTAGTTCTTCTCTTGTGTTTTCTATTTCTGATCTTAGATTTAGAATTTCTTCATTTGTATGAGAGATCTGATCAATTAGATTTTCTAGCTGAAGGGTTTTGTTTTGGACTTCAATGTTTCTTCCATCTAATTCATCTTTCAACTTGTTTCTCTATTCCAAGATCTCACAGAATCTTGTAGAGTGTAGTTCTTGTTCTCTTTTCAGTTTTCTCACTTCTTCCTGCAGAGACCCATTCTTTTCTAGGAGTTCTTTGACAGCATTGTTTGCTTCATCTGAGTTATTTGAGGGAAGAAGATCTTCAATATTTTCTTCAATGTAATTCTGATCATTCATCTGATTTGCAAGTTCCTTCCTTCTTCTTAGGGATTGGGAAAGATGTTCTTTTGCTTCTTTGAGTTTAGCTATGGCCATTTCCAGATCTAGCTTTTCATTTTCAATCACCTTGTTCAGTTTGAATACCTCCATTGTCCTGGATCTTTGCTCAAGCTAGTTAAGCTTTGTCTTGAGAACCAATGCAGCTCTGATACCAATTGTTGAAAATATTCAGGAATTAACCGAGTTACTGAGAGGGGAGGGGTGAATCAGTAACTCCAAATTTTCTTACAATCTTAGAATTTTAACATGTATTTTACTTTTTAACCTTTGCATACAGAAAGCATGAAACTTACAAACATTCACAATAATGACACATAGATTTGGTTACCCAGAAACCTTCCAAAAGAAAGTAAAACTGGGGTGGGGATGAAACCCACAAAGCTTTAATACTGCAGAATAAAGTTGGCCGGTTAAGGCTTACAATTTGATCACTTCTGATGATCTGCCCTGTTAGGAGCAATAAGGATTGCTAAATCCACCCTGTTAAAGGATTTACAAACATACAATGAAGTATGCACTCGGTAAAGAGATTTTTACAAAGACTGTTAGGTCTACCCGGTTAAAGGATTTAGTACTGATTCACCTGTAAGAATGAAACAGTAGATCTCTGCTTTGCAACTGGATTGCTGATTGAGATTTGCTGATGTACTGATCACCTTCTGTGATGAATTTGTCTTTTCTGTACCTTATACTTCTGAAGCCTTCTGTAATTCGCTTATTTCTGCCTTTCTTTCTCTTTCACATATATTCTACTTCATACATTTCATTTCATCTTTTTATTTTTACAACATTGTTTATATACAAGTCTCAAACAATTAATTACAATTACAATTACATAGTCGGCTTGACAAATAAACATAAGTGCTACTAAGTCGGCCCAAATATGGTTACTCGGTTCCTTCAAACTGACTCGGTGACTTTCTGATACTCGGTGTCCACTGCATTACTCGGCATCATCATGCACTCGGTAGAAGTGAAGGCACGGTTCATACTGATCACTCGGTAGGTATTGAAATTGGTAAGCATTGGTGACTCGGTAGACAAGATGTTACTCGGTTTACATTGTCCTGATCGGTTTGTACTAACTTGCTCGGTTTCCACTGTCTGCTCGGTTTGCACTGTCTGCTCGGTTTGCACTGTCTACTCGGTTTGCACTGTCTGCTCGGTTTGCACTATCTGCTCGGTTTGCACTTGTTTGCTCGGTTTGCACTGTCTGCTCGGTTTGCACTGACTGCTCGGTTTATATCCAGAATGCAAATAAGTGTTGTCACTAGTGGCAATTCTGCTTAATGCCAACAAGAATTAAATTTAATTACACAATTAAGTGACAAGATATTAAATCTAATTAATTAAATATGAAAATATTCAATTAATCAAACTTAGGATAAATGTGATTTATTGTCAAATAATCATTAAATTAAAGATAATTATGATGATTAGGAATATTACTAGGAATATTCCTCGATGCAGAATTTAAGATAATCAATTAGGATTCGATGATGTGTAGATGTGCCTTAGGTTAGGACTTTGATGTCAATTTCATTCGAATTGTTGATATTGGAGGTTAATGAACTTATAGCCCATTTTTGGGGTATTACATTTTGCCCCTCTTTGAATTACTGTGCGAAGCGCAGTGGTTCAAAGACAGTCTGTGTTTGATAAAGATATGAAACTGATTCAAAAGATAAACCGATCTCAAGATAGAAATCGATTGAAAGATATTGAGATAGGAGTTGATTGATATTGAATTGATATGGAGATAATAGGTCCTGAGTGACCAAAGATAATGTTTACTATAACAGAAAATGAACCTATGATTGTGAAAGAGTGTCAAAATGCCTGATTCCAAACCTTAGGATTGCAAAGAAGTGAGTGACCCATTCTAGACTCGATTGTCTTAGCAGAACTAGTAGGTATCACATGCAAACCCTTCAGTCGTCGAAGAACTAAGGAAAGAACACTATGATCTAATGGTTGCAAAAACTGATACAGTTTACAAGATTAGGAGAATACCAGATTGATATGGATCTTGATGAATCTAATATGCCCCAAGTGATGATAGATTTGCCCCGAGCGATGATGACTTTTGATGAATCAACGACTAGACGTGATTGTTGTCTTTATCACTGATGAAAGATATTGATAGATTTGATCGATAGATTTTGATTTACAGACTTTGATCGAGAAATGTGCAATACCATGCCCCCTTCAGGATTAAAATTGAAATCTGACAAGAAAAGTTAGCGTTGATAGTTTAGAAGCATGTTAATTGATTTGAGAAGTGGTTAAACACATCTGAGAATGCATTCTGCATCATTTGGAGGTCCTAAAAGACCAAGTTTGACTAGGTTAAACCATGAGTTGACCATGGTTGACCAAGTTGAAATTTTGATAGTTTGATGTAAGATAATCAGTTAAGTTGAATACTAGATTTCTGTGATGATTCAAGGTTGATTATGCAAGCAATTAATAATATGAATGATCTCAGATTTGAATTTTGATCTCAAAAAAGGATTCTACTTGCTATTTCATTTGAGGAACCTTCGTGTGAGATTTAGCTCTTGTTAGATTTGAAGAATTGATTTGAAGAATCATTTAAGCATTGAAGTTCATTTAATCATTGTGAGATCATGCAAACATGCAAAATGCAATGAGACATGCAAAATGAAATGAGACATGCAAAATGAAATGCAACCTAAGACCTAGGACCTAGTCACTGATCATATGTCGATTTGTTATCATCATTGAACTTTTAGGTAATCGGATAAATCAATACAATGCCTACTAGCTATGAAACCATAGACATATGAATATCGATTTGTATGCGCAAGAATCAATACAACATCCACTGGCTAGGCAACCATGGACATATGAATATTAATTTTGTTTTCAAAATGTCGGATTAGATATAAGTATCAAAGCATAAACGCCAGGATGACCTGAATATCATGTCCATTTTGATATAGCAATTTGTATAAGCATCAAAATATGAATGTCGTGATGACCTGAATATGCCTTGCATTTAACATACACATCAAACAATCAAAAGATCATTCTAAATCCAGTGTGAATTACCCGCAGTGACCCTTTATCATTCACCTCCTTAGGCAAGGTCGCGTTTCATAGTAGGAGAAAGAATTTACTTTAAAAAGATAATAGTTAGATCAAACGTTCTTGAATTTTCTAGGTATCAATGGTCGAGGTACGCATGACCATCCAATTCGAGATAGAGGCTCTTATAGTCGGACACCATTTCAATCCAGAATTTCCAAAGTTATTAGATTTCACATACAAGCAGAAAACAAAGAAAAGATTATGCCCCCAGTCATCACTCTCTAAATCCTGTAAAGGACATCATTGAGGAGCTCGAAGGGACACAATATGCAAAAATCTCAATGTGAATCAGTAAGCATACAAGGAGATAAAAGCATGAAGCACAGATTGTTTTCAGTTTATTTTGATGTTTGATTGTTGTAGATGCAAAATCATTTCTGGAGACGAGACAGACAGACAGACTCAACTTGAAGCTTCAAAGGACTCTGACTAGATATGACACATCTAAGATACATTGGAGGCCATAGGATATGACATTGATTCCCCCCAAGTTTGAACATTGATAGGATACAGACGCTCAAGCAGATTGGTGTACAGACTGACTTATTAAAAATTGGAAATGTTGAAACAAATCAGGAGATATGTAGAAACTAAAGCAAGACTGAAAGCTAGGAAAGACCAAGATTATGCTGATAGATGGAGCATTTTGAACAAGTGGCACCCGTTTGCCAGGTTTTCACCATCTTGGTAGAGATTCTATTTTTGCTACCAAGGCGCCTGTTTCCAGGTTTTCACCAAGGCACTTTTTTTTTCTTTTTTTTCTTTTTTTTTGTATTTTTCATTTTTTCAATTTTTTTGTACTTTTGATATTTTTTTGTACTTTTGATATTTTTTTATTTTTTTTGTGAATCATCAAGGCGCCTATTGCTAGGTTTTCACCAAGATGTTCATTTTTTCAGGACTTTTTCTGATTTTTTAGATTTTTTCAGGACATTTACCAAGCACTGAATGCCTTAGGCGTAGAATTTCTTCAGATGGAGAATGTTGATTGGTTCTCAGAGCTGTTCTCCTTTAGTCATTGAGAGTTGATAGGCACCAGAGCCAAAAATAGTAGTGATAACAAAGGGACCCAGCCAATTGGGTTCGAACTTCCCCTTGCGTTCTCGATGTGATTGATTTTTAGGATTTTCTCTCAACACTAGATCACCAACCTGAAATTCTCTGTGTCTGACTTTCTTGTTGTAGCCTCTAGACATTCTTTTCTGATACACTCTGAGATGATCATATGCTGCTTGCCTGCACTCATCTAGTAATTCAAGTTCTTGTAACCTAGACACTTTGTAGTCTTCATCAGTGACAAGTCCATGCATTCTGATTCTGAGTGATGGGATTTCAACCTCAATAGGTAGTACCATCTCAGACCCATAAACTAAAGTGAAAGGTGTAGCCCCAGTAGGTGTTCTGATACTTATTCTGATACTGGTTCCGATAATTGTTTTGATACTAGTTCTAATACTTGTTCTGATACTCATTCTGATACTAGTTCTGATATTTGTTCTGATACTTGGTATACTTGATAGCATCTTTTTCCATTTGCAAACTCCCAAGCAAGATCATATCATGCAGTCCCAATGTCTATCAAGGTGGAGAACAAGAGGGATTGGCAAGCTGGTGGATGAGATGGAAGACAAGAGAATGAAGGAGAATGAAGGGAAGAAATCCTCAAGGAAAAACTCCTCAAGAATACTCAAGCTAGGGAAAAATTGTCATGCAAAGCGCATTTGGACAAGCAATGAAAGGCCAACATAGGATAAGTCACAATAGCATAATACCAAAAAAGGAAAGGATGTAGTCCAAAAGAGTAGACATGTCAAGAGGCTTCATAGCACCATATTTTACTCTTTCTTTTTATTAGATCAAGACCAAAGGGGAAATGGATAGCGATAGGATAAAATGAATGGAAGAAGATGGATATGAAGGCTAAACATGGAAGGAATGAAATCAAGATCATCATCAGACAACTCACAAAATAGCCTAATGTTCGTGTATAGATCAACATTGTCAAGATCAAAGAGAGAAGATGGAATGGATGAAATACGTAGAAGAACTACGCATGATGCCTGATTGTCAGGTTTTCATCATAGTACTTATCCAAGGTGCCACAAGGGAGTGGTTTTCACCATAGGATGAATTTATTTCTCTTTATTTTTGCTACCAAGGTGTCTATTTCCAGGTTTTCACCAAGGCACATTTTCAATTTTTTTTTATTTTTTTTTATTTTTTTTGGAAGAAGCCAAGCTTTTTAGATAATGCTCCTTGAAAGGATAAACCATGATATGCCAAGGATTCAAAATGATATGCTCAAAGATGCTGATAGGGAAAGGAACATGGAAGAGAAAAAATGGAGGATAGGGTTTTATGTAAAGCGAATGAGGTTGGAAGATAGGAGGAATAGGCAAATGAGGAAAAAGGATAGAAGGTAGAAGGTTAATGAAAGGAAGGATTGTGAAAGGGTAGATGGAAAGGAAGGCAAGATCAATGTAAACACACACCTTGAAGGGTGGCGAGAGGGTGGAGGAAATGTGAATGAAGGAATACGTGAAGGAATATGGCGAATGGATAGTAGAGGTTAAGGTTTGGGCGCATGAAATGGAAGAATATTTTTGGAAGGAGATGTAGTGGAAGCCTTTGGAAGCTTGAATGTCAATTTCACTTTTTGTTCAACACCAAACTCTTTCAAGAGAGACTTTGGAATCCATATAGTCATAGGCTTTTTATTTCCTTTTGATGATCTAGAGAGAATATCTTCAATAATGGATTTTGGAACCCATACTTGTCTTGTAGTTTTTTTCTTAGATATCTCTTTTGACTTTATGTTTCCATGTCATTTAGAGGAGACATGGTGATCTTCTCTTTTTGATGGATTCTTGTATTGCTTCTTTTTCTTGTATTGAACATTCAAGTTACTTCCAAAAGACTTGGGACTTATGGAAGAAGGAGAATATGACTATTTTAGATGGGTGGGTGGATGAAAAGGATTCAAGGGTATGCATATATGTTGATCTTGAGGAAAGATGGGAGATGGAGGGATGTAAGGACCCAAGATGGATGGCGAATTAGGAGAGTTAGGAGGGGAAAGTGAAGGGACATAAGGACCCAATATGGAAGGAAGACATGAAGTCCTTATTAGTGGTGGAAGAGGTCCAAGGATGGAAGTGGAAGACACAAAAGGATAATCAATAAGTTCATCAGCATCTATATGACAACCAAGGATATCAGCATCTTTAGAGTGAGCATTAGAATTTTTAATAAAATCATGGACATCTTGAATATGAGCACCTTCTTTGATAGGATTGTTCAAAGCTTGCAAAGACTTAGGAAGAGTAGAAAGTGGAAGTGAACATGGAGTGGTAGAACAAGAAGATGAAAGACTTTGATCTTGACAAGGATCTTCAGATAGCATAAGCGTATAATTTTTCTCTTGTTTTTCAATAGGCTTAACATTGGAAGGAACACCATTTTTACCAACCTTAATGGAAGTATCATCTTTGGAAAGCGTAAGCGTAGTAAGGTTATTTTGATTGTCAATAAGCTCAACGGTGTAAGTAGTAGCTTGATCTTGCTTAGGCGAAGACTTAAGACATGGCGAAATGCATGAAAAAGGGGGTACAGGATCAAAAGAACCCTGAGGCGGATAAGAGAAATCGTGAAAAGGAGTGGATGACATGGAGGGTTCTTGATCTTGATCTTTTGTTATGTTCTTTTCTTCATCATTTTTAGAGTCCTCTTGACATGGAGCCACTTCTAAGGACAAGGAAGCATGTTGGGATTGTATGGAAGACTATTGCAGAGATGGTGAAGGACTAGTTGAAGTAGGCATTATAGCATATGAAGTCTTAGGCTCTTTAGGTTTATCATCATTGAAAGTATTTGCAGCCAAGTGAAGGATAGTTTGAGTTTCTTTAAGAGGTAGCCCTGGAGGATAACTATAGGGAACCACATGAAAAGTATCAGGGCTTGTGTCGAATGAAGGTTCTGTGAAAGATTTGAAAGACTCAGAAGCTTTAGGAAATGTACGAGTATTGGAGGAAGTAGGGGATGGAAGGGAACCATCACAAGATAGAGGTCCAACATTAACATGATCTTGCTTGAGAGTGTAATCTTTATTTTCAGCCTGAGAGTTCTTAGAGGAGAGATCCTTATATTATTGATGTTTCAAGCTAGCACAATGTATTTTATAGTCCTCAGTAGTAGTAGATGGATCATAATCAAGGTATTGTCCACAAAAGCCATCAAAATCTCTTTCAAAATCAGAATCATATGGATCACCATCATGATCTATCCAATGTGATGGCCCATTTATAGTAAGCAGGAATGAATGATGAGGAGGACTCTTAGGAACAGAGGTGTCATAGGTATCATTACATTGTCTGTCATCATAGTCATCATAGTCTCCAAAGCTAGATGTGTCACTCTCCGTGGAAGAGGTATCATATTTCTCAAATTTTTTTTGGGGGCACGGTGACATGTACAAGTCTTTATCAAATGGAAAAGAGTATAGAGGTTCCTTTTCTTTCTCAAGTTTGTCAAGCTAGACTTGCATAGCTTGCAGCTGCTTCATCATAGCGGTGATCAAAATTTCTTCCTCATGTGTACTGATTCTTTGAGACATGTGTACTGATTTTCAATAGCTACTGATTTGTTCTTGACACAATGATATTTTTGACAGATTCTGGAACTACGCTGGAAACATTGGATATCTTGCAATTTGACAATTTCTGACAACTCTCTCAAATTTTTCCATACGACACTCTGCAGGCTCATACGACACTGGGTAGTCTATGAAACGACAGTTGCTAAACTCGTACGATAGTTGGGTAGTAATGAAACGACAGTTGTCAATATCATACGATAGTTGCTAACAGGGTTTTGACTTTCTTGAATTTGTTGGTTTGAAAAATCATATGACACTGGGTTCTCAATCATACGACAGATGGGCAATACTGAAATGACACTTGACAAAACTCGTACGACTTTTGACTTCCTGAAATAACTTTTGACTCCAGAAAGAATTTTACGTCAAATTTTGCAAAAAATAAGGTTTTTAGTTTTGGATTGTTTGCAAATTGTACAGTCCAGATTTTGAAGTTTATACCACATTTGATCATTTTTAATAGCCAAGCAGATAAACAAGCACGCAGAACAGAAAGCAAGTGATTCCAAGCACATCTAAAAACAATGAACAAGGGAAAAAGAAACCTTGTGCATGAACAATCAAGTGACCAAATTGTGCTAATCCCTGAGAGTACTAATTGTGTATGTTCTAAAAAATTTTGCAATAACACACATATACCTGAAAGTGAAAAATTGGCCTCTCTAGGGTTTTTAGTAATGGTTTGACTCTACAACTTTTATGATTCAAAGGGGTGAACTCCAATCCCAGCGCACCAGGGTTTTGACACAGTCTGAGAACTTAATCTTCAAGAGCTGCTAGGGAGATCTGACAACCCAACAATGAACCATACCCATGGAGATTTCTTCCACAAGGATATTTATATAGCGGCTATCACTACCATGGCGAAAATAGCTATTACCGCTTGAGGTTCAGTCAACGCAGTTTGCCCTGTGAAGGGATTGTCTGCTATGGTTAACCCTCTCTAAAGGTGACTCACAGATTTATACCACAAAGGGACTTGGCTCCAGATCCAAGGTTTTTGACACCTTTTCACTTTTAACCCAAACAAAGCAAGCAGATTAATCCGACATGCTAAGACAAAGTTTTGTTCCACCAAGGTCTGTGATATCAACTCCATGTGATCTATCAACCTCTCCGGGGAGAGAATGTATCAATCAATAAGAGAAGATGCACTAACCAATTTTTATTCACCAAAGCTCGTGATATCAACCCCACGTGATCTATCAACCTCTCCGGAGAGAGAATGTGTTGATCAATAAGAGAAGACTCACTAACCAAGTTGAATGTGAAACACACTAAGTATCCTCCCTACCTACAAGGATTCCATCATCAAGGAAGGATTTCACTAGGAATCCAATCTCTCAAGAATCACGAATAGTGTTCATAGGGCCTAATTCCTATGTGAGCACAGATGTATGTTCCGAAAGCAAATCTACCAAAAGCATCTAAAAAGTAGAAAGAGGAACACTTAACGCTTAAAGCAAATATGAGATGAGTCTACAAGGTGGAACACTTAACACCTCACACAAGCTGAAAATGAGTCCCCAACTTAGAAAACAAGTGAGTTCCTAAAAGCACAAAAGGGTTGCCAAGTGGAACACTTAACGCTTCTATCCTGTTGACCCCTCCCTTTTATGGCGTTGAGATTGCAACCACGGGGTGAAAATGAGGGGTCGGTGGATTAGCGAGTCCAATAACCCAAGATAGCAATCAATATCAATCACAAGTATTCTAAGACTACTTAATGAATCTTTAAGGGATCACAACCTAGTATCAAATTATGCAAGTGTGTAGAAATAGATCAAAAGCATGAAAAGATGCACACAAGCTTGACATGTGAGAGATTTATTTTAGGTCCCAAATCAAAATATTATTAGATAAAGGAGAATACCTGGGATCCTTGCAATGCGCTTAGTAGATTTTACCTGATTTTTAGTAATTCTTGTTGAGCTTTTCCATGCAAGCAAGTGACGAACTCTCCAACAAGCAAACAAGCAAACAAGATATGCAAAATATATTCAACTTATGAAAACTTTAAGGTTAGATCTAAAAATCAATTTTTAGGAGCAATAATAACCAGAAATTAATCCAAATGACAACTCATATCATGCATTGAATCATATGAAAAATAAGTGCATACCCATCACAAAATTTTAATTTTTTTGCACTACATTTGACCTAGTCAACAAGATCTAATTTTTTTGATATGATTTTGGCCACAAAAATAAAAATTTAGAATAGAGACCCTTGCTAAAAAATAGAGAGATTTCCAAAAATATAAAAATTTTAGAAAAATCTCTTCATTTGTGCCCTAGAGACCCATTTTATCAAAATAGACTAGTTTTTGTAAATTGACTATTTGAGCTAATAAATTGCATCCAAATTTAAAATACAAAGAATAGACCCCCTATAGAATTTGAAGAGATTTCCGAAAATGTAAAAATTTCCAAACAATATTCTGATTTGCACCAAAAATTAATTTTTTATGAAAAATAGAAAAAAAATTATTAAAAATTCAAAATATTTCAAAAAATTCTAAATTTTTTTATCAAAGCTTCCCTAATATGTCACTAATCTACAAAAAAAATTTCAGACCAAAAATCTAAGCCGTTTTGGAGATAAAATTAAATCTTTGAAACTTTGGGGTTTTAGCTCCCCAAAAAAATCAAAACCAGCATGCAAAGGTGGGTTGCCCCACGGTGGGCACCAAAAATGTGTGTGTGAAAATTGTACCTAATCTATAGACACAACGCTTCAGTAAAACATTAGAGGTTAGCAAAAATAAAATCGTGCAAAATTGAAAGCTAAACTAACCAAGCGATTTGCTGCCTTCTAGTAGGTGTGAGATTGATGTTCTCAGATTGTTTATCGAGATCAGTGACCTAGATGACACCTAAATGAAGGATTTGAATGCAAAAGATTTAGATATGAGATTGAATGCAATTAAGCTATTTTTTTTTAATATTTTCTATGCAATATGAATGATTAATCTGATATGAAATCTATGCTAGATGAAATTGATATGCTATGAATGCTATTGAAAATTGATATGCAATGCTAATCTAACAATGATATGCAATATGAATGCAAAAATAAGATTGATCTCACAAAGATGTCGATTCGTAAGAGCTTTGATTCTTCAATTCCAATTCTCCAGCATGATTGTGCAAAAATATCAGATGCTTGGATGCAAATTTGAGAGATGATTGAGAGATGAATTATGAAGAGATGAGCCTTATTTTTATAGAAATCCAAGGCTTTGGAGGTGCATGGGAAAAAGCCATAAATCACTCAAATAACTCAGGTTGATTTTTGAGTTATTTTTAAATAAAGGATAATTAACTCACAAAAACATGCAAAAGCTAAGTTTTAACTCAAAATAGAGTTTAGCTTTAATTGATAATTGATAGTTGTTTGCTTTTATGATTGTGCATGTTTTATTTATGAATTAATTTAATAATAAAGTGATTTATGCTCAACTTAACTAATTTTTGAAATAAAATAATTAATTTATGGGTTAATTAACTATTTTATCAAACTATTAAAAAATTATATTATTAAATAATGACAACTTGCATTAATTAATTAAATAAGAATTTAATCAATTATTCATATGATATTAGATTTATTGTCAAAATTAAATAATACAATTAATAATAGATAGAATTAAATTTAATTACATAATTAAGTGGCAAGATATTAAATCTAATTAATTAAATATGAAAATATTCAATTAATCAAACTTAAGATAAATGTGATTTATTGTCAAATAAGCATTAAATTAAAGATAATTATGATGATTAGGAATATTACTAGGAATATTCCTCGATGCAGAATTTAAGATAATCAATTAGGATTCGATGATGTGCAAATGTGCCTTAGGTTAGGACTTTGATGTCAATTTCATTCGAATTGTTGATATTGGAGGTTAATGAACTTATAGCCCATTTTTGGGGTATTACAACAGCGAACAAGAAACTAGCAAGGAAGAATTCTATGATGATGAAGGTTGTGGTATGACCTCTTCTTACATTTATGGTGAAATAGATTCTGTAGAGGAAGATGAAAGTTAGGATGTTTGTAGTTCTCAAGTCAGAAATGAGATTTACCATCAACAAGTTTTCTCTGATGAAGAAGATTCTCATTTGGATAATGTTCAGTGTAACACCTCAAAAAATGAAGAACCTGTTGTCTTAAGGAGACCATCTGATGAAGAAATTGCTCAGATAATAGTAGACATGGTGACTCAAGCTAAAAGTAATTACAACTTAAGAAATAAAGTGGTAGGTAGTCCAAGTGGTAGGCCTACTCGAATTTTCATCAAGAAAATAGAAAATGATGCAAAACAAGTCCAAGATAAGCAAAAGGCTGTCAAAGTGGTCAACAAAACCAAGGTGAAGAAGAATGTCAACTTTACTAAGCCAATTGTTTCTTACAAAGTAAAAACTAAGCCTCTTGTAGATACTATGTCCTCTTTGCAAAAGGAAGTGAAGATTCAGAGAAAAGATAGTCCTAATAAGATTACACATGAGGAAAATAAGGAAGTCACTGTCATTAAGCAAGATGTTATAGACTCAAAGTATGTTCCCATTGACATGAGCAAATTGTTGTCACAAATCACTGTCAAGGTCCCTTTATTAGAAATGATGAGAATAGAGGAACATAAAGAGAAGGCTTTAGGTTGGGTAAATGGTGTTAATAACATTGACACTCAAAACCAAGACAAATCTAAAAAAACAAAGGTTTCTAAAGATGTCAGTACAAACCAAAATGGAGAGATTATTTCAGAGATCCCTCAAATCTATTTAGATACAAATGTTGTTCATACTATACTAGGAACAATTGATCCTTTCTTTCCGACTTTGATTGTAAATCAAAAACATCTCAAGAACTGTATGATAGATTCTGGAGCCTCTAACATTGTCATGCCAGTAGAGATTATGAAATCTTTAGGTTTGAAAGTTGATACACCTCATGGAAGGTGTCAAGCTATGGATTCCAGAGAGGTGCCAGTCATTGGTACTATAAAAGCATTTCCCTATAGACTTGAAGCATATCCTGATAAGTTGCTAACTATGAGTGTGTTAGCGGTTGACATTCCACCTCAGTATGGAATGTTATTGTCAAGAAAATGGAGTGCCTCAATGGGAGGTGGTATACAGTGTGATTTGTCTTTTGCAACTTTCAATATAGATGGTGATAACGTCAAAGTTTCTAGAGAAGTTAGAGCCCCACATATGATTGAAATAGATGATGATCATTTAAATTGTTGTGTGGATATTGACATGGAGAATTTCAGATTAGAGGAGACTATCCCGCCAATGGGAGAATTAGATCCATTGGTTGTAGAACTCAAAAAATAGCAGGATGGATTATGGTAGATGTACTTTGATGGAGCCTATTCAAAAGAAGGTTCTAGCACTAGATTTTTATTCATATCTCCATCAGGTACCACTTTCAAATATTCATTCATGTTAACTTTTCAATGCACAAACAATACTGCAGAATATGAAGTGGTGTCCTTAGGGTTGAATATTGCTTTGAGGCATGGAATAAAATGTCTAAGTGTTTATGATGATTTTGAACTTGTGGTTGCACAAGTAAGGTCCAAATATGCAGTAAAAAATGATAGATTAAAAATGTATAAGCATGTTATTTGGGATCAGATTGAGCTATTTGATGCTTTTAATATTAATTGGGTGGAAAGATCTAGGAACATAATGGCCGATTTTTTGGCCAATGTTTCTTTAAAGAAAAATGATTCAAATTTGTTTGCTGTATCAATAGTTGAAATAAAAAGTAGGCCTGTGGTCCTAGACAATGTCTATAATTGGCAGGTTTTTGAAGATGACCTTGACATCTTAAAGTTTATCCACTGTCTTGACCTTTATGAAGATAAACTCATAGATTGTAATGCTTTGGTTGAAGAAAGAGATGGTAAGGATATGGTTTTGGGAAATAAGGTAATCTAGTTGAGTTCAAATCATATCCCTAAGGGTTTAACTAAGTTAAAAGCATTATACAATAGTCAAGATGATCATATGTTAAAAATAAGCAATCCTAAGATAGAGGATCTGGAGGAAATAAATTTAGGATCACACAGCGCCCCTCAGAAGGTTTACATTGGAAAGGGGCTAGATTCTCACATAAGGACCAACCTGATTAAATTTCTAAGAAGGTATAAGCATGTTTTTGCATGGTCATATGATGATTTAAAAGCTTATAGGGAAGATCTTTTCCAACATGAAATCCCTTTGAAGAATGAAGTTAAACCATTTAGACAGAAGCAAAGACAAATCAATCCCCTACTGGCCCCTAAAATGCAACAAGAGCTGATCAAGTTAAGTGATGCAGGAATAATTCAGCCTATAAGGCATTCTACTTGGGTATCTAACCTGGTCCCAGTCAGGAAGAAAAATGGGGATATTAGGCTATGTGTGGACTTTAGGAATCTGAATGTTGCATCACTAAAGGACAATTATTCTCTGCCCAATATGGAAGCAATGTTTCATAAGGTCACTGGATGTGAATTACTGTCCATGATGGATGGTTTCTCTGGGTATAATCAAGTATTAGTCAAGGAATCTAAACAGTTCAAAACAACATTTACAACACCTTGGGGAACCTATGTATATGTCAGAATGCCATTCGGTCTCAGAAATGCTGGAGAAACTTTTCAAAGAGCCATGGATGTTGCTTTCAAAGAATATATAGACTTGTTTATGGTTGTGTACCAAGATGACCTAACTGCATATTCAAAATTGGCTGTTGACCATTGCTCACACCTGGAAAAGATTTTTGTCAAAGCTCTAGAATATGGTATGTCTCTGAATCCAAAGAAGTGTAACTTTGCAGTTAAAGAGGGAAAATTGTTTGGACACATAGTATCAAAGGAGGGAGTTAGAATTGATCCAGAAAGAGTTGAGGCCATCAAGAGAGTTACAACACCCAAAAATCTCAAGGGAGTGCAATCCTTTTTAGGGAAGATCAACTTTGTCAGGAGATTCATTGCAAATTTTGCTGAAATTGTCAAGCCCGTAGTGAAGTTTCTCAAGAAGGATGTCAAGTTTCAATGGGCTACAGAGGCTCAAGGTGCATTTGATAAAATTAAAGAAGTAGTCCAACAAGTACCTGTACTGAGGTCTCCTGATTATACCAAGCCTTTTTCACTTTTCTCTTTTGCATCATTTCACACTATTGCTGTTGTGTTATTACAAAAGGATAATGAGGGTTTTGAGCATCCGATTGCATTTTTTAGTAAGTCTTTGCAGGCTACTAAACTAAACTATGAAATGATGGAAAAATAGGCCTATGCACTGGTTAAAGCAGTGAAATCCTTCAGGCCTTATCTGGTTTATGCTAAGGTCATTGCATATGTCCCTCATGCAACAATTAAGGATTTCCTTACTCAGTCTGAAGTCACTGGTAAGAGATGCAAGTGGATCACCAAGATTCAAGAATTCAATTTAGAAATCCATATCACTAAGTTGGTAAGAGGACAAGGCTTGGAAAAACTAATGAATGAAGAAAATATGGATTTAGTCCAGGTTAACAATGAAGGAATTCTAGATACGACAATAACAAGTATTGAGTTGCAGCCAGATTATGCTGACATTGTATATTTCATTAAGAATGCCAAATGTCCAGAATATATGACATATAACCAAAAGAGATCCCTAAAACTACAAGCTCGAAAGTAAACATTAATACAAGGAGACTTATATTGGAAAAACAAGGATGGAATCTTATTGTTTTTCCTTGATAAATTTCAAGCAGAGAATGTTTTGATTGAAATGCATGTTGGTGTTTGTGGGGGTCATTATTCAGCAAAGACTACTACCCACAAGATCTTAAGGGCTGGTTATTTTTGGCCCACATTGTTTAAAGATTCATTTCAGTTTGTTAAGAAATGTGAAGCCTGTCAGAAATTTGCTTCAAAATTGAAATACTCGGGAGCACTATTGTTAAACCCAATTATTGCTGAGGCACCATTTTCCATGTGGGGAATAGATTTCATAGGTGAGTTTTCTGAAAAATATAGCGAAGGACACAACTATATACTTGTTGCAACTGACTACTTCACAAAATGGATAGAGGCTATTCCCACAAAGAAGGCAACAAGTAAAATTGTTATTGATTTCTTACTTGAAAATATTTTGACCAAATTTGGTGTCCCCATGAAATTGATCACAGATAATGCAATGTGTTTCAGATCAGATGAATTCAAAGAATTTTGTAAAGATAATGGAATCCTGACATCTTATTCATCTCCTTATCATCCTCAAGCAAATGGACAGGCTGAATCTAGCAACAAAAGCATTCTGATAATTTTAAAGAAAACACTTGAAAAAAATAAGAGAGCTTGGCATTCAAAGTTGAAGTTAGCTCTATGGGCAAACAGAGTTACAATGAAGAAAGCTACTAGGAAATCTCCCTTTGAACTTGTTTATGGTCTGCAATCAAGGTTACCCATAAATAACTTGCTTCCTATCTATAAGTTTATTCAGGATGAGGAGTTAGATGTCTCAGAGCCTATGCACGACAGAATTATGCAATTGACTGAACTAGATGAGCTAAGAAGGGAAAGTCAAAAGAGCAACATCAAGTTGCAACATAAAATGAAGTACCTATTTGATAAGAGAGCAACTACCAAAAAGTTCAAAATAGATGACTTAGTGCTTCAATGGAATGTGAGAGCAGAAGATAAAGGGAAACACAAAAATTTTGAATCATTATGGCTTGGTCCCTTTGTGGTTCATGAAAGTTTTGGGAAAGACTCCTACTTGTTGAAGAATATGGATGGTGAAGTTTTTGAGTTTCCAGTGCATGGGAAATTCTTGAAGCCTTTCTTCAATTAAGTTTTTTATGCACATGTAAACTCTCTATAAATTTTTGTATAGGTGTGTGTTCCTTTCAGGTTGAGTGTCTCAGGTTTTGTTCTAACATCCCAGAGATCTATGGTTCTTGTTCAAACTTGCATTTTAACATCCTCAGATAGAGCCACTATTGGTAGTATTTCTGGTTTTAGTCTTTTCCTAGTTAAAATTTTGAGTTTTGGTCTGGTCTCTCTTGCTAAATTTTCAAGCCCTAGGTGAGTAACCCTAAGTTTTAGACCCTTTTCCCTAAAAAATTAGAAACCTAGCTGTGGTTGTTGACTTTCTATTTCTCTATTACTTTATCAAGTCACTTAGGCATTGTTATAAGCATGTGCACTTTTTATTTTCTCTTTAGGTCCCTAAGTCTCACAAAGAAATCAAAATATTCCTTCATATCTAGCGATTTCTTGAAAACCCTTTGTCGCCTGATCTCAGATGCACTTTGGAATATTCTTTATTATCAAATGACTTAGCGATTGCCTTTCTTAGTCTCCAAGTCTCATAATGTTTTTCTCAAGATCTAGCGACTGCTCTGATAATTTTATTAAGAAATGAACTATAGTCGTGTGGTCTCTAGATAGAATTTACCTATGGTCAGGCAATCTCAGGATGATTTATTAAAGTGGTCTTTGGTTCGGCAATTATGAGTTCTCCTTTTAGTCGCTGAGTCTCTAAATGGAGCTGCAGTCTTATTTTAAGATTGTCGCCAAGTCTCTGAGTCTTCTTGTGGTTCATCTTTTTATTCAACGACTTGGATTTTCAATGGTCGCATGATCTCCCAATGTTGGTGGTTATCTTCTACATAGTTAGCGATTCAGCGATGCAATTGTCTCCAAGTCTCTAGATGCAGCAGTCAAGTGATGAAAGATTGCTAGATTTGATGATGGCCGCAAGATGAAGTTTTGATCGATGGCCAGTATTTAATCTCCAAATGTAACTCAAGGTTAAGAAATGTTCTCACAACTTGGAAAATCCCTCAGTCATGTGTTCTCAGGATTAAACCCCAGTTAAGTGAAAGACTGTGAGATTCAGCGAAACTCTTTGTCACCAAGTCTCCAGATTTGTCTTGGTCAAGTTAAGATTAATGTAATGGTTAAAAGCCCAGTGGTTGAGTGTTTTATTTAGTGATTCAGCAACATGGTTAGTCTCATGGTCACTGAAATCAAATGGTTAAGTCATAATTTCTCTCACGCCTTAATGTAGATCATAGGATGAAGAAAAGAAGAGGATCAACGATGGTCGTGAAGTCTCGAGAAGAGGGTTGAAAAGTCAGAAGGTTTCGGTGATTAAGAGATCTCAGGGTAGTTGCTAGATCTCCAGGTCAGATGATCATTGAATGTTTAAAAGACAAAATAAAGTTGTCATGATTATGAGTGCAACTATAGTTGCTAGATCTCATGATGAGATAAATTAAGGATTCCTCTTTTCAGTCACCAAATCTCCAGATGACCAAGTTGGTATATCTCAGAAAGAAGTTTGAAAAGTCAATAGTGTTTCACGACCTTGAATTTTCTTGTTGTTTCCAAATATCATAATGGAGGTTGAAAGTGAATTTGGTCGCGTGATCTCGTAAAGAGAAATATTTCACTCATGACTAAGGATTAGACTATTATTGGGTAATCTCTGAATGGAAAAATTAAAGAGATTCACTATAGTTGCTAAGTCTCTACATCAAAAAATTTGTGATCGCTAAATCTCAGAATGGATTCACAAAATAGAAAAAATTTCCGCGACTACGAGGTGCTCTCTTAGTCGCCAAGTCTCATAAACCTCATAAAGGTGACAATATTTTTTTGGGCGACTGCGAGATTTTTTTTAGTCACCAGGTCTTTGAATAATTGAATTTGAAAATTGTCAGCTACGACTAGTAAATTGAAAACCTATTCGTGTGTAGTAATGATAGAAGTGACATTTTGGTGTCAGGAAATGGTGGGGCATTCAATTCTAAGGAATAAAGTAGTTAGACACTACTCATTTGAGATTTACGAAACATATTGAAGAGTACAAAGCATCAAGTTTTCAGAGCTTTTTGGATTTACAGTGTGACCAGTGATTTGCAGAGAATTTTCAAGAAATTCAGATAGAATGAGTCAACCAACACCAAGTGGAACCTTCACCAGCTAAGGGTCTAAAGAGAAAGTAAAGGAAAGTTTTTTTGATGAGTTCCTCACTCTTTTGCCTGGTTCATCCCAAAACAAAAAGGTTAGTGACAACTATTTCATGGATGATTTAGCCTATTGTGGTACCAGTTTCAAACCCTTGGACATCAAGGTTAGCAAAACTAATTATTCCTAAGGTTTTTCTTAACATTAATGAAATACTAATGCTAGCTCAGTGCTATGATCCTCTATCCAAAACTATTAGAAAGGATGAAGGTTCACCCTTGGTAACCCTAGACAGAAACTCCTTCATGAGGGCATTTGGAATTCAGATTTTGATGGCTATGGAAATTGACCTAAAAGCTTAGGCCAATAGGTATGTCAGAGAAGCAGTGTTAGTCTCTAAGGAGATTAAAAACCATATGCCCAAGGAGAACAGGAATTATATTGCTGCTATGCCTGGGCCGATTCCATATGCTTACAAGGACCTGAAGTTTTATATAAAATATACTGCATATGGGATATGCCAAGTTTTGGGAGTTGATGTTGGCCCTGAGAGGATCACCTCTGACATTTTGATGCTGGTTATGGATTCTCAGAGCTGTTTGGTAAGCAGAGGATATGATTATATTGGTTATATAATAAATAAGATGCATGAGGGTTTACTCTCTTTGAAGAATTTTGCATCTGGCTCTACGCCTAAATTCATGCACTACACTTTGTTGATGCACCTTATTGTGTATCAAAATTATAATCTCGTCAACCTGCAAGATCTTAAGCCACAGATGACATGGAAAGGAGTGCCTAACCCTGTGTAGTATTGGTTAGGAATTTAGAGTCCTTCCTGCCCTAGGTGTGATTTTGGTGCATTTGAGAATTGGATTATGTATCCAATTCTCTGAAGTCTGGGAATAAATTGTACAAGATTTCCCACCAAGGTCCTACAATTGGTGAGACCCCAACAGTTTGTCCATAATTTGACCAAGGGTCACAATTGGGGAGACATTTTCTATGAGAATAGTTATATAATGATTAGGGTTTATGGATGCCCTCAACCTCCCCATCTTCTCCCATTTTATGTTCCACCAAGAATTGCATTTTTAGAGTTTATCTGTAAATTGATGTTGACAGAAAAAGAACACTTAGCTTACCATAGAAAAGGAACTTTCACTCCTCGGCACTTTAGAGTGCATTATCTTACAATTGGAAAGGGAGCTCTCAACAGAGTTAATGATTGGTTGGAGAATTATCACATGTTTGCAGCATCATCTAGTTATGTAGACATAGAGGGTTTTATAACTGCTGCTAGGAAATAGTACATGCCTAGCATTCCTTTTAATAAGAAACATGAAGAGTACCTTGAAGAAGATATAATTAGAAACATTATTGAGGATAATGAGGTGGAGAAAAGACTCCATCAATTGAAAAATTTGTATAATGCTGAAAAATAGTTGAAAAGTCAAGGACTGACATTTGGGGGATTCTTTCCCACTATACCTTACTTACAAAGACTTGAGCAAATGATGGCTCAATTTCATACATTGATGAGGTCTATGGAAGACCAACTTGATAATGCTAAATAGGGAAAAATGGACCATTCAGAATCAAAATGTGATGAGGATAGTGATGGTGGCTATCCTATATATAGTCCACCCACTATGGAACAACCAATGGCTGAAGGGCCTGTAGGAGAAAAAGAAAATGTAGATCTTGCTGAATTGCCTAGTTTTGAGGATACTGTTGAGCCTCAAAAGAAAAAACAAAAGTTGTTAACCGGTGAACCTTCAGAGAGGAAGAAGAAAGATAGGGTGGGTTCCCTTTACACAGGAACTAGTGAGCATCACCACCAACTCAGAAAGAAAATAAGAGAGGAAAAATGGAAAATAAATCTTGAAATTGAAAAAGTTGAGTTGCCCTTGGCCCTTGGCCTAGATGAAAGAATAATTGAGCAAGATGCTCTCCTGAATGATGAAAATTTTGTCCATTCAAAGGAATTCAAAAGCTTTTTGGTGTGGCATAAACAACAACAAGTGGCCTCAAGTGTACAAATAACAAAGGAAGGTCAATTGCCAGAAGAGGCATTGCAGCAATTGAAAGAATATGACCTAGAGAGTGAAACTCTAACTCCAGATAAGGCTACAAAACTAGTAAAATGGAGCAATATCCTACTGGTGCCTACATGGAGTTTGTATTTAGATTTCATAATTGATCAGATAAAGAGGCAAGAAGATGTCACTTTGTCATCAGAAACCCAAGTAGGGGACATAATAACAGGGTTTGGATATAGCCCAAAAAATCAAGCTTTGGCCATGTGGAGTCTTTATCCTAAAGACAAGAAACCACAAATTTTGAATGTCAAAGAATAGATGGAGGGGGATAAAATAGTGTGGTCAATCCAAAATATAGGGGACCTAGAGATTTCTCAGGTGCTAACCCAATTTGCAAAATTAAATGAGGACAAGACTAAGCAACTATCAGAGAGGTATGGTGATCTTTTAGAGGATTATACTACTTTGGTAAAGGATAGAGATTTGATAATAATAAGGAAGAGAGCACTGGAGAGACATGTAGTTGAATTAGAAGAGTAGCTTGTTAGTATTCCTATAGCAGCCCCTACACCTCTAGAACAATCCATAGTACAAGCAATGACAAAAGAAGAGGTGGCAGCAGAGCTGAAGAAAATATAGGAAGAAACGAATGAGGCTATTTTGTAGGCCCTTTTCAATATTTTGAGGCACAGGATCAATATAATTAAGGATAAATTTGACCTAGTATTTGATGCATATGGAAAATTGCTAGAGTTACAGAGGGAGGTTGGTAATTATGTACAAATTTTGACTGGTTTGTATGCAGTATGGTCTGTCAGGGTGCCCCTTTTTGAAAGATTGATTTTTGCTCAATCTTTGAGTAGTAATATTCTAGAGATAGTTGTGAGGGTTGGTGAGGAGATTGATAGAGTGAAGGCCATATTACCACTTTTCAAGGGCAAGGTAAATCTGATTGAGGCTAAGTTATCCATGCTCAGCTCCTAGTCCAATAAATTTATTCCCTCAATTTTGAGTACTAATGGAACCATTAAGAGTCTTGATCAATGGAGATCAGATGTTGATATTCTATTGCCTAGGAAAGAGGCATTTTTAGGTGAGGATAGTAATGTGGATATGGAGAGCTTCAACAAAACCCTAGATGAAGCAATAAAAGCTAAGATAGATCTCACCAAGTTCATTACAGATGTCAAAGCCATAACAGATGCCAGCTGGGAGAGACAGAAGGCACAACTAAAAATTGTTCAAAATTTCAATTGGCCTTTAGAAGATGAAGTAACTACATGGGATGAACTTACAAAGCCCAAAAAGGTTAAATCTGCCACAGTTGACATAGATATTTTAGATGAAGAGTGAAGAGGACATCTGGAGTATCTAACACCTAAGCCTAGAATACAATGATGATAAGCTATCATTAAAGAATGGTGTAGGTTAGCCTAAGATGGTGGTCACCATATCTCATAAAAACTAAGGAGCTATCATGAAGACTTGCAGACAAAGGTGTCAGTTATCAGCAATAGGATGCAGAACAAGCCAAAACAACTTTTGTCTTTCCACCACCTGAGGGCACATTGTATTTTGTCTTTTCTATTTTGCCTCGTATGTTTTTAGGGTTAGGGCTTCCAACCATCTGAAGCTTGTTGCATTCCTATTTATAAGGGAATTCCAAGATGGTTGAGAGGGAGATATATATAGAGTTGTAGGATCATTTTTTTTTTTTTTAAAGATACTAGAAAAGTTGAACAGAGTTGCTTTGAAATAGACTTGTAATCTTGGTGTCTGACAATCTGAGCAATTGATTTTTGAATGTAATTGGCAAGTTAATTTCAATACAAATACACTGCAACTTCTACCATATTTTTTTGTTGTCTCTTTACTTTTATGATGTACTCTTGTATGTGTTTTATGTTAACCATTTAAAATATACCAGTTGTAAAGCAACTTTCTTGATTGATTATGAATTTCTTCCAAGGAAAGAATTAAAATTCTCATGGATCATCTTGAAGGATAAATATATTTGTAAGGATTAATTGAGGATAACAGTGTGTGGTTAACAAAATAGTTTGTAAGGAAACCTATTTGAATTTGCAGTTAGTGTGTAAGGTATATTGTTGTATTTCTTGTGAAGTTATCTTGTTGATTTGCATTTAATTTTCTTTTGCCCACTGGATAAGGCACTAGTTTATTATTTGTTTCTTATAATTCTATCTTTCATATCTATTAAAGAAGAAAAATTGAAACTTTCATATAAATACCAGTGCATTTTTCATTTTATGTTTATTGCACAAAACAACTTGGACTATACCCAAGGCTTACAGTTCATATTCCCTGATTCTGAGAAGAAAGAATCATTTAGGTTGCCCCTCCTTAAAAGGAAGAAGGATGAGAATCCTTAAATCACTGATTATTTCTTTGTTTAAAATCATACTCTACCTGGTGAATATTTGCATTAGATTGATCATAATCATATGCAGAGTGTTTTATAGATTGATGCATTAGAAGGATTGATAGCAAAATCAGTGTCCACTCATATAAAACTATGTAATCAGTTATCATTAAAAGATAATACCTTCCTGAGTATGTGGAGCTCAAAAAGGAAGGAGGATCTTATCCAATCCTTAGAAATTAGGTTTTTCTCTTGTTTGAATTAGTCTCAAGAATCATAGCATTAAGTAATCATTCAAACATCTTATTTATGCAAGAAAAATCCCTAACAAATTGGTGACTCTGCGGGGGATTTATTAAAAACTTTGTTATAGTATAGGGCTTAGTTGAGCCAGGGCTCCTATCCTATGCAAACCATTTAGTTACCAATAGTACTCATATTGAAAAATTCCCAAAATAATTGGGTGGCAACTCTTACAAATCTCTACACCAGTGCAATTCAAAAAACTAAGTATAATGAGTATGAGAAATACTAGAGCCTAGAAAAAGGATCACCCAGAAGCAAATTTGGGAGGTGAACTCCCAAATACATCCAAGTGAATGAGAAAGGATAAAATTACAAATGACATGTCCTTAACATGGAAACAAAAGGGAAATACAAGGCATGAGGACTCTTCCCCAAAAAACCAAGGAGGAAATGCCTCAGGATATGAGGAAGCAGTTGATCTAGGGCTTAACCAATATGAGGAATATTATTCTCCTACTAAGAAAGATGCAGAAAGGTCCAGGCACTTTAGGAGGACAGCCCCTCATAATCCCCTTAGGTCTCAAAGTCAGAGTAGGGATAGACTAAACTTTACTCCTCTACAAGCTATGAATGCTCCAGATAGTCATCAAGAAGAAACCCATGCCCAAAAATCATCATCTGAGATAGCCCTCCCTCATTTTGAGGAAATTTTCAAAGAAGTTTCTAAATTGGAAAGAAAGATTCTAGACCAATTTGAAATTAGGCAAAAAAGGGAGAAAGGAAAGGAGGAAAAAATTAGACATGCTATGATCAGATCAGAACAATTAAGAAAATAATTATTAAATGTTGAAGCCTTCAATCGTTCTTTTATGACTGAACAAACACAAGAGTAGCCTATTGTCCAACAAACTCATGAAATGAGAAATCCTAGAGACAAAGGAAAATAGAAGGTTGTAGGGATTTCTATAGATGAATCAAATGTTGCCAATAAGACTCTAGATCAAGTAGCAAGATTAGATGTTGATCTAGAAAAGGTCAAAAGAGAACAAGAATTATTGGCCAAAGAATTAGAAAAGGTAGAAATTGAAGCCACTACAGCTGCGATGAAAAGAAATATGGACTTCCTTAAACAATCTTCTGGACCTACCAATACCCTTTCCACTTCTCAAGCACAAGGTGAAAATGTTTTGAATACTGCCAAAACAATGGGCATGCCCAAGACATCTACTATTTCAAATATCCAAACATCCCCATCTTTTGGTGCTGGCCCTTCCCAAATAGGGTCTATACATGAGAGACATAAGCAATTGATTTTTATTGGGATTCCTGGTTACCCAAATCCCATTCTTGATGAAATTAGAAGGAAGCTTCCAAAATTCACTGGAACTAATGTTGTCACTTGTGGAGAACATTTGAAAAGTTTCATTGATTTAATAGATGATTACAATATTGAACCTGATGATGTGATCATGAAGCTTTTTGTTCAATCTCTAATTGAGAATGCTAGAGATTGGTTTAGGAATTTGCCTCATGCTAGCATATGTTCTTGGGACCAGTTCAAGCACATTTTCAAAGAACAATATGGTGATAAAACCAATGAAGGTTTCATGCTCAATGAATTTAACAATATCAAGAAGAACCCAAATGAGGGTGTTGTTGAGTTCAATGTCAGATTTCAGAAAGCTATGCATAAATTATTGCAAGTTATCAGATTAGATGACAAAATTTGTTTAATCACATACCTAAATGCTTTCGATTAAAAAATGGGATATCTTTTAAGAGATAAGAACCCTAGAAATCTTGCAGAAGCTTACAAGTTGGCTATCAATATAGGGAGCAATAGAAGGATATCAGGGAAGTTGGGAAGAAGGGAGGATTATAAACCTCTAGTCCCAAACAGAAAGGAACCTGGGAAATTTGATACAAAACCAAAAGATGAAGATAGTTTGAAGAAAATATTTGAAGCCTGGAGAAGCAAGAAACAATAGAGTACAAGGAAATGATAGACCTTCTTTCAATAACTTCAACAAGTTGCCTAGAATGCAGAATTATCCTTATAATACTCAATGGAAAGATGGGTAGCCAGTTCTTCCTGAGAGAAAAGATAAACCAAATGATAAGACCCTAGACCCTTTGCATAGAAATATAGTGAACATGACTGATGAAGTGCCCTAGTGTGTTGTTTTCCAATCACCACATGATCCATATTATTGTGCAGTTGCTCAGAGTGTTTCTGTAAACAACAAACAAGAAACTAGAAAGCAAGAATTCTATGATGATGAAGGTTGTGGTATGACCTCTTCTTACATTTATGGTGAAATATTTTCTACAGAGGAAGATGAAAGTTAGGATTTTTGTAGTTCTCAAGTCAGAAATGAGATTTACCATCAACAAGTTTTCTCTGATGAAGAAGATTCTCATTTGGATAATGTTCAGTGTAACACCACAAAAAATGAAGAACCTGTTGTCCTAAGGAGACCATCTGATGGAAAAATTTCTCAGATAACAATAGACATGGTGACTCAAGCTAAAAGTAATTATAACTTAAGAAATAGAGTGGTAGATAGTCCTAGTGGTAGGCTTGCTGGAATTTTCATCAAGAAAATAGAAAAGGATGCAAAACAAGTCCAAGATAAGAAAAAGGCTATCGAAGTGGTCAACAAAACCAAGGTGATGAAGAATGTCACTTTTACTAAGCCAATTGTTGCTTACAAAGTAAAAAATAAGCCTCTTGTAGATAGGTCAAGAGCCATTTTTAGCTTCTTGAGAAGAAGATGAGATACTTTCATCCATTCTCATGAATGATTATCGTGTAGAGTCTCAATTGTGTTCCCAATCAGACTATATCCTAGAAACCATATTACCACCTTTGAATACACCTCAGCATTCTGAAGCCTCCTAAATACTTCACTCATTATTACCTCATGAGGTGGATTCTTCTCTTGTTTCTCAACTATTCATGGCAGATAAGGTCATCAAGATGGAATTTGGTCCAGAGAGAGAACTAAATGTCAGTAGTGCTTTATCACTTCCCCATCAGAAAATTGTCTAATAGTTATTGCAGGAGAACCAACAAGTATTTTCTTGGGACTAAACATACATTAAAGGACTGGATCATAAACTCTACACTCACAAGATCTACATCAGTCCTGAATATGAACTTGTCAGTCATCCTTAGAGGAGGGTCAACCCTATTTTGAGGGAAATAGTTAAGAATGAGTTGCAGAAGTTGTTAAATGCTGGTTTTATCTATCCCTTTTCCAATAGCCAATGGGTCTCACTCTTGGTTATAGTACCAAAGAAGGGTAGAAATGGAGATTTTGTGTGGATTACAAGGAGCTCAATTAAGCCACTAAGAAGGACCACTTTCCATTACCATTTATAGATCAAGTCCTTAATAATCTAGCTAGCAAGAAATATTTTTCTTTCCTAGATGGTTTTAGTGTTTACAATCAGGTACAAATAGCTCCTGAGGACCAAGAGAAAACATCCTTCACATGTCCATGGGGAACATTTGCCTAATTAGTCTTACCTTTTGGGTTGGGCAATGCTCTAGTAACATTCCAATGAGCTATCATAAGTATATCTTTTGATATATCTGCTAACTGTATGGAGATTTACATGGATGACTTTACTGTTTATGAGAATACTTTTGATGAAGCAAAAGAAAACCTCAAAAAGGTACTCAAGAGATGCCAAGACTATAACCTATCCCTAAATAGTGAGAAATGTTTCATGCTAATGGAATAAGGAGTTGTCCTAGGTCATTTCATCTCCTCACAAGGCATCCAAGTAGACCCAGAAAAGATTGAGGTAATCAATACCTTACCCATGCCTAAGAAGAAGAAAGATGTGAAAATTTTCCTTGCACATGAAGAGTATAATAGAAGATTCATAAAGGATTTCAGTCAAATTGCAACACGCATTTATAACTTGTTAAAAAAATATTCTGAATTTTCCTGGGACTTTGCATGTAATACATCTTTCCTGCAGCTTAAGGAGGTTTTGACAACAACACCAGTTTTCAGGGGGCCCAATTGGGGATTGCCTTTTCACATTCATACAAATGCCTCAAATTATGCTATTGGTGTCGTACTTGGTCAAAAGGTAGACTCATTTGAATATGCTATCCATTTCATCAGTAAAAATTTGCAAGGTGCGAAGTTCAACTACACAGTCACTGAAAAGGAACTGCTTGCAATCATCTATGCACTCAATAAATTTAGGCACTATATTACTAGATATGAAATATTTGTGCATACTAAACACTCTTCTATTAAGTACCTGATGAATACACCTATAATATTTGGGAGATTGGCTTGATGGTTGCTACTTATGGAAGAATTTGATATCACAATAGTAGACAAGCCCGACAAGGCCAATGTAGCAGTTGATTTTCTCTCTTGGTTGCATGTCCTTGATGATCCTATAGCCACTGATGATAGTTTTCTAGATGAGCATCTCTTTCTACTATTAGCACAAAATCCCTGGTATGTAGATAGTGCTAATTACCTAACCACAGGAAAGATGCCAACTCACTTCTCTGCTAAAGAAAGGAAGCTTTTAGTTGAAAAGAGCTTTAGCTATTTTTGGATTTCAGGATTTATGTTTTATACTTGTTCTGATCAAGTAATGCACAAATGTCTATAGGAAGATGAAACATATGATATGTTAAGGGCATGCCACGATGAGCCCTATGGAGGTCATTTTGCAGCCAAGTAGACATCCTTTAAAATATTGACTACTGGGTATTATTGGCCAAGCTTACACAAGGATGCAGCACGGTACATAAAGAAATGTGATAAGTGCCAATGCATGGGGTGACCCACTAAATCAGATTAGATGTCCATGCAACCTCATATAGTTGTTACACCCTTTGATAAATGTGGGATTGACTTTGTGGGTCCTATTGAACCCTCTTCACAAGGTAAATCCTATATTATGGTTTGCACTGATTATGTTACAAAGTGGGTAGAGGCAAAACCCATGAAATATCCCAGGTATAAAAATGTTGCCAAGTTCTTATATAAATTTATTTTTACAATATTTGGTGTCCCTAGGGAGTTACAATCTGATCAGGGAGCTCAATTTACCTCTAACTTGATAGCTTCTTTGATGGAAGAATATAGCATTCGGCATAGAAAATCATCACCTTATCATCCCCAAGCCAATGGATAAGTTGAGGTTACTAACAAGGAGCTAGAAGCCATTCTTACCAAGACAGTAGCACTCCATAAGAAATATTGGGCCACATGCCTTCCTGAAGCTCTATGGGCTTATAGAACCACCTAGAAATCTATAACAGGTTTCACTCCTTACGAGCTAGTCTATGGTAGGTCAGTTGTAATGCTGGTGGGGTTTGAACATAAGACATTAAGGACTACTCTAGAGCTTGGTATGGATCTTACTTCTATGCAACATGACATAATTATGAGTTTAAATAGCCTTGATGAATGACACAAATCTTCTTTGAATAATACATAACTCATCCAGCATCAACGGAAGCAGTGACATGATAAGTTTATCAAGGATAAAATGTTTGTTGTTGGAGATTGGGCACTTCTTTATGATTCAAGGTATCAACACAATCTAGGGAAGTTTCAAACTTGTTGGTTAGGACCATATGAGATTGTTTTTTTGTTTCCCAATGAAGCGGTCCAGCTATCTACTATTGATCCTGTTTGATTCAAGTTGCTAGTCAATGGTCAAAGGTTGAAATAGTACCACAAACCTAGAAGAAAAGTAGAGTTCCTACAGTAGTTCTCCTCTACCATTGGTGATATCTCTCCTGTAGCCTTTGGAAATGAGCCTTCCACTAATTCAAGTTCTTCTCTTTAAAAATTTCTCATCACCCCCATAATAAAAGCTTTCTTCATGAAAGTAATTTCTCCGCAATAAATTCCACCTCATCATTTCTCATCTTTCCACCCATCCACTTCATCATTCTCCACCAATGGATGATGACAGCAAATGCCCTTAGCAAATTTTCAGGTTCGTACACTATCTGAGGTATTTATTTCCTAATTTGTTTTTCAAAATTTTAGCTATGCCTCGTCACATGCGCAATTGTGGGACCAATTTCCAAATTAAGTTGGGGGGCAAGCTATATCATTTTTGTCTTATGTATTCATGAAATCTTTATATTTTATTCTTTTATTCTTTTAAACTCTTACCTGTACTTTTACACTCTTCTTGCCATGATGTGACAATATTTAAAAAGATATGTTATTATTCGCACATATCATGCAAGGGTGGCTAGTATGAAGTCTGTGGATATGTAATTATGAGAAGTTAATGTGTGAGATATTCTTTATTTGCACTCATATTTACTTAAGAGCTCATTTCCAAAATACCAGAACCTTCTGTATTCGACATTTTTTCCTGTAGCTTGCCATTTTAAAAACTCCTTATCTGAGCTTTGTTTTAATGTGTTTAAATTTTGTGTAACATTATTTTGGGTAGTTTGACTATCTGAAGATGGGAGGTGATCTTATCTAGTGTGATCCCATAGTGCACAATATTTTATTGAATGATCAAGCTTGTATGCCATACTTCCAAGCAACAGGATGGCTTGATAATATTCAGAGGCTCACTAGTTGGGAAGGTGAGGTTGCATTGTAGTTTCTAAGCACACTGAAGGAAGGAGTGGCCATGGTTAAGGGATTAAGGGTACCATTTTCACAAGTAGTAGTGGCTGAAATTATAGGTTTCCAGGAAGGAGAAGAGTTTTCATAAAGCATTGATCCAACAACATCTAGTGCACATTTTACCCTACACTTAGACCCACCTCTAGATGTTGACAAGAAGAAAGGTAAGCACAAAATGTCTTTGCCAGAACCTTTTTGGTAGTGTGCAGTCTATGTTATCAAATATTTTACTTGTGAGGGATGTCAGACATACTTGCATTCTATTTATTTCAAGTTTTTAAGCTATCTACGACATGAAAATCGGCCCATCAATGTACCTAGCTTTATGTTCAACATTTTGAAGAAGAAGGTTGCTTTAGTACAAGAAGCTAAAAGTAACTCTATTTCACATCATTGTTTAGTTAAGCTAATTGTTGAAAAGGCTTTGAGAGAACAATTGGAAATATCATGGGAAGAATTTTTGTCACAAGGATTTAAAGAACAAACCCTAGAGCCTATAGGGTGAAGAGTTGGGCAGAGAATTCAAACTGAATAAGGGGTTAAGAAAATTATTGTAGAATTTGAGCCAGGACCTTCCTCTAAGAAAAATTATAGGGTTAGGACTCCTAAAGGTTCCCCTCACCTCTCTACTTCTGGGTCAGCCTAGAATGAGGAAAAGGAAAATACCTCTCCAGAGAAGTCTACTCCTATGTCAAGAAGGGTTTCTCAGAGAAACATAGATAAAAGAAGGAAAAATATTCCTAGTTCTTGTCAGCAGACAAAGGAACAGTCTCATGTAGCTACAAATACTTCTAGGAAGTGGAAAATTCCAAAGAAAAAGGAAGAAACTCCATTAAAAAGGAGTAATAGAAGGAAGCAAAATGAGACTACAGACATATGACTAGAAGGGTTAACTGTTGAGCCTGAAACCTCTAAGAAAAAGGAAGAATAACCTAGGAATATTCAGTAGGAATCACTTGAGAAGTTTCCTAAGATTGAAAAAGAATAGGTTCCTATGAAACAAATGAATGAAGAATACATAGTAATTGGTGATGACTCTAGCTCTGACAAGAAGGCTTTTATATTCCAAAGAAGAGGTTTATCCTCTAAGGGTACTCAGAAAATTGATAGTTGCAGTGACTTAGAAAATGATGAGATGTCCGAGGGATGCCTTTCAGTGGGAGCGGGTGAATCAAAACCACATCCTGTAGAAGCAGAGCATAATTTGTTTAAATAAAACTCTGATGTTAACATGAATCTTGTTAATAAAGTAGTGGAGTAGATTTTAAGTGAGGGTTTGGATGCATTGGCCTCTGCTACACAGCAATGCAATAACACTGAGAGATCTGTGGTGGTATGGATAGATCCCATGAAAGGGATAAGTTTCAAAAATAGTAAGTCCCCTATTTTTCATTTAGTATAAAACACTGGTGTCAGTTCTATGTCAAATGAATTTGGTTTTGTGTCTTTGTTATCTATCATTTTTCAATTGTCAAAGCAAATAGTTTTAGAAAGGGAGCAATGGAAACAACAAAAGAAAGAATTGAATAGGGTCATAGATCAACATTGTCAAGAAACTCTTGAACAGGAAGAAAAAGTAGAGAAACTACATGTGAAACTCAACAAAGTATCATCCCTTATTCCTAAGTTAATGAGCTATAGATCCCCATCTCTTGCATATGCCCTTCTTCTTAAGGAACAACTATTGAATTACCAAATGATTGTAATCATGGAAGATAGGTCCCCATCATTACAAGAACCTCTTCAATTTTCCCAGGATTTTAATAACTCTCCTTCATCCATTAGGAATTTGTTGTGTGAGTTATTTTTCCATAATTTAGCAGCTCCAAATGATAGAGTCTGGAATCCCTTATTGTATGTTGGGGATATCCAATTGAGATCTCTCATGTCTTGGGTTCAAAATGAAATCAGTCGAGAATCCCAAGCTAAGATATATAGGGAATTGGAGGAATAAATTCCCCTCTATCTAAGACCAAAAGCTAAGGACCCTAAAACTTGTTATTATGACTAGTTAAGGATTGCACCTTCAGATTCAGGCAATAAGCTCATTTACCCACTTTGGAATGCAACATTTGATGAGTATGATTAGCTAGTTGATTCTGAGTTTCTTGAAGCCATGAATTCCATCCAATGGTGTTGGATCAGTTTAACCAAGGAGCTAAGAGATAAGGAGCCACATTCGCCCCTTAATTTTGATAGGGCAAATAGGTGTGCACCTTGGTACATCTCTTTGGGGAGAGTAAGACAGAGTTTCTAGATTCCTCTCACATTCTAGCTACCTTTACTCATTTCCCCTTTATTAGAAAATTTTGAAAGCATAGACAATTATGATATGAAGGGGGAGGTGGATAGGTGGGAGAAACTTAGGGAAACCAAGGGGTTTTACTAGAGTTTTGCAAAAGGAGGCAGCAGACAGAAATCAACTGCAGACTACAAGATGATAGCCAAGATCAAGAACTTTATGTTTGTTGTGGGACCAAAAAAAGGTCAATTTGGGGGGCGATGATGAGCCCAGTTTATGGTTTTCTGGTCTAAACTTGAAGTATTTCATGATTTTCTTATAAACAATGTTCAAACTTTCTATGTTTTTATCTATGCTTATGTGTGTACTTGATACTTTTAAGACTAAAGGAATATGCTGAATATATGTGGATTATGTGGTTATGTATGATGAAATCTGGTATTCTTTCCATTATGCATTAATGGGGTAGTGTTTCTTGTAGCCATTTAATGAGGATATGCTAAATTAGGGGAAACTTATTATGAATCTTTATCTTGGATATGTGTTGCGATTTTTGTATGCACTAATCTCTTGTAGGAAAGGATAAGTCAGCGGGCAATGAAGACTCAGCATCAAAGTGGCATCATCAAGACAAATAATTGTTTTCAAGTTTCATAATGGTTCCAGTACTTCCAATCGGTAGCAGTTTCTATTGCAGACCAAGTCAGTTTAGTTAGAGGGTGTTTTGGAGGAAATCTAGCAGTCATGCGTTCCTATATTCCTGTGTATTTGAATGCGGTTTACTCCCACGTAATGATGTTGTTACTCTTGTAACCAAAAATTTGTTGTATCCATGTATTGGGGGATCCTAGTTCTTAGGAGTTTTTCTTCAAGTTGTTTATAAATAAGCTGGAGTTCATGATTCCCGGTTAGCTAGATGTTCAGGAAATCCTTTTTGTAAACTAGCAAGTAGTGAATACAACTTTGATATTTTATCTTGTACTTACATTGATGTTTCCATGAATGAATAAATGATATTTTCAGATCTCATTCTTTGAGTTTTCAATTTAGCCACTCTTCTATGGGGGCCCACATGGAAGGTGAACTTAGTTCATACTTAAGTTTTCTTGAAGTAGTTATATTTTGTTGCTCCTGCAACCACTTGGTAACAGAACCATTGGTTGTTTTCCTGCAACATAGATGCACAACTAGGTTTACCATTTGTAGCATTGTCTTAAAGTTCTAAGTTAAGTTGTTATTTCCATTTCTAGTATAGATTTCCTATAGCATTTTCTTTACTTTAGTTATAATGACTTTAAAGGAAGATTAGAGCATATACTTTGCAGTCACCAATTCAAGTTTACGCTCCCAGATAGATAAATTAAATGAGTTCAGTATGGTATTTTAAGTATGACACCTGATGTTACTTAACCATAGAATCATTGTAAAAGGATGTCTAATCCTTTACTACTAAGGTATTATACTAACCAGTCAGTCACCATTATGGAACCTCCAACTGGAGAATCCCTATCTAACATGCAACAAAACCATATAGCTTAAGAGTTCAATTTATTTTTTTGCTCTAATACCAAAAATGATGTAGAGGTGTAACCTTGGAACCCTTAGGATGATAATTCACTCAAATAAGGTACATCAAGGGACCCAAGCACCAATGGTTTCTATAGGTACCTTAGGAGGATAATTCACTCAACTAATGTACATCAAGGGACCCAAACACCAATTTTTTCCAAAGCTACCTTTACTTTCTTAGGCCTATCAAGGAACTCAAGATACACAATTTATCCCCATCCTATCCTTCACCATCCTCCTTGACTGAAAGTGTGATGCAAGGTAGGACAAGATGAAGGGCCAAAGGCACACCTTAATCACAACCCCCTTGCAGAGGTCACACAAGTGGAAGAAAACACACAACCAGGAAGAGAGAATGTAGAGAAACTTCATATATTATTCATCAATTGATTCATACATTTCAAATTGTAAGGCCTTCCCGGTTATGGCTAATTACATTCAAAGATCAATACAAAAGTCCTCTAACATGCGAGGATTCAATTCTCCAAATTCTATCATCTATCTTCTAACTACTCTACTACTATTGATCTCCTACTAGCTTTCCCTAAAACTATGAATAACAACTATATTTGTATAAGAGGCTACCGAAACAAGTTGGCCTTCAAATCCATCATCAAAGAAATAAATGACCAGATCTAAGTCCACATGCTTCCCAATGATCTATATACCAACATTAAATCCATGACCAAAATCCAATGCATAAGTTGACCTCAACAAGAAATCAAAATAAACCACTCGGCAAGCAAGGTTACCAAGCACCAAGAAATAACTTGGAAAACCAACTGAACAACTCGATCAAAGAAGGAACCGAGCAACTACCAAGCCAACTCAGTCAATGAAGGAACTGAGCAACTACCAAGAAAACATAACAAATCAAACTTATTTTTGGTGACACGGGATTGCTAAGAACCCAAGATTCTCCTGCATCATACACTTGGGGTTATTTGAAATGATTCTCTAAATCATGCAGTAGGTACAACCTAAGCTAAATCCAACTCAGATTGTGAAATCCACAAATTATCTTCAATTAGTTTGCTCTTCCACTTTACCAAATACTCCATGTACTATTTTCCTCTTGTTCTTCTACCAATTCTTTGTTCCAAAATCTTCTTAACTTCTTATGTATGCTTCTTAGGATAATCATTCAGTAATGTCATGTCTTCATCAGGTTCATAATACTCAAACAAATCTATAATGTTGAATATAGGTGATATATCCATGTCATCAGGTAACTCAATCTCATAATAATTTCCACTATCAAATTTCCTCAATATCGCATAAGGACCAATATCTTCATTTTCAATTTCCTATATGTTCCAATAGGAAATCTACCTTTCTTCAAGTGTACCTTTACTTCATCCCCAACTATAAAAATCTTATGTCTCCTTGATCTGTCTACTCTATCCTTGTATTTCTAATTACTATTCTCCAATTTATGTTTCACTTCCTCATGCAATGTCTTCATGAACTCAACAAATTTTACTCCTTCAAAAATTCTCTTTTCTTCACCAGCAATATCCTTCAAATCTAATATACCTCTCGGTTGTATGCCTTTAACAATCTCAAAAGGTGTTTTTCTAGTACTCCTATTCACTAAATTATTGTATGAAAACTCTTCTTGTGCCAACATAGAATCTCAATTATTTGGTTTATCTCCAACTAAACATCTCAAAAGATTACCCAAACTCCTATTCACAACCTCTGTCTATACATCAGTCTGTGGGTGAAAAGTAGAACTATACCTCAACTCAGTACCCAAATTTTTCCAAAGAGTCTTCCAAAAGTATCCAACAAACTTATTGTCTTGGTCAAAGATGATACTCCTCGGTAATCCATGTAATCTAACAATTTCCTTAAAGAAAAGATCTGCTATATGCACTGCATCTAATATCTTTCTACAAGGTATAAAATGTGCCATCTTAGAAAATATATCCACAACAACAAATAAAGAATCATTACCTCTCATTTTCTTCAGTAAGCCAAGAATAAAATCCATACTGATATCAATCCAAGGTTTCTCGGGAACAAAAATAGGTATATACAATCCAATATTTTGACTTACTCCCTTTGCAACCTGATAAATTCCACAACTTTTCACAAATTTCTGAACATCCTTATACAACTATGGCCAAAAGCATTTCTCCTTCAACAAATTCATTGTCTTGTCAATACCAAAATGTCTAGGCAAACCACTACTATATTTCTCCTTTATCAAATTAGTTCTCATTGATCCTCTTGGTATACACAATTGAATACCTTTAAAAAAATACCTTCTTGAATGAAATAGTCTTCCCATTTAGTACTTGATTGATCTTGAATAGGTGCTCTGCACTTCTTCCATGACTCAAAAAAATCAAGATCAATTTCATACAGTCATCAAAACCAAGAACTTCAATTCTCATCTCAGTCATCAAAGATCTTCTTCTACTCAATGCATCAACAACTCGGTTAGTGACTCCACTCTTATGTTTTATTACAAATGTATAACTCTGAAGATATTCAACCCACTTCATATGTCTATGATTCAGCTTATTTTGACTACCCAAATACTATAGAGCCTTATGATCAGTATACAACACAAATTCACTCGGTATCAAATAATGTTTCCATTTCTTTAGAGCTTGAACAATAGCATAAAACTATTGATCATACGCATAATATTTCCTTTTTGCATCATTCAACTTCTCACTAAAGAAAGCAATGATTTTACCTTCTTGACTCAACACAACTCCTATTGCACTACCACTTGCATCACATTCAACTTGAAATACCTTATTGCAATCAGGTAAAGCTAACATAGGTAATTCAGCAACCTTCTACTTCAAAGTCTCAAAACTTTTATTAGCTCCATGTGTCCACTTGAATTCTCTTTTATCTCCTCTCATAGTCTCAATCATATCATTAAAAATTGAACTGAAATTCATAATGAACTTTTAGTAAAAACTTGCTAAACCATAAAATGATCTTACCTCGCTAGCATTTTCAAGTGTAGGTCAATTCAAAATAGATTTAATTTTTTCAGGATCGATCCTCAAACCATCAACTGAAATCACAAATCCCAAATACACAATCTCATATTTCATAAAGGAACTTTTTCTCAGATTAATTAGCAACTTTTCTTCTTTCAACCTCTACAATACTTGTTTAATGTGAAATAAATATTCTTCGTTGTTCTTACTGAATATCATAATTTCATCTAAATATACAATCATAAATGTGTGTGTGAAAATTGTACCTAGCTGCGAACAAAACACTTCAGTTAAACATTAGAGGTTAGCAAAATCAAAATCTACAAATAATTGAAACTAAGCTAACCATGCGGTTTACTACCTTCTAGTAGGTGTGAGTATGATGTTCTCAAATTGAAATTGAGATCAGTGACAATGCAACACCTAAATGAAGGATTTGAATGCAAAACTCTATGAATGTAGATTAATCTATTTTTTTGGATTTTGTATGCAATAAGATGAAAAATTATGTGAATCTAATCTAGAATGGATTGAAATGATATGAAGATTAATCTAAGAATGATATTCTATGATATGCTATGAAAAACTATGAATTCTTATGACCAACAATGAAAAATTTCACAAATCGCCTGTCGCAAGTGCTCGATCCTTCAACTACAAATCCACCAAAGTAATTGGGCAAATTTGAGAGTGGTCAATTGTGAAGAGCTAAGCCTTTTTTTATAGAAATCTAGGGCTTGAGGATGCATTAAGAAAAGCCATAAATCACTCTTGATGAACTCAAGTTGATTTTCGAGTTAACAAGAAATTAGAAACAGATCAACTCATAAAATCATGCAAATCATGCAAAAATAGCTTTTTAACTCAAATCAGAAGTTTAGATCAATTTTCAACCCAAAATAGATGTTGAGTTTCCAAAAGATAACAACTTGAATTGATTTTCTAATTTAAAGTTTAACTGCTCCTTCAAATGTGCATAGATAATTATGAATTAATTTAAAAATAAAGTGATTTATTCTTAACTTAACTGATTTTAAATTTAAAACAACTGATTTATGGGTTAATCAATTATCAAATCAAACTTTTATTCAAAAACTATATTATTAAATATTGACAACTAACATTAATTAATTAAATAAGAATTTAATCAATCAGTCATGAGATTTTTGATTTATTGTCAAAATTAAATAATACAATTTAGGAATAACTAGAATTAAATCTAATTAAATAATTAAGTGGCAAAATTAAATCTGATTCATTAAATATTTAGAATATTCAATTAATCAAACTTTAGGATAAATAGGATTTATTGGCAAATAATTATTAAATCAAATATAATTAGAATAAATAAGGAATATTCAAGGAATATCCCCCAATGCAGAATTAGGATAATCAATTAGGTTTTGATGATTTGATGATTTGATGTGCCTTATGTTAGGACTTTGATGTCGATTTCAATCGATTTGATCTGATGTAAGAGGTTAATGAACCTAGAGCCCATTTTTGGGGTATTACATTTTGCCCCTCTTTGAATCACTATGCGAAGCATAGTGGTTCAAAGATTAGTCTATTTTTTATGTATGAAACTAATTTGAAAGATGAACTGATTCTGAGATAGAAACTGATTGAAAGATGTGAAGATGTTAGGTCCTGATTGACCAAAGATGATGTTAACTATAGCAACAATGAACCGGTGATTACGAAAAAGTATCAAAACACCTAATTTTGAACCGTATGATTATGAAGAAGTGAGTGACCTCATTCCAAATCTGATTGTCCAAAGGAATCAAAATAGTATCACATCTGAACCCTTCAGTTATGAAGAACCAAGGAAATAACACTAATGAACCGATGGTTATGAAAAGATAATACAGTTTACAAGATAGATTAGGATACTAGATTGATATGGATCTTGATGAATCTGATATGCCCCAAGCAATGTGCCCCAAGTGATGAGGTCTTTTGATGAATCAGCAACTAGATGTGGTTGTTTTCTTGATTACTGAGGAAAGATTTGATTTACAAACTTGATTGATGTGCAATACCATGGCCCCTTTGGGATTAAAATTAAAATCTGACAAGAAAATTTAGTGCTAAATGGTTTAGAAGCATGTTAATTAATTTGAGAATTGGTTGTATACGTCCGGAAATGCATTCTACATCGTTTAGAGGTCCTGGAGACCAAGTTTGACTAGGTTTGACCATGAATTGACCATGGTTGACCAAGTTGAAATTTGAATAGTTTGATTTAAGATAATCAGTTAAGTTGAATTCTGGATTTCTATGATGATTGAAGGTCGATTATGAAAGTAGTTGGCTGTCCTAGGGCCAAAAATTTTAAATCATGATTTTGACAATGTAAATGATCTCAAATTTTGATTTTGATCCCAAAAATGGGTTTAGAACGTTGAAATTATCCAGGGGTGCAATTTTCATGGAAAATGAAGCACTTTGAAAAATTAGGTCAAAACCTATATAAAGGCCAAAAGGGTCATTTTCAATTCATTATTCACATTTGACTTTAGAAACTTCCATAGAGCCCTCTGAGTGAAAAATGGATGAGATGAAGGTTCTAGTCTCTTCACACCATTTTGAGCAAAGCTGGAGACATCAACGACCTTTGCAATATGGACATCCGGTAAGTCAACCTTTGTGCCTCTTTGTAAATTCAAAATTTTGCATATTTCAAGCTTTTTAGATCATTTTTCGTACGTTTGGAATTTTTGAATTTCGTTAGCATAGAAACTCATATGACAGTCCCCTAGGACTCGTACGAATTTTGAATTTCATGTAGAGTGTCATCCTGTAACCCCTATAAACTCGTATGAGAGGGACCCAAGAGTCATACGACATTTCATCGGGTCCCTCAATTGTCGTACAGGAACATATGCATTATCGTATAACCATGGTTTTTCATATGGGACCTTGTTGAAACTCGTATGATTTTTGATACAGACTATATTGTCATATGGAAAACAGTGAGCTAAAATCACCCTTTTAGGTCAAATTTTTGAATTTTCTCATTTCATAGGCCAATTCCGTAGCATTTAATGTACCTTCTGAAGTGTTCAACTTTCATATTTCTATACTTTAAGCTTGTTTTTCAACCAAGTGACTGATAGGATTCCCTATTTCTATGTTGTGTAGGTCATCTATCCTGATGTACATGTCCACATTTCACATCTAGCCAGTCAGAGACTCTGCGTGTCACTGCCAAACCCTATGAGAGTGCATTTGGCTTCCTATGGTTTTGAGTACTTGATCTATTTACTAGAGATTTGGGTAAACCATGGGTTACTAACTGCATTGATTGAGTGCTTCCATTATGAGAATCATACTTTCCACCTACCTACTAGAGAGCTAACAGTTACACTAGAGGATGTCTATCAGATACTCTACATTCCATTTCAAGGTCCTTGTCCTGACTATGTGAGTTCAGGGAACTCAGGTTTACATGCTTTCAGGAGACTCTTCAGAGATGATACCCAGCTGACCCAGTCTATATCATGGGAGTCTTTAGTCCAGTGATATGGGAAGATCCATAGATTAGAGTGTATACTAGCTAGTATGATAGGAGGTATCATTATGTCTGACCATCAGCAGAACGGTCTCTTGATGGGCTGGGCCCCTATGGTTGCACATTTGATGGCCACTCCTTTTGAGTTGGGTTGGGGTCAGTGTATGCTGGCTCATATGTTCTCTGAGATGCACAAGATCATGTATCAAGAGAGCAAGTCATTTTCCTTAGGTGCATTAGTGCTTTAGATTTGGGCCTGGGAGCACATCCCAATATGCAAACTAGTATGTCAGCCTCAGCGCCAACCACAGGAGCCAGTGATTTACATTTATTTAGGATATGTCACATAGGTGCACATGCGCCATACTAAGTATTGGAGGCATGTCCTCAATGATATGACTTTTTTTCTCTAGCATCCTTACTTATAGATAGAGGCCTGGCCTACTTCCCGGGAGTAGTTTAGTTATTTCTTCTAGAGTCATGTGTTGATTGGGTGATCTACCACAGTGATCAAGAGATTCATCATTACCAGAGTGTGGTGGTAGTATGGTATCATTCAGGATGCCCTACAAGACTATGTCACATATGCATGAATAGTCTGAGAGATTGGCCTAGGATGGACAACATGGTTGTCTTATGCTCTATGTACATAGGAGTATAGTGGTATTATTGGTAAAGACTGGGACTACCATCCAGATGTGGCAGATGATGGAGTCACAGATGGATACATAGCTTGGCTTGCAGAGCATCCCATTTATAGATTTTCAAATCATACCAAGTTGATTCTCAGTATGGAGGAGGCTATGGATGTTATAGAGGCAACAATGGGTTGAGGCCAGAGATGACTTGATGTGCAAATTCCTATGCCCCAGCCTACACCTCTGAGGTTGAGAGAAGTGGTAAAACAATAGAGACCATCTGGTCATATGAGACCACCTCGTCCTACTAGTTCTATAGTAGGCAGGCCTATAGTTTTACAGTGGAGATCCACTAGAGTAGAGGGCAGAACTTTGGGTAGTATTGATAGTGCAGATGAGGTACTAGGTGCACAGTGGGATGTAGGTGCTAGTCCTAATCTAACATAGGGTGATACTAATTTTGATCTAGGTGTCGAGGTGAGACATCGTAATGCATAGACAGTAGAGGCTTCTGATCAGCCAGGTGTGGATACAGATATGCCCATTGTAGGGGGAGATTTTGGTGTAGCATAGACTCTTCAGGATTTGATTAGGTGACTTAGGTTATAGGTCAGGGATCTGAAGTTATAGAGTGCTACCCATGATATACAGCAGAAGGAGCTAGAGAGGTAGCTTTTGTTGAGGGAGGCATATGTTAGGAGATTATAGGTAGAGGTGACACACCAAACAACCTGGGCCTCATATTATGTCTTAGCATATTATTCTATTATTCTAGTGGCTTAGAGGGTTCCCACATATTCACAGTATATGATAGCTTCAAAGGGAGCTAGAGCACCACGAGCTGAGGCAGTGCCAAATGCACCACCACCACCTCCACCAGATGTAGAGGATCAGGCCAACAGCTGATCTGTCTTGATATTCCATTTTTGTCATTTCATTCATATATACTGATCTGACTGCTGATAGCTCACATGAGCTAATTCTTGTTTATCTTGTGCTAGCAGTGCACCCTTGACTAGTTCAAGTTATATGATATATATGAGATCAAGATTTTGGTTATGACTTCATTTGTACTTGTCATGTTTTGATTTATGATGATGTCATGTGATGTAAATGCTGAGTAGTGTAGAATGTATGTATGGATGTATGCAATGCAATGATTTCTTTCAAATGTATGGATTTATGCAAATGTAGTTGATTATGGAAAATGTATGGAAATGTATGATTTTGATTATGCTATGCAATGTTAAATACACATGGGTGTAATGCAATACATTGAATGATCTTGAAATGAAATGTAAATGCAATGATACACATGATATGTTTTGCAGGGATTGATGAAGACAAGTACTCAGTCTTATGTCAAAAAGGATGTTTAACCTAGGATGGTGACTGCTTGCGGTTCCATTAGGAAACCTTCGTGTGAGATTCAGCTCTTCATGTCAAGTTTAAGTTTAGTTTTGAAGAATCATTTAAGCATTTTAAGTGTATTCATAAATTTGGGAGATCATGCAATCATGCAAAATGACATGCAGAATAAAATGAAAACTTAAGACCTAGGACCTAGTCATTGATCATGTGTTGATTTGTTTTCATCATTGAACTTTTATTAGGTAATTGGATAAGTCAATACAATGCCCACTAGTTAGGAAACTATAGACATATGAATATTGATTTGTATGCACAAGAATCAATACAACACCCACTGGTTAGACAACCATGGACATATGAATATTGATTTTGTTTTTGGAATGTCGAATTAGATATAAGCACCAAGGTACAAACATCGGGATGACTTGATTATCATGTCCATTTTGATATAGCAATTTGTATAAGCATCAAAACATAAACATCGTGATGATGTGAATACACCTTGTACTACATGTTAGCACCTAGAAAAATTTTCATGGCTTTAGCCCTTTTCTTCTGGTCCCTGCAGTCATTTTTGTGTCCCTGGCCTTGAAACCCTTGTCAAAATTTCAAAAATGTAGTCGTTGCATGAAAAACCCTTTGTTAAGCCTTGGCCCTATTCTAATTTTAAGTTACCTTTACCAGCCACTAAAGTTCCAAATCTGCATGTGCTTATTAGAGATCACTTTACCATGTTCGCAGTTAGGTTTTTCATGTGTCGGTGGGGTCCCCTTTAATTTTTCCTATGTCCCTGCACTTTAATCTTTCCTAGGGCCCCAATGCCTAGTGTATTTTAATTTTTCCTAAGTTTGACTATTTTAATACTTCCTAATGTTTTGGCTTTGTATTTTCCTGGGCCTGGCACTCTGACACCATCTCCATCCGACGATGGGCGTATCTTCTCCTGAGATGTGTTAGAGGCTTTCAAACTTAAGATGGCCATTGATTCATTTCCATGACATAAACCTTTCAATGCAGGTGGGTCCACTACCAGGTAGGCTCACGTGGCAATCTATCATTCATCAAAATATCCTATAAAGCATGGTGGGCCTGGTATCTCAATCAGATGATTCTTGATTGATGGTTGGCATGTCAGCGCATAGAATCTTTTAAACCTTTTAGATCTTGCGCCAGCCATCTGATCTTCCTGGTGGTATAATGTTCTTGGTGGGTCCGTTGACATATATGCACAAATGGTGGTTCCTCATTGGCCGAAAGAAGTAATAAAGTGGTAGGGTTGTGTCAGAATAAAGGAAAAATTGCATGTCCACTTGCCAGTTTTTGCAATGTGGTAGCTCGTGATTTGTTGAAATGGCCTATGCGGCAGAGTGGGGTCATGTTGTCAGTTGCTTGATGATCCGATGGTTGTCGCATGATCATAAGGAATATTCTTCCCCTTCGCGATCATGCAACAGCTGTCGATTTGGGATCTAACATCAGGTTGTCAGTGGGACCTAGTTACCGAATGCGTTAGAGGGTCTTGACATCTACAGAAGATCGACGATCGGTGTAAGTTCTCATGGGTTATGTTAGAGGCTTGAGATCTTACGTTGGCCATCGATCTTACTTTCCTCAGAAGTGATAAAGTGATGTGAGTCCACTGCCATGTTGGCATAGTTGGCATTCTCTCATTGGTCGGTGTGTTGCTGAGAAGGATCTTATCAATGGGGCTTGCAGAGAAGGTTTTTCAATCAATGGTCAGTGGATGATCTTAAGGAATATTCCTACCCTTTGAGATCATGTGCCATCCGTTGATCTTGCATCTTACTTGGATGTGTCAGTGGGTCCTATGTCAGGGGTGACGCAACAATTGCAATGAATGACATGATTACAAGTGGCATAAAGAGGGCCCAGGTGGGGTCAAAAGGTTTAACGGTATGGATAAATGAGGTTAGTGGTGCCGACAAGGTTCAAAGGATTTTCTCATTCACGAGAAGAAATGGTGGTGTTCCAAAATGATTGGTGATTCAGTGAAGGAAGGTCGTGTAATCACTAAATTATTTAGCGGAGACATAAAGCATTTTGTGAATTGGCGAATTCCTTCAGTCACCAGTTCGCTAAATAATGGACCGGGCTTAGTAAGTTTCCTTCATTCACTTGTTCACTTGAGTTAACCCTGGGCTATCTGATGATTTAAGACATACGGCCCGTGAAATAACAAGATCTGACGATCGCGATTTAAAGTTGATCTAAGTTCAATTTTTGATCGTCAATTTGTCATTGGTGCCATGAAGTGACTGTTGAAATTTGAATTTGAATTTCCTGAGACATTTCCAGTGATAGAAAGGACTGGTTTTAATTATTTTAGAGGCCGGATTTGATTTTTTTGGTGGCGCCAGTGGTTGCAGTGTGGTTTAGGCTGCCTTGATCGATTACAGGGGGGTTTGTACCATGTGGGGATGGATATTTTTGGTGGCTCAAGGTGCTTTGTAGGTCTGATCAAATTGGTTTATATGGTGAATTTATGATTTTCCTGTACTTCTTAGAGATTTTTCTCATTCACGAAGATCATTCTTGGATTTGACAGACCTGTACTTAGTTTTCCCTCGGAGAATTTTGATTCTTTTTTTTTTGTAATTAGGGTTGGTGTAGTTGTTGAAACCCTAACCCTAGCTATCTAAAGCTTGTTGCATCCTATCTTTGAGATTCCAAGGTAGCTAGTGGTATAAATGGTTGAGGTTTTGACTTTGTAAGGGTTCCTTCTGCAAATTTTTGAGGAGAACTGGTTCCATGAAGGGTCCTTTTCCTATAGATTTTCTCTACTTCTTTGCATATAGGGTGTTCTTTCTTCCTTTGTTGGTTCAGGGAATATGATACATGATGTAATGGATTTTTCTTATGTATGAGGATTCAATATATTCTTACTGTTACCAAGCTATCTCCATTTGAATTCTAAATTCATTAATCATACATCAAGGGTGTTTGATTTTTCTATTTGCATTTCCTATGTGTTTGCAAGTGGAGTTGTCTTCCCAGAGATGACTATTTTAGGATTAGTGTTCATGTATGCATGAGCTGAGGTGTCAAAGATATGTCATGCTTGTCTTCTAGTGGATGCTGGTTAATGTGTTATCTATTTATAGGTCTCTTCTAAGGGGACGGTTAAAAACCTTTGGATGGGTGATAACATACTTGAATACATAGGTGGGTTGTTAAAGTGAGGTTTGGTCATGGTGTGTGATTGATGTTAGGCATCAACATATTGAATACATTGTCTTCTTGTTTCATAGCTTTCTATTGCAATAGGGTATTTGACTCTATGGCCCATTGGACAAGGCACTAGTCTATGAGGGACTTAGGGTATCTCAGGGGTCCTTTCAACACATCTTCAAAATCATTTACTTTCAGTTCCACCCTTTCCCTTTCATGTTGTTATTATAGGTCTCTGATTTTCATACCCATTATATGCAAGTAGGGCTATTGCATTAAGAATTGTTTTCATTGAGGTACAGGATACCTAAAAGGGTCTAAAGACTATTCCACAATAATCTATCTGCAGGTCTATTATTTATCAAAAGGAGTCATGAGTGTGCAGATGAGGCAATACTTGCCTGAGTGATGTGGAGCTCAAAGAAGAAGGAGGATTCATGTTAATCCTCATCAATTAGACTATTTCCTTGTCAAACTTGAGTGCCTAACCTGAGATTCAAGCCCACCCTTTGATTCAAGTTTGGTCCTGCAAGGAAAAGCTCCAATAAAATGGTGACTCCATAGGGGACCCATTGGAAAGAGTCAGATAGAAAAATAAAGCATTTTCTAATATCTTCTCAATATGTATTGAGTGGCAGCTCTAAAGTTTCTATTTGATCAGCGCAGTTCCTGATAGACAGTGTGATATCCTGGTGTAGTTTTGGTTGATTGGAAGAGGTACAAAGAAAGGTAAAAAAATTTCCTCTTCAAGGAGGTGGTGACTCTGCATAGCAAAGAACCTGATGGAGCTGCAAGATGAGTTCTAGATCTGCCCTACCTTCCAGTCAACAAGGTCTTCTGCTACAAAACTCTCAGGTATTTCTCAAAGATCTGAAATGTCTCCCAATTAAGTGATCAAGCAATAAGAAAGGAGTAAAGTGTGAAGTATGTAGGAAGGGTTCAGTGACAAAAGAAGATTAGTTTCAAGTATAGATTTCTTGTCATTAGTCTTGAAGATTTTCAGGTGGGTGTGCAAAAGCTGCAGCTAGTGATGGATGTTCACAAAGTTTCTTTTGTTAGAGGATATGTACCATTTTGTTATGATGGCATACCTAGTTTCCCTAATAAGATCCCTGATGGAATCAAGATATATTTAGCAAAGTATAATAGGGACCAATATCAGTCAGCAAGGAAACATGTTCAATGCTTTGCTGATGTGATGTGTGATTTTGATGTTTTCCATGAAGACCTATGGATGAAATTGTTTATTCAAACTCTAGAGGGTGATGCTAGAGACTAGTTCTCTTTTCTACCAGCATCTTCTATTTCATCTTGGAGTGAGATGCATTTGGCCTTCATGGAGTAATTTGGAGAAAGGGTGAGCATATCTGATTCCTATGATAAGTTTTTAAAGATTCATATTGAGAGTGATGAACTTGTCCCTCAATTCAATATCAGATTTGCTAAAGTATTGAATGATATCCCTGAAAATTATAGACCTAATGATCAAGTATGCATGAATGTCTACTTTGATGCATTTGGTAAGAAAATGAACTACTTGCTGAGGGATAAGGAACCTAGGCCATTATATCATGCATTTATAACTGCAATGGACATTGAAAACAATTTGAAATATGGATTGACCAGAGGTCATTTTTCCATGAGTGTGTGCTGGTACAATGAATATGAAAGAAAAGAAGAATGTAGTGTTGATACCATAGCTCCAAATCGGTGTATCAACACCCCTACTGTAGTTTGTAATCAATTTGAAATGTCAAATCAAGATATGTGTATAAATGTTGTTGAGTCATTTGCTACTGACGAGACATGTGTTCAGGATGCTACAGCAGTAAGATATATTCCTGACCTTGGTAGAATTGAGCAGTGTGATGGTGTTTTGAGTTGTAAATTTTCCACTACAATCAATTCTTGTAATTTTGATTATGAGCATGATTTTGCTTATGTTCCTAGGCATGAGGTTGTTGCTTCTATGTCTCAGTGTTATATAGATGAGGAGGCTGAAAATTTTGTCTCTAATGATGAGTTTGATGTTGCTGCACAAGGTGAGGAATGTCATTCATAGATATGTTAGTCACAGTCGGAGGAACATAGTGCTAAAAGTGGTTACTCAGGTGAGAGTGATGAAGACAGTGATGTTGAGGTGTCTTCATATGAGTCAGATGCAATATGGGAGGAAGAAAGTAATGATGGAGGTGAACACTCCTTTATCAGTGAAGGTATGTTTTCATTTTCTAAATCTGAAAATGAGAGTGCATCTCAATTTGTACATTGTACAAATCTGCTTGAGTATGAAGATGTTGAGGGTGTTTTGTCCTCAAAGTTTGAAGATAAAGAAATGGTAATTCAATGTGATAACAGTGAGGATGAACATGAAGGTTTGAGTTTAAGGTTATTTAATGGCCCTATATTGGATGATGAGGTTGTAGCATATAACAAAGAGTTTAGGAGTGAACCATGGTTTTTCTATGATGGTTTTCCTAAACAAGATAATGAAGAAGATATAATTGTGGACACTATATGTTGGGTAGGTGATCTTGACTGTGAATCTTCATGTTGTTCTGACTTTTCTTCATATGTTGTAAGTCTCCATGAGGTTGAAATGGGTAGTGAGTTTGAAGTGTTTTCTAATACTTTATATGATGAGGACTATGATGATGTTCAGCCCATTTTATGTCATAATGTGCAACAAGGAGTATTACATGGAATTATCAATCCATTGTTTGAAGAACACATGGAGGTCTCAAATGTAGCAGATTTTGATGATGATGCCATGTGTAAGTATAAATGTGATTATTCTCTTGAACTCCCACCAGCTACACCTGTGGATATGCAAAGTCAAGGTATGAATGAGGATTTTTATCAGATAAAGTATGTGACTTTTGCATTTTAGATTGATGGCATACATGAATCAGTAGAGAAAGAACAGTTTCAATTTGATGATTGTATTCATGAGCATGTTGAGTTTTACTTCCATAGTGAGCAAGATGATGAAAATGCTTCAGATTTTTACTTGCACTATGGGAATGAAGACAAAAATTTTATTTTTCCTGATGGATTGATTAAAAGTATTGATATGCCTGGTGAAACAAATGGGAATAAAGTATCCAGTTTACCTCAAGAAGAAAGAAATGAAAACTAGATTTTTGACAGGGGCAAAGATCGGTTCAAGTTTTGAGGTTTCAGACTTTTTGTAAAAAATGTGTACACTTTGTATATAGTTTCACTTCCTATTTTCCCTGGTTTGTTCCCTGTGTTTTTTGAGATCTTTGTGCCCATTTTCCAGTTGATGGTCTACTTTTTCCAGAGATCTGGTTTCTTGCCATGCCTATAGGAGGCATGCATCCCCAACTAGAGCCATTGTTAGCACCTAGAAAAAATTTCATGGCTTTAGCCCTTTTCTTCTGGTCCCTGCAGTCATTTTTGTGTCCCTGGCCTTGAAACCCTTGTCAAAATTTCAAAAATGTAGTCGTTGCATGAAAAACCCTTTGTTAAGCCTTGGCCTTATTCTAATTTTAAGTTACCTTTACCAGCCACTAAAGTTCCAAATCTGCATGTGCTTATTAGAGACCACTTTACCATGTTCACGGTTAGGTTTTTCATGTGTCGGCGGGGTCCCCTTTAACTTTTCCTATGTCCCTGCGCTTTAATCTTTCCTAGGTCCCCAGCGCCCAATGTATTTTAATTTTTCCTAAGTATGACTATTTTAATACTTCCTAATGTTTTGGCTTTGTATTTTCCTGGGCTCGGCTCTCTGACACCATCTCCATCTAATGGTGGGCATATCTTCTCATGAGATGTGTCAGAGGCTTGTGAACTTAAGACGGCCATTGATTCATTTCCATGACGTAACCATTCCAATGCAGGAAGCTCCACTGCTAGGTAGGCTCACATGGAAGTCTATCATTTGTCAAAATATCCTATAAAGCATGGTGAGCTTGGTATCTCAATCAGATGATTTTTGATCAACAGTTGGCGTGTCAGTGCATAGAAACTTTTGAGCCTTCCAGATCTTGCGCCAGTCATCTGATCTTCCTGGCGGTATAATGTTCTCGGTGGGTCTATTGACATGTATGCACAAATGGTGGTTCCTCATTGGCTGGAAGAAGTACTAAAGTGGTAGGGTTGTGTCAGAATAAAGGAAAAATTGCATGTCCACCTAGCGGTTTTCACAATGTGGCATCTCATGATTCATTGAAATGGCCTATGCGGCAGAGTGGGGTCATGTTGTTAGTCACTTGATGATCCGGTGGTTTTCGCATGATCACAAGGAATATTCTTCCCCTTTGTGATCATGCGACAACCATCAATTTGGGATCTAACATCAGGTTGTTAGTGGGACCTGGTTACCAGATGCGTTAGAGGGTCTTGACATTTGCAAAAGATCGACGATGGGCGTAAGTTCTCATGGGTTTTGTTAGAGGCTTGAGATCTTATGCTAGCCGTCGATCTTACTTTCCTTAGAAGTGATAAAGTGACATGGGTCCACTACCATGTTGGCATAGTTTGCATTCTCTCATTGGTCAGTGTGTTGCTGAGAAGGATCTTGTCAGTGGGGCCTGCAGAGAAGGTTTTTCAATCAACGGTCGGTGCATGATCTTAAGGAATATTCCTACCCTTTGAGATCATGCGCCATCTGTTGATCTCACATCTTACTTGGATGTGTTAGTGGGTCCTATGTTAGGGGTGACCAAGCAATTGTAATGAATGACATGATGACAAGTGGCATAAAGAGGGCCTAGGTGGGGTCAAAAGGTTTAGCGGTTTGGATAAATGAGGTTAGCGGTGCTGACAAGGTTCAAAGGATTCACTCATTCATGAGAACAAATGGTGGTGTTCCAAAATGATTGGCGATTCAGCGAAGGAAGGTTGCATAATCACTAAATTATTTAGCGGAGACATAAAGTGTTTTGCGAACTGGCGAATTCCTTCAGTCACCAATTCGCTAAATAATGGACCGAGGTTAGTAAGTTTCCTTTGTTCACTTGTTCGCTTGAGTTAACCTTGGGCTATTTGATGAGTTAAGACATAAGGCCCATGAAATAACAGGGTCTGACAGTCATGATTTAAAGTTGATCTAAGTTCAATTTTTGACCGCTAATTTGCCGTTGGTGCCATGAAGTGACCGTTGAAATTCAAATTTGAATTTCTTGAGACATTTCTAGTGATAGAAAGGACTGTTTTAATTGTTTTAGAGGCTGGATTTGATTTGTTTGGTGGCACCAGTGGTTGCAGTGTGGTCCAGGCTACCTTGATTGATTGCAGGTGGGTTTGTACTGTGTGGGGATGGATATTTTTGGTGGCTCAAGGTGCTTTGCAGGTCTAATCAGATTGGTTTATATGGCAAATTTATGATTTTCCTATACTTCTTAGAGATTTTTGTCATTCACAAAGATCATTCTTGGATTTGACAGACCTGTACTCAGTTTTCCCTCGGAGAATTTTGATGTTTTTTTGTTGTAATTAGGGTTGGTGTAGTTGTTGAAACCCTAACCCTAGTCGTCCGAAGCTTGTTGCATCCTATCTTTGGGATTCCAAGGCAGCTAGTGGTATAAATGGTTGAGGTTTTGACTTTTTAAGGGTTCCTTCTTCTACAAATTTTTGAGGAGAATTGGTTCCATGAAGGGTCCTTTTCCTGTAGATTTTCTCTACTTCTTTGCATATAGGGTGTTCTTTCTTCCTTTGTTGGTTCAGGGAATATGATACATGTTGTAATGGATTTGTCTTATGTATGAAGATTTAATATATTCTTACTATTTCCAAGCTATCTCCATTTGAATTCTGAATTCATTAATCATACATCAAGGGTGTTTGATTTTTCTATTTGCATTTCCTATGTGTTTGCAAGTGGAGTTGTCTTCACAGAGATGACTAGTTTAGGAGTAGTTTTCATGTATGTATGAGCTGACATGTCAAAGATATGTCATGCTTTTCTTCCAGTGGATGCTGGTTAATGTGTTATCTATTTATAGGTCTCTTCTAAGGGGAGGGTTAAAAACCTTTGGATGCTTGATAACATACTTGAATACACAGGTGGGTTGTTAAAGTGAGGTTTGGTCATGGTGTGTGATTGATGTTAGGCATCAACATATTGAGTACATTTTCTTCTTGTTTCATAGCTTTCTATTGCAATAGGGTATTTGACTCTATGGCCCATTGGACAAGGCACTGGTCTATGAGGGACTTAGGGTATCTCAAGGGTCCTTTCAACACATCTTTAAAATCATTTACTTTCAGTTCCACCCTTTCCCTTTCATGTTGTTAGTATAGGTCTTTGGTTTTCATACCCATTCTATGCAAGTAGAGCTATTGCATTAAGAATTGTTTTCATTGAGGTACAGGATACCTAAAAGGGTTTGAAGACTATACCACAATAATCTATTTGCAGGCCTATTATTTATCAAAAGGAGTCATGAGTGTGTAGATGAGACAATACCCGCCTGAGTGATGTGGAGCTCAAAGAAGAAGGAGGATTCATGTTAATCCTCATCAATTGGACTGTTTCCTTATCAAACTTGAGTGCCTAACCTGAGATTCAAGCCCACCCTTTGATTCAAGTTTAGTCCTACAAGGAAAAGCTCCAATAGTACAAATAGATCAAATAGTCAAGAGATCATTTCTAAATCCAGTGTGAATTACCCATACTGACCCTTTATCATTGACATCCTTAAGTAAGATCATGTTTCATAGTATGAGTAAGAACTCAATCAATAGACAATAGTTAGATCAAACTTCCTTGAATTTTTTAGGTATCAATGGTCGAGGTACTCATGGCCATCTAATACGAGATGAAGGCTCTTATAGATGGAGACCATTTCAATCCAAAATTTCCAAAGTTATTAGATTTTTACTCAAAGCAGAAAATAAAGAAAAGATTATGCCCCTAGTCCTCACTCTCTAAATCCCTTAAAGGACATCATCAAAGAGTTTGAAAGGACACAATATGCAAAAATCTCAATGTGAATTAGTAATCATACAAGGAGATAAAAGTATGTAAAGCATAGATTTTTTTCAGTTTGTGTTGATGTAGATGCAAAATCCTTTCTGGAGAGGAGGCTGACTGACTGACTCAGATGTAGCTTCAAAGGACTCTAATTGGATATGACACATTTGAGATACTGAGGACTGTAGGATAATGACTTTGATTTCCCCCAAGTTTGAATATTGATAGGAGACAGATGCTTTTTCCAATTGGTGTACAGACTGATTTTATTCAAACAAGGAATGCGAAAACAAACCGGGAGATATCTACAAACTAAAGCAAGACTGAAAGATGGGAAAAGACCAAGATTGCGCTGATAGATGGAGCATTTTGAACAAGTGGTGCCTGTTTTTCAAGTTTTCACCATCTTGGCAGAGATTCTATTTTTGCTACCAAGGCACTTGTTTCTAGGTTTTCACCAAGGCACTTTTTCATTTTCTCATTTTTTTGTATTTTTTATTTTTTCAATTTTTTTGTGCTTTTGATATTTTTTTTATTTTTTTTGTGATACACCAAGGAGCCTATTGCTAGGTTTTCACTAGGATGATCATTTTTTCATGACTTTTTTAATTTTTATAATTTTTTTAGGACATTTTTGAATGTTGAATGCCTTAGGCATAGAATTTCTTTAGATGGAGAACGTTGATTGGTTCTCGGAGCTATTCTCCTTCATTTGTTGAGAGTTGATAGGCACTAGAGCCAAAACTAGCAATGATAACAAAGGGACCCAGCAATTGGGTTCAAACTTCCCCTTGCGTTCTCTATGTGATTAATTTTTAGGATTTTCTCTCAAGACTAGATCGCCAACCTGAAATTCTCTTTGTTTGACTTTCTTGTTGTAGCCTCTAGACATTCTTTTCTGATAGACTCTAAGATGATCATATGTTGTGTGTCTGCACTCATCTAGTAGTTCAAGTTCTTGCAACCTAGACACTATGTAGTCATCACCAGTTACTAGACCATGCATTTTGATTCTTAGTGATGTGATTTCAACCTCAATAGGTAGTACCACTTCAGACCCATAAACTAAAGTGAATGGTGTAGCCCTAGTGGGTGTTCTAATACTTGTTCTATAGACCCAGAGAGCTGGATTGATTATGAGATGCCATTCTCTTCCTATTTTATTAACTGTACGGTGTAGAATTTTCAATAGATTCTTGTTGGATGCCTCTACTTGTCCATTCGCTTGAGGATAGTAGATAGATGACCAATATTGTGTAATCTTGAATTTTGAACACAAGGAATCTAAGTCCTTATTCTTGAATTGGCCACTATTATCTATGACTATTGAATGTGGAATTCCATACCAACATATGATGTAGTTAAGAATGAACATTGAAATTTGTTTTATGGTTGCTTGAGTCAAAGGGACTGCTTCTAGCCATTTTGTGAAATAGTCTGTAACTGATAATATGGGTATACCCATTAGAAGAATGAGGATGTATGGCTCCTATAAGATCAAATGCCCATTGGTGAAAAGGCCATTGTGCAGTAAAGGGAATTAGATCTCTCCCTGGTGCATGAATTAAGTTGCCATCTACTTGGCACTTGTGATAGTTCTTAGCAAACTTGATAGCCTCTTTTTCCATTTTAGGCCAATAGTACCCAGCCCTAATAAGTTTTTGAGATAAAATTAAACCATTGGAATGTGATCCACATATACCTTCATGGACTTCCTCTAATTCACGTTGAGACTCTTCCCATTCTAAACATCTAAGGAGTGTACCATCTAGACCTTGTTTGTACAGATCATTACCAATGATGACATATCAGGATGCCTTTCAGATAAGGTATCATTTCTTATGGTGGTTGAACGTATCAGGAATGATTTGATCTTGCAAATAAGAGAAAAGGTTTTTGTATCAGGATGAATCATGACTAACAACAGTGCAGATCATGAAATTTTTAGGGGAATCATATGCATGATAAGATAGTACTTCCACCAGGAACTCATAGCATAGCTCATGTTCAGGCTGCTATAATAAAGTAGATAGCATTGCCATAGCATTAGAAGCTTTATTCTTTGTTCTAGGAATTTTCTCAAAGGTGATAGATATGAAATATTTCTTTAGATCATCTACCATTCTCTTGTATGGGATTAGCTTTCCATCTTTTGTTTGATACACATCATTGACTTGGTGTATTACAAGTTGTGAGTCTCCATAAATGTTCAGTTCTGTTACCCTCCATTCAATTACTATCTTCATGCCATTAAGAAGGGCTTCATATTCAGCAATATTATTTTTGCAAGGAAACTTGATTCTAAATGCTTTAGGGATTGAGTATCCTTGAGGTGTGATGAACAATATGCCTACTCTAGATCTATTCTGTGTATAGGAGCTATCAAAGAATAGCTTCCATGATATAGAAGAAAGATTCATGATAGAAGAATCTAGGATTTCCATTTGCATTGGTGTATCATCAAACAAAGGTGCGTCAGCTAGTTGATTAGAAATAATTTGGCCTTTAATAGCTTTTCTTTCAACATATTCAATGTCAAATTCACTTAATAGCATCACCCATTTAGCTAATCTACCTATGAGGGAAGCTTTGCTTAGTAGGTACTTTAGTGGATCAATCTTAGCTACCAAATGTGTGGTATGAGCCAATATGTAATGTCTCAGTTTCTTTGATGCAAAGATCATAGCTAGACAAGCTTTCTCAATCATGGAATAGTTCTTCACATATGCTACCAATGTTCTATTGATATAGTATATAGTTCTTTACTTCTTGTTCTCATCATGTTGTGCTAGTAATGCCCATAGTGATGTATCTATGGTGGAGACATATAAGATCAATGGATTTCCTTGTATAGGAGGCATCAAAATAGGAGGATTTAATAGATATTTCTTGATATGATTAAAAAAAATTTCACATTCCTCGTTCCATGCAAAAGTCACACCTTTATGTAATGTTTTTGTGAAAGGATGTGATATGTCTTCTAGCTGAGATATGAAGCATCTAATAGATTGTACTCTCCCTTGTAATGTTATCATTTGACTGATATTCTTGGGAGGTTTCATCTCCATGATAGCCTTAACTTTAGTTGGATCTACTTCAATTCCTTTCTTTGAAACAATGTAGCCTAAGAGCTTTCTAGAAGTGACACGAAAAGCACACTTCTTAGGGTTCAGTCTAAGACTAAACTTCTCCATTCAATCTAGTATTTTTCTCAAATCATTTAGATGTTTAGATCTTATCATAGATTTTTCCAAAGTATCATCAACATAATCCTCCATAGTTTGATGCATCATGTCATGAAAGATAGATGTCATAACTCTTTGATATGTAGCACCAGCATTCTTAAGCCCAAATGGCATGGCATTCCAACTTAAGGTACCCCACGCACATTTGAATGTAGTTTTCTCTTGATCCTCTAGAGAAATTTTTATTTGGTTGTATCCAAAAAAACCATCCATTAAAGAATACATCTCAAAGCCCATAGTCATGTCCACTATCATATCGATATTTGGTAATGGAAAATCATCCTTAGGGCATGCTTTGTTTACATCTCTAAAATTTGTGCATACTCTTATAGATTTTTCTAGTTTTGATACTGGAACTATGTTAGAGATCCATTCAACATAGTCAATAACATAGATGAATCTAGCTTTTAGTAGTTTCTCTAATTCAGCTTTGACCAAGAGTGCAACATGTGGATGCATCTTTCTCAATTTTTTCTTAACAGGTTTGATGCCTGGAGCTATAGATAAATGGTGCATTATAAGATTAGGATCCAACCCTCACATATCTGAATATTTCCATGCAAATTTGATATTCTTTTCTATTAGGAATGTGGTAAATTTTTTCGTTTCATCTTCTGATAAGGATTGTTCTACATGGATCAACTGCGGTTCTTCTATTGTTCCCAAGTTGATGGATTGAGTGGGCTCAATCAGTACTAGAGATCTTTCTTGTAAATGACTTAGAAGGACATCAAATATCTCATCCTTAGGCACCTCAAAGAGGTTTTCACCTTCAGATACATCATTTATTTTTACTTTTGTAGGTTCTGAGACTGCCACAAAGTGGTTTTCACCCTTAGAACTCCTTTTCTTTTTATTTTTATTTCTATTCTTTTGACTAAGATACATGATGTCCAACTCCATCATGCTAATGCTCAGTTCACTGATGGAAGTCATCATAGGCTCAACTACATTGAGGTAGCAAGAAAGGGCATAGTCATTTGGAAAGTTATAGATATCTTGGCTCAGATTCGTAGAGGTTTGGTCAAGAAGTTCGGGATGTTGGATAGTCAAAGTGGTGAAAGATTGGGAAATAGTGTTTACGGATATGGATCTACCATCATTGGTCCCAACTTGACTCTCAAGTTTGAAGGTGATATTACAATTCAAAACATTCAATTCTTGAATAGGCTCAATGTCATTGTGGGAGTCCACTTCAGCCATCGGTGGATCAGACTCGTTAAGTTCATTATTTTTCTCTAGACTTACATTGGGTTTAGATGCATATTGGTGAATAACATCAACATATTTCTCTGTGATAAGCTCATCTTCCTCTGTAATGGCTCCCCATTCATAGTCATTTGATTCCTCATCTATGCCTCTAGGAAATCTGAGAATGTGTGTAAAGTTAGGATGAATACCCCAAGAAGGGTTACCCTCAGATTTTGATTTAAATTCATACTCATGAGAATCTATCTCAGAATAGCTGACACCTTCATCCTTGTCTATTTGGTTTTCCTTAAGATCAGCTGGTTCTTGTGGTGTGACTGTCTTTTGTTCCATAGTAGGTTCTTGTGTATCTACTACATTGATGTTCTCCTTAGTTTTCTCTTCATCTTTGAGGAGGTCTATTATTTCTTTGGGAAAATTCTCATAAGGAATGAGCTCATCAGTAGTGTATGAATCATCACTATCAAATTGTTGTGGTGTTTCCTCCATTGGTTCAATATGTTCTAAGACATGTGGGGAGTTCTTGCTAAGATAGAAAGGCTTATTCTTATATCATAGACCTATTTTATTCTTGTTTGTTCAGACATGATGGTTAAGAGGTGATAGAAGACCTTTACCTTGTAGTCCTAGAGGTCCTTTTCTAGTGTATCCCATTTTTGTAATCAATTTGTCTCCTGGTCCATATGACTTCTGAGGAATTTTTCTTGAAGTGGAGTCACATTTCTGGAGTGATTTGGATTGAGACTCATCCTTGTATAACCATGCAAGCACAACTTCTTCCTCCTCAAACTCTTGTTTAGATACTTGTTCTATGACAAAGCTTCCATTGAATATGACCTGGGATTCTTTAGCTATAGATTTCACCTTGTCAGAGGGTTGTCCATAAGATTTTGGTGACAACGGGAGAGATGTGAGAGATAAGATAGGTTCCATTGTGTATTCTCCCATGCCATTATCTTTGATTTTGACCTCTTTTGCAATGTCTTCCATCTTGGATGTTGAAGCAATGTCTAGCTACTTAGAGAAAGATTATCTGTTATTAGGAACAAGTTTATCAACACTTTCTTTCAATGCATTGCAAGTTGTATATAGGTCAGCTAGAATCATCACCTCTACTCCTTCATAAGGGAATTTCAAACATTGATGGTATGTGGAAGGAATAGCTCTCATTTCATGTATCTAGGGTCTCCCTAGAAGGATGTTGTAAGCCAAAGGTAGATCGAGAACTTGACATATGGTGTTTCTGATAATGGGTCATGTTCTGATAGGTAAGACAATAGTTCCTTTGGAAGATCTTTCTTGCTCATCATATGCTTTTATAGTTATCTTCTTCTTAGGATTAATGGAATTTTTAGATAATCCCCAAGTGTGTGATCAAGCTATAAGACCAAATTTTGAGAACAACACCTCCATCTATCAACACACCTTTGACATGATGGTTTTGGATCAAGACTTCAATATGCAAGGGCTGGTTATGTAGGTGACTCAAGGAGTTATCATCTTCCTCTAAAAAGGAGATATACTATGGAGATGTCAGATGACCAACCATAGTCTGGAATCTATCTAAATCAAGGTTGTCAGGAACATTGGATCCGAGAAAAACTTTTTCTAGAATGGCTCTATGAGTTGGAGATATCCGAAGCAACTCAAACATGGAGATTTTTGCATTTGTATGCTAGAGTTGTTGGACAATACTCTATGATGTTGGCCTCATGTCTTTAGGATTTGATGATTTAGAGGAAGCCTTCTGTTTAGAAGCAGATGAAAGATTGAAAGGCATCTTAGGGACATTTGATGAATCTAGGATTTTTCCTTATAGATGAGCCTGAGCTTGTAATTGAGTAACTGCATTTTCTAATTGGTTATCTCTATCCTTTCTTACAATTGTGATGACATTGCAATGCTCAGATAGGCATGGTTCAACCATATTTATGACAGCACTGTTTCCAGAGTAAGCATAATTGACTTTAGCACCCACATTAGGCTGAGAAGATGAATCTCCTTGACCATGTTTCAAAAATGGTTCCGTGAATGCTGTATGATCATTATTGCTTTTGTGATTATCAATTACAATTTCTCTATTATCAATTTTTCCTTGTCTGATGTGTTTTAAGTGGATGTATTTATTATTTTTATGACCCTTATTGCGATGAAAGTCATAGAAATCATTCTATCTCCACCATTTCGGTTTAGGTTCAAGATCAAAGACTTTTATCTCAGGCAAGGTGATGATGTTGTTGGCCAATATAGTTTTCATGGAAGATTCCAAGGACTCTCCAAGAAGAGTAAACTTGTGTTTAGGATCTTTAGCCCAAGGTTTATAGTTAGATGACTTCTTATTTGATTCTGTTGATTTTTCCTCTGAGGCTTTGATAGCTTGGGGGCCAATAGTGAGATTGAAAGCGGGTGCCTTAAAGGGGGCACAGATAGTATCAACAACACCATCTGTGACAATGCCTTTATTCTTGTTCCAATTTTTGCCTTTGTCTTTAGAATTAGATCCAGATTCATACTTGTCCTTTTAAAGTGATATGTCTCCTTTTTGTACAAGTACTTTCTCAATTTTGATTGCATTTTCTGCCATCTTATCAAAGGATGTATGATTTTTCATTTGCAAATGTTAGTTGATTTCTGGAACAAGATTCTTGATGAAAATTTCTAGCTTCTCAGTTTCTAGAATAGGTCTAGCATATAGAGAAAATTTCTTCCTCCATATTTTGAGAAAAGTCAAGAATGGTTCTCCTAATTTTTGTTTCAGATTGCAAATGTCGATCATGGTGACCAGGTGCTAGATGTTGTAAGAGTATTGTTGATAGAATAGTTTGATTAACTCCTCAAAAATTTTGATAGTAGGAGGGATTTTTGAGAACCAATGAATAGATGACCCTCCCAGAGATCAAGGGAAAAGATGCATTAGGTACGTTGGTTCATGCATGAACTCCATAGATTGAGTAAAAAAATCTCTGACATGATCTTGAGGATCAGAGTTTCCATCATATTTGTCATATTTAGGCATCTCCACTCTTTTAGGGAATGGCGGCATGTACAAGTCTTTATCATATGGAAAAGGGCATAGAGCCTCCATGGAGAACTCCTTAGGTTCCCTTTTCTTTTTCAAGTTTGTTGAGTTTGACTTTCATGGCATCCATCTATTTCATCATAGTAGTGATTGGAGTTTCTTCCTCATGCGTAATGATATCTTCAACATTAAAGCTGGGAGGAAGTTTCGACCCTTGACGAGTCAACTCTAGGAAGTATGCCTATTTGTTCCTTCAAGAAATGCCTCATCATTCTCTTGAAGTCATCATCATTTTGATATTGAGCAATTTTAGGAGTGGATTCATGATCCGCACCATGTTGAGATTGATGTCCTTGGGACCCATGGTTCGTCCCTACTTGAGACATAGTGTTGTTAGAGGAATTAGCAGGAATTGATTGATGAGGAGTCGCCCGATGACCTATGTGGATTGATGTAGGGGGAGTTACTTGATGACCTACATGGGTTGATGTAGGAATGGTTACATAACCACCTATCAAGTAAAGATTTCCAAGAGTGTCTTCTACAAATTTAGTTGTGTCAAAAGGTTGATAAAATGTCTCAGCAATCATAGAAGATGCAACTGAAGAGAATCTAGGTTTTTCTCCTTGTTTTCACTATGATGAAGCTCTAGTTTCCACCATTAACCTTGGGTGAAGCAAAAGAGCAAGATGAAGACAACTGAAGAATTAATTGAGTCAAGAAGATTGAATGACACAACTTTGTCAAGATTGTATTGATTGAAGATTAGATTGGATGTAAATGAAGGAGATTGTACCCTAGTAGTATGAGTAGATGCCCAAAAGATGGTAGACATGAGCTCACAACACTTAGCCATATTTGTTGGAAGATTGAGTTGAAGATAATTTTGACAAGGTTTTGACACAAGATGGAAAAGACTCAAATTGATAGATTAGAAGGATGGATCAAACTCAAGAGACCACTTTAGGAAAATGATTGAATTATTTCTAGTTTCTACTATGTTCCTGACATAATGAATATTTTGATAGAATCTAGAAGTAGGCAGTAAAAATTGGATTCCTAAAAATTTTGGCGAGTTTCTGGCAATTTTTCAAAATTCTCATATGACTTTCTATAGGCTCGTACGAAAGTGGGTAAGTTCCGGCATGACAATTGACATGACTCATATGACAATTGCAAAGCTCGCATGACAGTTGATAGTAGATTTTGACTTTTTTCTTATGATTTCTAATAAAACTCATATGATAATATACAAGCTCTCATATGACAATCCTAGGGTTCTAATACGACAAAGGGTCAAAACTCATACAACTTTCTGATCTTGTGGGATGACTTTTGACTCCAAAAAGGACTTTTATGTCAAATTTTGCAATTTTTTAGTTTTTAGAATCAGTTTGTTTTGCAAGGTTTTCTATCCAGATTTGAAGTTCATTTAGGGATTGTTCATTTTCAATAACCAAGTAAGTAAACAAGTATGCAAAACAACAAGTGATTTCAAGTACGTCTGAAAAAAATGAATAGGGGACAAAGCAACCCTGCGCATGAACAATCAAGTGACTTAATGTGCTAATCCCTAGGAGTGCTAGTTGTGTATGTTCCAAAATAAATTTCAATAACACACATAGTCCTAGAAAATGAAAAATTTTGCCTCACTAGGGTTTGTAGTAATGGTCTGACTCTACAACTTTTATGATCTCGAGAGGGTGAAGTCCAATCTAGGCACACTGAGGTTTTGACATAGTCTAAGAATTTAATCAATTGGGAGCTTCTAGGGATATCTGACAGCCCAACAAGAGACCACACCTATGAAGATTTCCTCCACAAGGACATTTATATAGTGACTATTGTGACCACGGTGAAAATGGCTATTACCGCTTGAGTTTCTCTCCATGTGGTTGATCCAATAAAGGGAATGCCCACTACGATCAACCCTCTCTAAAGGTGACTCACAAAATATACCACATGGGGACTTGGTCTAGATCCAAGGATTTGAGTTTCTGATACTACCCAAAAAGGGAGTAGAGCATAATCCTATAGCCTTATCACTTTTACCCAAACATAGTAGATAGATTAATCTGAAACACTAAGACTAAAATTATCTCACCAAGATTTGTGATGTCAACAACTATGCTCTATCGATCTCTCTGGAGAGAGAATGTATCGATCAAAAGTTGAGGACCAAACCAAGTAGAATGCAAGATAATCTTAGTATCCTCCCTACTTACAAGGGGATCCTTCATCAAGAAGAGCTTCACATGCATGAACAAGTGAATGAAGCCCACTCTCTCAAGATCATCCACAAATAGTGTTCATAGGGCCTATTTACTATGTGTAACAGATATGAAAAAAGCAAATTTATGTTCATTTTTAGAGCCCAAAATTGAAGTGTGAATTATGAAAGATGGAAAGGCACACAAGCTTGACATGTGAGAGTTCATTTTAAATCCAAATCAAAATGTTATCAGACCATAGCAGAATACTTGAATTCCTCACAACATGCTTAGTAGATTTTACCTATTTTAGCATTTTTTCTTGCGCTTTTCCAATTAGAATTAGCAAATACCAATCAGAAATAGAAGATCTCAATTTTTAGGGTTAGCTGTTAGTCCAAATCCAAAAATCAAATCTGGAAAACTAGAAAAAAAAATCTAAAATGACAATTGAATTCTAATGGAAAAACTCGTGCGATAGTCAGTTACCTCCTGTACAACAATCTGTAAACTCGTACGAGAGTGGGTGTCTTCCCACACAATAGAGTATCTCTTAAATGACAATGTGTAAGTTCTTATATGAGGCTCAAAAATCTCAACTATCGTACAATAACCAGGGGGTTTTGGTATGAATTTCTGACAAAAATCATACGAAAAATGTATGGACAGAATCTAAAAATTGTAAAAATGATAGAAAAGTGAATGAAATTGTTAGAATAGAAAATGGAAACACTTTTAAGGGCCACACGGTGGGTGCCATAAATGTGTGTGTGAAAATTGTACCTAGTTGCGAACACAACACATCAGTAAAACATTAAAGGTTAGCAAAATCAAAATCTGCAAATAATTAAAACTAAGCTAACTAGGTGATTTACTACCTTCTAGTAGGTTTGATTATGATGTTCTCAGATTGAAATCAAGATCAGTGACAATGCAACACCTAAACAAAGGATTTGAATGCAAAAGAATGAAAAACTGTATGAATGCAGATTAATCTATTTTTTTGGATTTTGTATGTAATTATTGGAAATATAAATGGGAAGGTAATACTAAGAGGGTGGGGGCGGGGGGTGAATCAAATATCACCTACTTTAACCTTTTCTACTGATAAAACTTTATGCATGACATAAACAAAACTTGATCATTCTAAGTAACTTAACATGTTAAGTAGCATACATGAAATCACTCATAACACAATAATTTTGGTAACCTAGAAACCCTTGAAAGGTAAAACTAGGGTGGGGATGACACCCACAAATCTTCACTACTACAATAATAAGTTTTTCCTATTAAGGCTTACAAAATGTGATCAATTCATGATCTACCCTATGAAAGGTCTACTCTGTTAAAAGCTAAAAGACTTATACAATCTACCTTGCTAAAGGATTTAAAACTTACAACAAAGTAAGTACTTGGTAAAGAGATTACATAAAGTCTGTTAAGACTACTCGGTTAAGAGATTTACCTTGATACACTGATTAAAATGTATCAGTACCTGATCTTTCAGTTTGCACTTATATGCAGATTATAGATCTCCTATTTATTGTATGTTAGTGATCTCTTCTATCTGATCTTTCTTGATTCTATCCTTTCACTGCTTAGCTTGGTCACTAAACTCTATCTCTGTAAGCTTTCCTTTACTGAATCATACTATTCTACTTACACCCTTCACATTTTCTATCCCTTGTACTACATTTTAGGGTTTAGATCTTGACCTTATATAATAACCAAAACATCTTAACGATTCAAGATCTACAGTTCAGATTTATTCCTATTGCCGCTTAAGCTATACAATTTTTTTATTGGCTCTAGGTTTTACATAGGGATCAATGATTACAAGATGAATGTGTAATTACCTCAGTAATTACCTCAATAAACAAAATACAAAACACCACTATGACCAAAAAATGGTTTACCTCGATCATTGTGCCATTCCAAACTTATATGTCATTCCTAGCTAACTCGGCAAATGTTATTCCTGGTACTTGGTATTCACTGTACTCGGCATCTATTAAACTCTCTATCGCTTGGTAATCATTGCATATGTAACTCGGCAAAAACTATACTTAGCATAATACAAACATGTAGTGACCATGACTTTACTTGGTAGTACTACTGCTCAGTAAGTATACAATACATAACTCAGCCTTTACAAAATGACTCGGTTGTAGTGATGATCGACCATCATTTCCTAGATATATGACTAAGTGTGAAGTACTAATGGTCAACAAAACTATAGAGATCTACAATCTCCCCCTTTGACATTAGTGGCAAAAACACTTTGTCATGACATTTGTACGTACAATTAAAAAAGTGTGTTGTATTAGCCTAATACTCCCCCTGAGATATATATACATTCAAAATTGTGTTACCTATCCTTAATCCTATCATGATGATTCCTCCTCATTTTTGACATGATGAATCTCTTCATTAGTAGGAAGTTCCCAAAAATTCTCCAGAAATGGTCTATGCAACACCATGACCATGTGTAGTGCAGTTTCCCAAGCTATTGTAGCAAGATTTAGAACTTTTGTTTGCACTTCTAGCTCGGCAACTAGACTGACTAGGCTCTCAGTTGTGGACAAATTTGGATTTTTCTAAGCTAATTCCTTGGCCTTGACTAACTTTCTCTGTATGGCCTCCAAATGAGATGTCAAAATAGTTTGCATAGAAAGTAGTCGAGATTGAATCTTGCCATCATTAGCCACCAGCTTGGCTAACTTACCTTTGGTATGCAGGATTTTGGCATAATGATCAGCACTAGTGTCTGCATCCAAGCTTAGAGACTGACTGGTAGCCTTAAGTTCTTGTTTTAGTGTGTCAACCAGTTGTTGATTCTCATCAGTGAATAGTTCAACTTTATAGAGTTTGGCCAATAGAGACTATCCATTCACAACTACCTCTTCACTCTCTTTTACCAAAGTAGACAGCTCGACCTGTTTCATTGCTATCTCGACAGATACCTTCTCTAGCATTTTGGTCTCAAACTTTCATTTTGACCACTCAAATAACTTATCACTTGCACAGGTAGCTTCATTATTTACTAATTGCACATTAAAAACTTACATCCATTGTTTCTTGACTGATGCAGATGATGATGATGCCATTCTAAACAATAATTTCCAAAAATAAATATTTACTCGGTAAAATACCTTTCTCATCAATAACCTATAGATAGATTTTTTTTACGGTAGGCTGAGAAAATTTAGAATTGCCTTTCTTAAACTAGTTGCATGAACTCTGAATCACTCTCTGAAATCTCAAATAGCATGGTGAAATGAAACTAACGACAACTTTCTACTTTATAGAATCCAAAAAGTAGAATTAGGGCCTCATAAATGCTCCGTACAAGTTTTGGTGGAATACAGTTGTCTTGACAAACTCATGTTAACTTTGATTAATTACAAGCTCGGTTGATATAAATATTACAATATAGCTCAACATATATAGCATTTCGGCTGTAACAGGTGCTCGACATACATTGATAACTCGGTCAAGACACTGATGCTTAGCATCAAAAATGAAATTCCCTATTTTTCTCAGATATGTCCTAATGCATCTTTATCTATGCAGATATGGACTTTTGCTAAATTCTATGTTAGGAACTGATGAAAAATAAAACTTTACAAGACTCGGTTCCAAACATACCTTCCATGCTTAGTTAGAAGAAGTGTGACCACCTGATCCCTCGGATTGGGTGACCGCAAATATGCTAGATTTTCTTATGGTTTCTTCTTCTCTCTTCTTCCATGTCTTGTCCATCTAATTCTTCAATTTCTCACGGATATCTTCATTCAAGTTCTTATCATTGTTCGGAATGGGTGATCTACAATCTTTCTTTAGGTGACCGAACTTATTACATTTGTAACATACCATGCTTCCATTCATCCAGCTTTTGGACTTGCCTCTAAAATGAGTCTTCATGCAATTTTCTCCAATGTGTCCATATTTACCACAATAGTGGTAATTATACCAAGTGTTGTAATCCCAATTATATGAGTTATGCTTTGTGACTGGCTTAGTTTGTTCATTTGATGACCACCTGGGTCTAGATCTGCATTCAAATGCTTTGTGCCCATATTTTTGATAGTTGAAACAACTTCCTTGAAACTTAGGTGAGGTGGATGAATTGATAGCCTTAAATCTACATTCATGTTCTTAATGTCCATGTTTCTTGCAGTTAAAATAATGTCCATTAAACTTAGGTTTAGGAACAGACTTACCATGTTTGCTTCTACATATGTTGGTTGTATGTCCTGGCTTTCCATAGTGATGACATGTGGGCTTGGTGTTCTTTGGTTTAACAGTCTTATGTTCTTCATTCATTGATGATTATCCTTCTTCAGCAGATGATGAATGTTCATTTAGTCCAAGTCCATCTCTATCACCAGATCTTCTAAGTGATCTCAACAACTCTTCAAAATACTTTGTAACTTCATTGGGTTTGTTCATCCTTTCATTGATTTATTTTTCAATTCTCAATTCATGTTTCAACTGATCATTTTCAGACCTTAGTTAATTGATTTCCATGTCTTTCTTGCCCAATTCTTGATTTTCTAGCAGTAGTTGATTTACCATATCTAGTTGATTATTAGTCAACCTTTGCATGCCACTTGTTCTTTCATCTAGATGTGTTGCAATTTTTCTTTTATCTTCTTCAGCCATTTCCTTATCATCTTCAGCTTTCTTTTTCTGTTCCACTACTTCACAAAGTCTAATAGATTGAATTTTCTATTCTCTCTTTAGAAATCTGATGTCATCATTTAGTATGGTATTTTTCTCCAGTAGTTCTTTTATAGCTTTATCACTTTCTATAGAGTTACCATTATCAAATAGTCCAGAGATGTCTTCTTCTTTGTACTGTGGCTCATTTTGTTGAATAGCAATTTCCCTTCTTTTTCTCAAATATTTCTTCAATTCCCCACTGGATGCTTCTAGTTGTTGTAATTCCAGTTGTACATCAATCTTTTGATTCTCTATTATCTTCCCTAGTTTATAAGCTTCCATATTAAGATCTTTTTCTTCAAGTGGTTAGACTTTCCTATAAGAAACCTTGTAGCTTTGATACCAATTGTTGGAAATATAAATGGGAAGGTAATACTGAGAGGGGGGGTGAATCAAATATCACCTACTTTAACCTTTTCTATTGATAAAACTTTATGCATGACATAAACAAAACTTTATCATTCTAAGTAACTTAACATGTTAAGCAACATACATGAAATCACTCATAACACAATAATTTTGGTAACCCAGAAACCCTTGAGATGTAAAACTAGGGTGGGGATGACACCCACAAATCTTCACTACTATAGTAATAAGTTTTGCCTATTAAGGCTTAAAAAATATGATCAATTCATGATCTACCCTGTGAAAGGTCTGCTCTGTTAAAAGCTAAGAGACTTATACAGTCTACCTTGCTAAAGCATTTAAAACTTACAAAAAAGTAAGCACTCAATAAAGAGATTACATAAAGTCTGTTAAGACTACTCGGTTAAGAGATTTACCCTAATACACTGATTAAAATGTCTCAGTACCTGATATTTCAGTTTGCACTTATATGCAGATTATAGATCTCCTCTTTATTGTATGTTAGTGATCTTTTCTACCTGATCTTTCTTGATTCTATCCTTTCAGTACTTTGCTCGGTCACTAAACTCTATCTCTGTAAGCTTTCTTTTACTGAATCATACCATTTTGTTTACACCCTTCACATTCATTGTCCCTTGCTACTACATTTTAGGGTTTAGATCTTGACCTTATATAATAACCAAAACATCTTAATGATTCAAGATCTATAGTTTAGATTTATTCCTATTGTTGCTTAAGCTATACAATTTTCTAATTGGCTCTAGGTTTTACATAGGGATTAATGATTACAAGATGAATGTGTAATTACCTCTATAATTACCTCAACAAACAAAATAAAAACACCACTATCACCAAAAAATGGTTTACCTCAATCATTGTGTCATTCCAAACTTTTATGTCATTCCTAGCTAACTTGGCAAATGTTATTCCTGGTACTCGGTATTCACTATACTTAGCATCTATTAAACTCTCTGTTGCTCGGTAATCATTGCATATGTAACTCAGCAAAAACTATACTTGGCATAATACAAACTTGTAGTGACCATGACTTTACTCGGCAGTACTACTGCTCGGTAAGTATACAATACATAACTTGGCCTTTACAAAATGACTCGGTCACAATGATGACTAACCATCATTGCCTAGATATATGACTAAGTGTGAAGCACTAATGGTCAACAAAACTATAGAGATCTACAACAATAAGATGAAAAACTGTGTGAATCTAATCTAGAATGCATTGAAATAATATGCAGATTAATCTAAGAATGATATGCTATGAGATGCTATGAAAAACTATGAATGCTTATGGCCAATAATGAAAAATCTCACAATTCACCTGTCACAAGTGCTCGATCCTTTAGCTGCAAATTTGCCAGAGTAATTATGCAAATTTGAGAGTGGTTAATTGTGAAGAGCTAAGCCTTGTTTTTATAGAAATCTAGGGCTTGAGGATGCATTGAGAAAAGCCATAAATCACTCTTGATGAACTCAGGTTGATTTTCAAGTTAACAAGAAATTGGAAACATATCAACTCACAAAATCATGCAAAAATAGCTTTTTAACTCAAATCAAAAGTTTAGATCAATTTTCAACTCAAAATAGATGTTGAGTTTCCAAAAGATAACAACTTGAATTGATTTTCTGATTTAAAGTTTAACTGCTCCTTCAAATGTGCATAGATAATTATAAATTAATTTAAAAATAAAGTGATTTATTCTCAACTTAATTGATTTTAAATTTAAAACAATTGATTTATGGGTTAATCAATTATCAAATCAAACTTTTATTCAAAAACTATATTATTAAATATTGAAAACTGGCATTAATTAATTAAATAAGAATTTAATCAATCAGTCATGAGATTTTTTATTTACTGTCAAAATTAAATAATACAATTTAGGAATAACTAGAACTAAATCTAATTAAATAATTAAGTGGCAGAATTAAATCTGATTAATTAAATATTCAGAATATTCAATTAATCAAACTTTAGGATAAATAGGATTTATCGCCAAATAATTATTAAATCAAAGATAATTAGAATAAATAAGGAATATTCAAGGAATATCCCCCAATGAAAAATTAGGATAATCAATTAGGTTTTGATGATTTGATGTGCATATGTGCCTTAGGTTATGACTTTGATGTCAATTTCGATCGATTTGATGATTGAAGAGGTTAATGAACCTAGAGCCCATTTTTGGGGTATTACAATAAATTTACCCAAAAATTTCTTCAAAACCTCATTCATCAACCTCATAAAAGTACTCGATGCATTAGTTAAACCAAAAGGTATAACCTACCACTCATACAAACCTTCTCTTATTTTAAAAATAGTCTTCCACTCATCACTTTCTCTGATTCTGATCTGATGATACCCACTTTTCAAATCAATTTTGGTAAAATACTTTGCTCCAGTCAAACTATACATTATGTCATCCATTCTCGATATAGGAAACCTATGTTTCACTAATATCTTGTTAATTGCTCTAGAATTAGTACACATTCACCATTCTCCATTCTTCTTAGGTGCCAATATAGCTGGTACTGCACATGGACTCAAACTTTCTCATATCAAACCTTTCTACAACAATTCTTGGATTTGTTGGTTCAATTTATGATTCTCAGTAGGTGTCAACTGATGTGGTGCCTTATTCAAAAAAATAGCTCCTGTAATTAGATCTATGTAATGATCAATGCTTCTCTTCAGTGGAAAACCATCAGGTACATTATAAAAAATGATCTCTCTATACTAGGTGAGTATCTTATCATTCTCTTCAAGGATGTTATCCACTATTTTCTCACTCGGGTGGTTAGGAATCACAACAAAACACACATCATTTTTCTTCAAATCCTTAACAAAATTTCTTCCTTCCATCAAATTTTTTTTCATAGATGTACAAACACTACTAACAGGTTCTTCAATCAAAGGCAACAATATTTTCTTTCTCCCATCAGCCCAAATAGTATATTTATGCAATGTCCCATCATATATAGCATGTTTATCATATTGTCAAGGTCTACCCAACAAAATATGACAACAATCCATAGGCATGATATCACATAACACCTTATCATAGTACTTCCCAATTTTCAAATTGACATGACATTGTTCACTTACCAAGAGTGTATGCTCATCCTTGATCCATGAAATTTGATAGGGTCTCGGATGTTTCAGCCTTTGCAACTGAAAATTTGTATTCATTTCCTTAGATGCCAAATTATTCAAGCTTCCACTATCAATGATTACCTTCCACACTTCATCAGAAACTCTACATATAGTCTTGAACAAGCATTTCCTTACCGGGTCTTCCTTATTACTTTTACTCCATAGTGCTCTCCTGACCGTCAAGTTATTTTCCTTCTCAGGTTCATTCGGTGAGTCTTCTTGCATGAAAGCATTTCTACTACTACCAACCTTCTTACTTTCATTTGTATACTCAAATGACCTATGTCCTTTTTCTCCACAATTGTAACAAGTTTCTTGGAATCCACCTATGTTATAACCACCTTGGTAGTTACCACCTCTTCCTCTAGAACTTTTACCTTTCCACTCGGTCTTACCTTTATCCTAATCTGTCTTGTCCTGATCAGATCTATTTTTTTCATCATAAGATATACCTCTTCCTCTAGGGAATCTACTACCTCTTCCTCTCTATCTTTGTTCATGTCTTTTGTTCAATTTATCCTCAGCTTTCAAGGAAAACTGGTAAGCTTCCTCAATGTTTTCTAACTTAACCAAACTGATTTCCTCTTGGATGGAAACTCTTAACCCATTCAAGTACCTAGAAATTCTTTCCACTTCATCCTCATCATGTTTGGAAATTTGATATCTAATCTATATAATTCCTCAATATAATCTTTTACCGAGTTATCTTTATGTCTCAAACTTTGCATTCACCTAAGTAGGTTAATTTGATAAACACATGGTAAGAAATTGTCTTTCAACTTATTTACCATCTTATTCCATACCTTTATTTTGTCTTTGCCTTTCCTTTTTCTATCCAATTGTAGATGCTCCCACCATAAGGATGCATGACTCTTAAACTTTGTGCTTGCAATCTTCACCTTCTTTTCCTTAGGGATATTTTCATACTCAAAATACTTCTCCATCTCAGTGATCCAATCCATCAATTCATCTAAATCTATCTTTCCAGCATACTAAGGAGGATTAAAATGCGGTGTAGATTTTAGATTTTTTAATGCCTTCAACAATATTTCATCACCCTAATCCATCACAGGTGTAGGTTATGCATCACCTTGTTCCTCTTCAATTTCTTCATCACTAACATGTTCAAGATGTCTTCATCAGAGTTGGGTTGTCTCAACAACTTCTAACCTAGCAACAATGTCTTAGCATATCTTTCAATCTTGGATCTGCATCTCACCTCCCATGAACCATCTTGAAAACCCTCTACAATTTTAGGTCAGATCAACATCTTCTACGCTACAACAAATATCAACTAGGGTTTTGCAAGAAGGAACCCTCAACCTAGATTCACAAATCTAGATCCAGATCTTAACTTGCTCTGATACCACCTGACTCAAGCCAGGCCAGGATGAAGGGCCAAAGGCACACCTTAATCACAACCCCCTTGCAAAGGTCACACACATGGAAGAAAACACACAATCAGGAATAGAGAATAAAGAGAAACTTCATATATTATTCATCAATTGTTTCATACATGTTAGGATGTAAGGCCTTCCTAGTTACAACCAATTACATTCGAAGATCAATACAGAAGTCCTCCAACATGAAAGGATTCAATTCTTTAGATTCTATCTTCTATCTTCTAACTGTTCTACTACTACTGGTCTCCTACCAGCTTTCCCTAAAACTATGAATAACAACTATATTTATACAAGAGGCTACCAAAACAAGTCAGCCTTCAGATCCATCATTGGAGAAAGAAATGACCAGATCTAGGTCTACACACTTCCCAATGATCAATACCAACAATAACTCCATGACAAAAATTCAATGTAGAAGTCGGCCTCAATAGGAAATCAACATAAACCACTTAGCAAACAAGGTTACCGAGTGCCAGGAAATAACTTGGCAAACCAACCAAACAACTCTGTCAAAGAAGGAACTGAGAAACTACCAAACCAACTCGGTCAATGAAGGAACCAAGAAACTACCAAGAAAATAGAACAACTCAAACTTATTTTTGGTGATACAGGATTGATAAGAACCTGAGATGCTCTTGCATCAAAGTGATCAGATGAACTCATGAATATAATTATGCCTTCAAAATAGTGCATGACAGAATTCGGTGTAGATAGGACTCAGTATAGATATGATCATTTGGGAGTGAAATAGAAACTATGTTTAGGACTTAGCATGATAGATTAAGGTTGTAGGGATCATCTAATAATTTTAGGGAACATAAGCTTTTAGAATTTTGGGATTCATCCATAACTAGTTATGTTATGATTAAATAATAAGACTAACAAAACTAAGTATCCCTTCTTATGTCATTTTCCCTCAGTTTCTCAAGAAATTTCCAAAGGAATTGGAAATTAAATTACATATTTGGATACCCTTTTTAGGGCTATAGAATATTGAAAAGATAAATTTTCCCACTTAAGCTTGGTAGGCATGGTTTCACTATGGTGATAAACCTAAAATAGGGCTAACTGGGATCACCTAAAGAAGAAACTAACTTCTAAAGGAGTGGTTCAAGTCTCTAACCACTTGGAGTATTTAGAAGGTCCTAAAACATTTCCAAATCCTGATTTTTATCTTCTTGAACACCTTAGAATAGAGGTTATGTTTCTAATTCCAAGGTTCTACTCGGTAGACACATTGAGATGGCTACCTAGGGCATCAGTCTATCTCCTCCTTCTTGCATGATATATAAATTGGAAACTAAAAACATAAATTACATAATCCCACCTTGAATCTCTCCAAGATCCATGAGTAGACACTCTTGGGAGTTCAAGTTATAGCCATTTCTGACTCAAAACCCTTATTACGAGCTATAGTTAGACCCACTGATACAAAAATTAGGATAACTCTCCACTCACTTCAAGATGTCAAATCACTTGAAAATGAAAGATAACTAGTTAGGAGAGAGCATGTATGTAATACTCTTCACATATGCAACCGTACAAGGTCATATAAAGGTTGGTAATGACAAAAAATTGCTAGAAAAATAGTAAAAACTAATTATTTTCTTCTTCCTCATTGGATACAACACTTTGGCTTTTTTGTTTTTTAAGGAACTCAATGTGTAACTCCAAAGAAATCATCACAATTCCCTTGGGAGAAGTTACACTTGAGCTGAAGGAGAAAAAAAAAATTTCAAAAACTTCCAAAGTGGAAAAAACTTGCAATGATGCAGCTTTTTCATTTTTGACATATGGAGATCTAATGAAAACCTTTTTGGATTTTTCCCACTATTTTTCAAGCACACACCAGAACCTTTGCTAAGAAAAAATTGAATTCATAACTACCTACTTGTCCTAAGTGGCTAAAGGCTCGATGAGCTTATAGGATTTCCACCTAAGCTTTTCAACCACATATGAGGACTTTATGGAAAAATTACACACAACTATTAAAAAGATTCATACACACAAAAATCAAGGCTTCCTATAGTATTCAGTCCTATATGCTATGTGAGAGAATTTAGTGCTCGGTTAATTTTCACCTTGTGTTCTTGCACTAGAGGCACTTCTCATTAGTCTCAAAATAGTTATTTATTAGAATATCCAATAACTTTAATTATATGGATATTCTCAACTAATTATCAACCAATTCAATAACATCTAGGACACCAAAGATGAGAAGTTGATCGCATATAACGCATTGACAAAAGACATCAAAATACACTTTGAGAAGATAATGTTCGATAAAATCCCCAAGATCAGAAATAGGGTAGAATATGTTATGGATGCTATAGGATATTTTTTGGACATGCTACCTTAGGTGACACAATGTGAATTCATGGTCGAACAACTTATGGTCCCTACTTTTAAAGTCCCAAAGTTTGAGGTTGTGTGTGAAATTGTTGGTCCTAATTCCTCTTTGTAACAAGACATTTATGACTATCTCACTATCCAAACCATCCCTCTAGAAATATCCTTTAACCAAAAGAAGTCCTTAAAATACAAGCCTCATGTTACACCATAATTGCCAAAACACTCTATAAATGAAGTCTAGATGGCACACTCTTAATATGTCTCAACTTGGAAGAGGCACAATCAATGATATTAGAAGTACATGAGGGTATTTTTTATGCCTAGTCTAGTGGCTTGACCTTATCCATGAAAATTATATGAATAAGATATTAGTGGCCCACTATAGAGAAATATGCCTTCTCATTTGTTCAAAAATGCAAAAAGTGTCAGATTCATGGCAACCTCATTCATGCACCATCTCAAGAGCTGCAACCACTTACTTTATTGTGGCCTTTCTCATAGTGGGGGTTTGACCTCATTGGTGAGATACACCCATTATCCACCGATGGTCATAAGTACATCATCATGACCACTAAGTATTTTATAAAGTGGGTCAAATAAATTCCAATGACCTATACTATTGGGAAAACATATCTCCAATTTCCTCTTGAACTATATCATAAGTCAGTATGGATTACCACAAACCATTATCACTAATAATTATTCCCCCTTCAAGAAAAAACAAATGAAATAAATTTGTGAAAAATTCCACATCCATTATAGATGTTCTTCATGCTAGTTCCCCGAATGTAATGGTCAAGATGAGGCTACAAAGAAAACAATCATAAAAATCTTGAAAAATGCAGTTAATGAAGCTGGTTGGAATTGAGACCTCCAACTTGACCCTACCTTATGAGAATACCTCACTAGTTTATGTACCTCCATAGGAGCCACTATATATTCATTATCATATGGTACAAAAGATATCTTTCCAATAGAGACCAAGCTCCCTCCACTGCAAGTATCCTTTCAGCATATCATTTCAAAAGCGGAATACCTAGTGTCACAACTAAAGGATCTAGAACTGATAGATGAAGAGATAGAATACACTAACACACTTGCAAGCATATCAACACCATCTCAGAAGAAGTTTAAATAAGAATTTCATACCATGGTGTTTTTAATTGGGTGACTTAGTTCTAATGGAAAATTAGAAAACCAAGTTGAAAGATAAAAGCAAGGAAAATTTGAACCAAACTAGTTAGGTCCTTACCTTATCACAATAGCCTATGGGTCTAGAGAATTGTTAGAAATAGGGAATACTGAGAGGGGGGGGGAATCAGTATTCTACAAACTTTATCTTTTTCCCAATTATGGATATAATAGATTATCTTTATACATGCATAACATAAGAAGCTAAACAACATGCATAGCAATAAAACTAAAGAACTCATAACACATGATTTGTTCTTGAGGAAAGCCTGGCCAAGGGAAAACCCCAGTGGGGATGGTACCCACAAAGATCCACTAATCAAAAGAATCCTATTAAGGATGTTGACCCTGTTAGGAGTCTATTACAAACATATAGCGTATCAGCCCTGATTAAGGGACTATAGGCCTTGTTAGAAGCGTCAACCCTGTTAGGAGTTGGTAGTACAAAATGTGATTACCAGCTAAGCCCACTACCCAAACAAGTAATGTACAATATACACTGATTACAAAAATAGGTCAAGGTACATAACCTTATTCTTCTTGCATCAATATCTCTTCACTGATCTTTCACTATCGCTATTACATATGCTTCATATACTTTGCATCATACTATTACAAATGCTTGCTGCTTATTACTCTTTTTTTAACTCTTTACAGTTACAAATACATATATACCAATAGATTTAACCAAGATTAAAAATCTAAGATGTCATCCCTTTATATTGTTAAGACATTATTTTGATAAACAAAATAATCCCTTAACTCTTTACCAATTCTGCCTTCATATACTGTCCTGTCGGCTTCACACTGTCTTCGGTAAAACTATCATAACTTCTTCCGTACATGCCATACTGACTTGCACTCTGAGATGGTTCATCATTAGTCACCATAGAGTCTATGTTCAAGTGTGTACACACTAAACTCACTCCAGTCAACATCGCAAACAAAAAATGTGTCTGGGTACACTGGTAAAAATATTGTCTCATACTTAGACAAATATGCAATGCACTCTATCATACTTGCTCTCTGACTTGTGCAATCTTCATGTGGATCATATGTTTCCAAAATTACAACATCTATGCAATCAAATCATCCAAATTGCCAACAATCCCCCCCTTTGTCATTGGTGGCAACATATGAGAAAATTGGCTAAGTGTGCAACTCCAAAAATCTCAAAATTGACAAAATTGTGGCCATAGTATAACATATATATACTATCCTTATAAATCCTCAAAAAATCTTATCTATAATGCAATACTCCCCCTAAGAGTATCAACTCTTATCATATATTATCAATTTTTTGCTAAGTATCTCTCCCCCTTTGACAACAATGACAAAATAATGGTAGGGAGGGCTACAAAATTGTATCAAAAAAGAGTTATACCTCAATGTATTTATTGCAAAGCTGGTAGGCTTGCAACACACTGAGTAGTGCGCTCAGTCCATAAGATGTTATTTGACAAGCTTGGAGGTTTTCAAAGTTGAATTTTTGAAAAGATGTCTTAGCTATAAGACAATCTTCTAACTACTCTTCAATAACACTTAACTTCATAGTAACATGCTCTCTCAAAAGAGTATATCTCCTCAACTTCCTTTCTTTCTCATCTTGTAAAATTCTAATTTCATCAAAAAGTTTCCTAACTTTCTTTTCAACATTACTGACCTTCACATTAGGGTTAGATAGAAGGTTTCTTTCATTCAGAATCTCAGCTTCCTTCAATTTTATCTTCTGATCTTCCTCAATTGTCAAAGTCTCTAATTTTGTACACTGTAGTACAAAGTTTTTCCTATCTCCAAATGTTTCCTCAAATCTTTGATATAGATAACAAGAGTACTGATATCATTGCTGATGTACTGACTGATATTCAACAACATTCTAGCCTCATAGTCTGCATGTGCTTTTACTTTTGCAATATCAGCTAGGTTAGTGAACTCATCATCAAAAGTGCTCATCACTTTCTTTGCCTTGTCCATAGGGTCTGCTTCTACAATCTATGTGGTCACAATACTTTTTAGCTTTTTAGTTAGGTCCTTCAGTCATCCTTCTAGACTTTTAACTTTCTTATTCTTCCCAATGATTTTGTTCAAAGATGTGATCAATTCCATCTGATCATCATATCCACTTCTTTTCCCAAATCCTCAAACAAAGATCCAATTTTCTTCTTCTTTCCACTCTTAGGAGTAAGATTGATTTATTCTTTCAAGGGTACAAATGCTTGTACTTCTAATACTTTGGGTTCTTCAACAATAAATTGGGTCAGCTCTGCTTCTGCAATTCTATCTGGTTCATCAAGAGCCGAATTGTCAACAATGTTCTCTAGATTCTTGAATACATTATCATCAATATCCAAGGTGATCCTTTTACCTTCAACATTCATAGATTCTTCTTCAATGTTAATAGCTGGTGGAGAGGGAATATCCTCTTGTTCTTCTTCTATTGCTTGCTCTGCTACAATTGATGTCTCTCCAACAATTTCTGCCATAACTTTAACTATTGCTTGTTTAGTCTCTGCATTCACTTGTTCATATTGTCTTACCATAATCTGAATGGTTCTTATTTTTGTCCTTAAATGGGTGCTAAGGGGCTTCAGAATTTGTTTAAGATGCTCATCATCTCTTACATCACATAGTGTCTTCACAAGATTCTCTCTAATAGATTTGTCTTCTTCTTGTGCTCTCATCTTCCTGTTAGCAAGTTTCTGCAATAAGTCATCAAGTATCTTTCCTTGAATAGAGTCAAAACTCTTATTAGCTAGAATCAAATGCTTGACCACTACATTTTCAAGATTCAATTTATCAGAATAGTCATAGAGGTCATAGTATTTGTTCATTTTAGTGAAGTCTCCATCTTTTATAATTTCTTCATTCAGTCTTTCAACTCTAGGTTTCCATGCTTTCTTCTTCACAGAAGTGTCATCATCTTTAATTTTTGCAATTTTCGTAGGTACTGGTGGCACCAAATTTTTCTGCCTCTTACCAGTTCCAATAGCAATTTCTTTCACTCTCTTTCTTGGTGTGGAGGAAGTAGATCTAGTAGACTTTCTTGCTACTTGTTCCTTCTCAAGTTCCTCTACTTTCACCTTGACTGGTGTTGCACTAGATGATAAGGGAGGTACAGATAAAATCTCTTTCTATCCAATATCTCTAATTGCTACTGCTATCTTCTTTGCCACTAAGAATTCTCTCTCTATCAATCCTGTATCCTTTAATATTTTCTTAATAGTGTTGTCAACTCTTTTCTTAGGCTGTTTCTCCTCAAGTATAGCCTTTGCAGAGTTAAAATTTTCTTCAAAAGCTCCAAATCTATTACTGTGAGTGTCAATGTTACACTTAAGTAGCCTGTTCACATATTCTTCTATCTCTATTTTAGATATTTCATAGCCAAGAGGGTCTATGAACTCAATTCTAGGTTCAACTACTTCAATGTATGTAAAGTCAGTGTCAACCATAAAACATATTTCATTCTTGTATTTCTCCACAAGAGACTATGGAATCCTTGATCTGCTAGACACAATATTCTAAAATGTCTTAATAACAAGTACTGCACTCTCATTAACACTATCAATAACATGCTTTTTGTATACTACATTAATCCTTTCCATTGTATTTAGTCCATCATTCCAATCATTTCCTATGGTGTAAGGAAATCTCCTCAAAAGATGAAAAAACATGTAAGTGATCAAAGATGAAAATCTAAATTGTGCATACTTTGTCTTCTTAATCTTCTCCAAGTTCTCAAACAGTTTAATTCTTAGAATTTCACACATATCAATTGGGACTTTGTCAACACACATCAAATAAGTTATGTGTACCATTCCAGCTGCCATGTCATCTTCTCTTGAATTTGCACAAAACTTGGTTGTTAGGATCTTGCATAGGTATCTAACATCAGGTTGTTTGACCTTACTAATTATAATTCCTCTACCATTATAGGATGAATTAGTGTTATCAATTACTATCTTTCTCATGTTCTTCTCATTTAAAGGAATGGCTCCAGATTTAGATAGTCCAGTGACTTCATGAATCAAATCAATTGTAATGTCTATCACTCTATCTTCTAGCCAAAACTTCCCATTATGAATTTTGCTAAGGATTATCTAGTGACTTCATGAATCAAATTAGTTTTAATGCCTATCACTCTATCTTCTAGCCAAAACTTCCCATTATGAATTTTTCTAAGGATTATCTTAGTGCATTCTTCATTATCAAACTCATACTGCAATGCATACTTAACAATCTCATTGTCTTTCAAATGATCATATCCTTGTTTCAATGACATGTCCTAGTTGTAAATCTTCTCATACTCACTTGTAAAATCACTATCACTGATGGTTTCTAACTTGCATCCTAGATAACTTCTTACATTCTCTAAATGCAAAAATCCATCTGGTACAGATAATAAAGCTAACTTAGGGTCTTCTTCTAGAGGCTCAACTGGTTCCCTCTTCATTCTAGGTCTATTTTTATCTCTGATATTGTGAATTAAAGATACATCCATGATTACTTCAAATTCCTTTTACTGATTCACAGATCTGTCAAGTAAAATACCTCAAATTCATGATTTTAGGGCTTGCATAGATTCGGCGCTCAAATCCTTCACCAAATCATTGTAAAAAGATTCCAATCATTGCTCTTTGATCTCTTTAACACTTGTGTTCACTTTGATGATCAAATAACACTGATCATAATCTTTTATTACTTCAATCTCACTTAGTTCTGACATCACATTCAATTATTTTTCCGCTTCTTTCCAAAAAGTTGTTTCTGCTATCCTGCAAAACTTAAAACTTCTTGTGATCTCGTGAAACATAATAGTTTTCTTTACGCTCTTAACCATAGCATTATAATATCATAAAATACCTTCCATTAATTGTGCAAGACTTAATTCATCATAAATCTGCTTCTGCACTAATCTAAGTTCCTAATCTACTATAATTTTCATAAATTAAGTGCTTTGAGATAGGTCAGGTCAGGATTCATTCTTACCACTTGATACTTCACCTTTCTGATTTTCTTCAATGTTGAATATGTCTCCTTGATCTGTTCTTTTAACAAACTTCACTTCATCTGTATTGCTACAGCAACCTTTCTATCTATTACCTGCATCTTCATTTCTTCTTTCATGATTTCTAGGGTTAGGGTTGGATGAAAAACTCCATTGTTCATTCTGCAAAACCTTGTTGTATGTCCAATTTTGTTGCATATCTGACAAACAATTCCATTGCTTCCATATCTTGGTCCAAGTGGATTAATCTATGATCTGCAATTTATAGCAATGTGTCCAACCTTGTTGCATCTATAACATATTACTCCATTTCTTCTGTTCATATCTTTAGTAGGTTTCTTATCTGCATTGTTAGTATTCCTAAACATTATACTATTATTATTATTCTCAATATATTTAGGTTTCCTACATTAAATAGCTCTATGTCCAAATCCATGACAGTTATAACAATAACCATTAAGAGGTTTAAATTTCTTACCTATGCAATCTCTCTTCATATGACCAATAGTATTACAAGAAAAACATCTACCTTTGAATTCTCTTTTTATACCTTTGGATGATTCTTCTTCTTTAGGGGTATCTTTAGATTTGTTGATCTCATCAAACTTCTTTTCATCTAAGCTTTCAGATACTTTCAGATCTGGTTCCTTGCTTTCATCATTTTCTTTAAGAGTGTTAAATCCAAGACCAGTCTTATCATAGAATGGTTTCTGAAAAGATGCTTGTGTATCAATCTTCTCACTAGTTGAATATAGCCTTTCAAGTTGTTTCTTGGATTGAGCCAGTTTGCCTTTCACAATCTTGTTGTATTTCTCAAGTTCAGCATACTACACATTGACTTTCTCAAGTTCAGATGTTACATTTCCAAGTTTAGATTTCAGTCCTTCATTTTTAGTTTTTAGACTTTCATTCTTAGATTTTAGATTTTCTTCATTCTTTCCATTTCCATCTTTCAAACTAAGCTTCAAATTTTATATCTTCAATTCATGCTTAAGGATCTCATTTTCTTTTTCCAAATTGTCATCATAATCTTCAATAAGAACTTCGGATTTCTTTTCAGATATCAGATCTTCTAATTTTTTTTTCAATTCCTTAATGAGGTTCTTTGCATCATCATATTTTCCTTTTAGAGTGTCTCTTTCATCAGTAAGCATATCAATCTGTTCAAGAGCTTCTTCAAGATTCTTCTGTAGTTGATCCATATCCATAGAGATCTTACTCAAGCTACTAGGCTTTCCTTGAATGATTCTTTTCCAAGTAACTAATATCTAATACCAATTGTTAGAAATAGGGAATACTGAGAGAGGGGGGGAATCAGTATTCTACAAACTTTATCTTTTGCCCAATTATGGATATAACAGATTATCTTTATACATGCATAACATAAGAAGCTAAACAACATGCATAGCAATAAAACTAAAGAACTCATAACACATGATTTGTCCTCAAGGAAACCCCGGCCAAGGGAAAACCCCAGTGGGGATGGTACCCACAAAGATCCACTAATGAAAAGTATCTTATTAAGGATGTTGACCCTGTTAGGAGTCTATTACAAACATATAGTGTATTAGTCCTGATTAAGGGACTATAGGCCTTGTTAGAAGCCTCAACCCTGTTAGGAGTTGGTAGTACAAAATGTGATTACCAGCTGAGCCCACTACCCAAACAAGTAATGTGCAATATATATTGATTAAAAAAATAGGTCAAGGTACATAACTTTATTCTACTTGCATCAATATCTCTTCGCCAATCTTTCACTATCACTATTACATATGCTTCATATACTTCGCATCATACTATTACAAATGCTTGCTAGTTATTACTCTTTTTTTTACTCTTTACAATTAAAAATACATATATACCAATAGATTTAACCAAGAGTAAACATCTAATATTTCATCCCTTTATATTGTTAAGACATTATTTTGATAAACAAAATAATCCCTTAACTCTTTACCAATTCTGCCTTCATATACTATCTTGTCAGCTTCACACTGTCTTCGGTAAAACTATCATAACTTCTTTCGTATATGCCATATTGACTTGTGCTCTAAGATGGGTCATCATTAGTCACCATAGAGTCTATGTTCAAGTGTGCAAGCACTGAACTCACTCCAGTCAACATCACAAACAAAAATTGTGTCTGGGTAGATTGGTAAAAATACTATCTCATACTTGGACAAATATGCAATGCACTCTGTCATACTTGCTCTCTGACTTGTGTGATCTTCAGGTGGACCATATGTTTCCATAATGACAACATCTATGCAATCAACTTAGCCAAATTGCCAACAAGCATATCATATGTCCACATCGGAGGGAGATCTTCTATAAGACCCCATCAATATCTTACATTTTCACAACTTCTATACATAGTTCAAAGAGTAGTCTCAGCTTTAAAATGTCAAAAAATACAAAAAAAATCAAAATACAAAAAAAATGCTACCTTAGCAAAAAACTAGCAATCAAGTGTCTCCCATGACACAATAATAGAAAGAATAGAGAAAAAAATATTTCTATAGTGAAAACCAGTTCGGTGGTGCCTTCGGCAAGTACCATGGTGAAAATCATGCAATCTGACACCATGCATAAGAATCATGCTCCATCATCTATCATTTCTCCAACCTGATATCACAAGTCATTTACACCTCATTCTCCATAATTAAATTATTGGTCATCACCATCATGGCTTGAAATTTCTTAGTCATCTTTTTCTTACCATATCTCATCACATTTTGCACCAAGTCAGTCCATAATGGTCATTCCACAATAAGATGCCATTTTTGTCCTAACTGGGGGCACACAATGTCATGATTCATAAAGTCTTGAAAAATACCAAAAAGATTAAGAAAAAATCAAAACAAAACAAAAATTGCAAAAGATCTTCAAAAGATCTAAAAATAATGAGAAACCATAAAAGCAACAAAAACATTTGCAAAAGACCTTCAAAAGATCCAAAAATATCGAGAAAACACCAAAATAATAAAAACATTTGCAAAAGACCTTCAAAAGATTTAAAAATATTGCAAAAACATAAAAAATTCATCTAGGGAAACCATGTTCAAGGTGTCCATGATAAGGGCCTTCACTTCTGTAATATGCCACACATACCTCAACTCCAAACATACAAACCCTATGGGGGACCAAAAACATTTGCAAAAAGATCCAAAAATTTGTCAACAAAAAATCTTGCAATAAATCTCCCTTGTACATAAACCAATTCTTTGGCATTTTGAAAACAAGCATTGAACATTGACATAAAATGCATCTACTCTTCACCCCAAGTCAAGACAATCATAACTAGTCAACGGATCCTTAGCTACACTGCATAAACTATCTCATCTATCAACTAGTCCCTATTGGAAAGTTGACTATACTGATATATATGACTATGATTTAGTGTTTTCATTATGGAAACAAAGTCATATGATGTTATGGAGTCAGTGCAAGCAGTTAGAACATCATAATTTGGTTAAGTATGGAAGACTAGATAGTTAACAGAGCACCAAGTGAATAGAGCATCAACGCACGTCATCCAAGTTATGGAATGCACCCTTGAAGATAAGCTTGTTGATATGTAGTCATGCTAAGTCTAAAAGAGCATGATTAGTTGATTCAATATGATGAAGATATAGTCAGTTGAAGTGACATGAACAGTAAGTGGTAGAGCATAACAGAGCCTGGAGCTGACTGTTGGTATTTTGATTAGCGGTTATAATATTGTTTTGTAAAGGCTATGCGCCTATTGTATTTAGGTTATAGACATGTTAATAACTTTTTTTGTAAACACGCTTGAGCCAATTCACTTGGAAGCATTGTATGTAATAGGTTGAAGGCCGACCTAGTTAATATTTTTGTTTGTGCATATAAATAAGACATGCGCCTTTATAATTAAGTATGGCAGTTGAATAGAAAGTCAATGAGAGCAAAGCAGCTTGGTATGTGAAGATAAGATAGAATGTTGTAGTTCTTTACAAGAGGCTAAAGCATCAATGCACAAAAGGAATTGATCAGACAAGCAGTGTCACAGCAACCGTTCACCTTGTAGATATAGTGTGTATCTGAGATCCAAAAGGTTTTAGCCTTCACCCACTTGAGAAGTGAGCTCTAGGATAGTGTGTCACCACCCCTAATAGGGTTAATTATAAAAGACTCCTAATAGGGTCTGACCCTTGACCAAGTCACTATACTAAAATCATTGTAAAGATCAACTCCTAATAGGGTTGCAAGATCTTCTAACAGAGATCATAAAACACTAGTGTAGTTCTTAGTGGGTGTCAATTCCCACTAGGGTTTTTACCTATTTGGGTTTCCTCGTAATCATCTTTGGTGTTATGTGTTATGGTTGTTTATCTTTCTTACATTAATATTCATTTTAGTACTTAAGAAATTAAGTTGAAGTTCAAGATATTAGAAAAAGTAATAATATATAGAACATTGATTCACTTCCCCTCTCAGTGTTCCCATTCCTAACAATTGGTATCAAAGCGCTGGTCCTCTGAAGATAAGTTTAACCACTTGAGGAGATCATGGATAAGGGAGAAATGAAACATCTGAAAAAGAATCTTGAAGTAGCTCTTGAAGACCTTGACAGATCTGAAAAAGAAATTGAAGAACTAAAAGAAAAGGTTAGTGATTCTCATACAATCATAAAAAAACTAAGAAAAGATTTGAAAGACTGTTCCATAAGTGATTTGGGAAAATTGTTAAAAAGTTAAATGAGGAAAACACATCTCTGAAAGATCAGATTAAAGAATTGGATGAAAAGTTACTTAATAATCAAGAAGCCTATGAAGAGAAGGTCAAAGAGAACAAGCAGTTGGATGAAGAACTAAGGCAAGAAAACATGAAAATTTTGGAATTAGAAAATATCAAGAAGCAAGTGAAATCTGAATTCACTGAAGCAAAGAATCATATTCACAAATTGCACATAAGAAAGGATCTAATAGAGTCATAGTTTTATGCATAGGAGGTTGAAGGAGACACCAGTGGTATTGGATTCAATGAAGCACAAAATCAAATCAATGACATGCAAGCAAGAAAGAAAGCATCAGAAGAATCTACAGAAGCTAAGAAGATGGGAAATCATACGGAAGCTGAATTTGAACCACCTAAGGATGAATGCAATCTAGTAAACAATACTTGTTATGATTGTAAAAAGCATGGACACGTAGCAAGAGATTGTAAAGAGGTAAGACCATTCAATGGTTACTGTTATTCATGAAATAAGTTTGGTCAAAGAGCTATGAATTGTAGATCAAATCAAAATTAGAAAAATTAGAGAAGAAATCCATAATAGAATGTAAGAAATTTTTAGAACATTACATGTCAGATATGCAATTATATTGGTCACATAGCCAGATAGTGTAGTATGGTAACCCACATGAATGTGCCGATGAATATCAGGCCTCCAATCATTTTTCACTCATGTAACAAGGCTAGACACATCTTTAGGTTTTGTAGAAAAAAAGTGCAAAGACATGAAATCCCTAAAAAGTTAGAAGGATCAATATTGGATGAAGTAGGAGAAGTCAAGTTTGTGCAAGCTACAAAGGATGCGAGCTTGATTTGTAAGGAAGAAAAGAAGGATAATATTGATGAAATAGTTGAGGATGCATCTGTTAGGAATAGTCCCAAGAGATAACTGAGAGGGGGGGGGGGGTGAATCAGTTATCTACAAGATTCAATTCTTTATCCAATTAAGTATACTTAAACATAAAGCATAAACACAATGAAAGAACACATGAACACAACACTAATATTTTGGTTATGAGGAAACCCAGATAGGTAAAAACCCTGGTGGGACTTGATACCCACTAATATTTTGTACTAGTGTATAATGATCCTTGTTAGAAGATCCTTTACCCTGTTAGGAGTATCTTTACAATATATTAAGTACAGTAGACCCGGTCAAGGGTCAGACCCTGTTAGGAGTCTTTTACAATTTTCCTTGTTAGGGGAGAGGACACACTATTGGAGAGCTCATTGCTCAAATGGGTGAAGGCTACAACCTTTTGAATAATAGATACACACTATATCTGGATCTTGGTGAACTGCGCTTTGACCTATTTTCTAGATCAGTTCCAATGAATAGCACAAGCACTTTACTTGGTCACATAGACCTTCTTCTAATGGCTCAACACTTCACACACTCTACTCTCCTCTTCTTAATCAACCATGAACCACACTTTAGAAATCACAAATAACTACCTATAAATATCTTTCCTCCAAATGATATAATCAAGTTGGCCTATTAGAACCATCTTGAAATCATATTAGAGAAACAATAACAAACTCCAATAAATATTCTATCAGCTCTACTATGCACGCAACACATCCTAGGACATGTTCAATAAGATAATTGTAGATGCACGCTACACACTGTCGGCTCTACCAAAACAACTAGAAATTTCTCTATAAGCTGAATTAAATCACATGCTCTTAACCAAAAATCAATAACACTTCTACCAGATTAACTCCAAGGGTGCATACCCTCAAGATAGGTGCAACTCAAGAACCAATAAAATCTCTGTCAACTCTTCTGAACAAACATAGGAAACTATAGCTGGTGAATAGCGACTTTATAACTTCACTTCTACTCATCAACAGACTATGTGTCCATAACTAAAACATCACTAACATGTCTTCAACAAAAATCCAAGCGCGCAAGGCTCCATGATAACTGTATGGACAACCATACACAGAACACTATTTGTAACTCTGTCAAGAACACTACTGACACCAGCTACTATATAACTATTTGTACTAACAGTTAACCTCTATGCCCCTGATATCATGCTGATATCATGTCCATGCTACATATACTACAAGCTTACTGCATAAGACTTCCATGCATGCTACTTTCCATATGTTTTCATCAATGACAAACATACAGTCAATACTGGCCTGTTGGCAAATCTCCAACAATCTCCCCCTTTGGCATTGATGGCAACATGTGGAATGAAAAACCACCACCAACCCAAATGAATATTTATTTTATAACATTCTCCATTTCATCTTCAAAACTCCCCCAAAGATGAATCCTCCATTCATTGTAATATTTTCTAATATTCTCCATTTCCTCAACTGTACTGTTGTCATAACTGAATGTTGTTCCCCCTTAGTATATTACTCCTCCTTTCTTCTATTTTTCATGACTCTATATATTACTCCACCTTTGACATCAATGGCAAAGGGTGCCATTCATTTTAAGCACTGGTACTAATCCTCAGGTAGATTAGTCAACCTTCCACCAGTCCCTAAGGACTAATGCCTTTCCTTCTTTCTTCTAAAAAGAATCAGGTAAGGGAATGACTCCCAACTTCTCCCGAAGATACTTAAAAGTATCCTTACGCAAGGGCTTTGTGAATATATCTGCCAACTAATCTTTAATTAGTACTCACATAGTCCAACTTGACTTCTTTCTCTACCACTTTCTCTCTTAGGAAGTGATACTTGATCTCAATGTGCTTTGTCTTTGCATGCATCACAGGGTTCTTTGACATATTGATAGTGCTAGTGTTATGACAGTGAATAACAATAGGATAATCAATTTGAATTCCAAAATCCTTTATCATCTACTTGATCCAAACAATTGTAGAACAATTTAAGGCTACTGCAACATACTTCACTTCTATTGTTGACTGAGAAATACAATTTTGTTTCTTGCTTGTCCAAGTGACAAGTCTATCACTAAGAAACACTGCTCCACTTGATGTACTCTTTATGTCATCAACACATCCTACCCAATTTGCATTAGTGTACACATGAAGCTCAACATTTTCTGAATTAGGATACCACAGACCATAATCTATAGTGCCTTGTAAGTATCTAAATATTCTTTTTACTGCCATGAGGTGACTTTGTTTAGGTTATGCTGCAAATCTTCCAACTATGCCAACTGCATTGGAAATGTCAGGTCTAGTCTGAGTAAGATATATGAGTTTAACAATCATAAAATTATACAATGTTATATCTCCTACTGGTGAGTCATCTTCTTTTGTAAGCTTGCATCCAGTGATCATAGGGGTTCCTACTAGCTTGCAATCATCCATCTTGAATTTCTTCAGTATCTCTTTCACATACTTTGATTGATTAATGAAAATTCCTTTTCCTATTTGCTACACATATAGTCCCAAAAATTATTTGATAGGACCAATCATACTCATCTCAAATTCATTCTACATTTCTTTGGCAAATTCAGCACTAAGTTTGTCATTACCTCCAAAGATAATGTCATCAAAAAATATAGCTAGAAGTAGTAAACCTTCAGATGTCTCTCTAATGAATAGATTACAATCTGGTGCTCCTTTCTTGAATCCAATATTTGTTAAGTATCCATCTAGTCTCTCATACCATGCTCTAGGGGATTTCTTAATTCCATAGAGGGCCTTCTTAAATCTACATACCATATCAGGTCTATCTGATAAGGTGAATCCTTTTGGCTGCTCAATGTATACTTCTTCTTTCAAGTCTCCATTTAGAAATGTTGACTTGACATCCATGTGATAAACTTTGAAGTTTTTGACTATAGCATAGGCTAGAAACAACCTAATAGCTTCTAATTTTCTCACAGGTGCAAATGTGTCTGAATAATCAATGCCTTCTCTTTGCTCATATCCCTTACATACTAATCTTTCTTTATTTCTTACTACTATACCATCTTCATTCATCTTATTTCTGAATATCCACTTTGTTCCAATCACATTCTTATCACTAGGTCTTGGGACAAGTTCCCAAGTGTCATTCTTAATAATCTGATCAAATTCTTCTTTCATAGCATCATGCCAATCTGAATCATTACAAGAATCTTCAACACTTAAAGGTTCAATCTTAGATAGTAAATATACCACTTCACTGCTAGCTGAGTTCTTTGCTTGGGACCTTGTTAATACTTTGCCACTCTGATCTCCAATGATGTCTACCTTTGAATGATTTATTGATGTAAACTTTGGAACTTTAGGTGATGCTAACTAATCAGCTTTAGGAGCATTTTCTTCACTTGTCTCAGGGTCATTGAATAACACATCAATACTATCAAACATTTCTTCAATAATTGTCTCACTAGTGGAAGGTCTAGGTTCTTCTTCAATCATGGGTGAGTAGTCATGATATCTTTCTTGAATCATAAACTTTTCATCAATCTTTACATGAGAACTTTCTATGATCTTTTTCAATCTTAAATTGAAACATTTATAAGCTTTAATTTTAGTAGAGTAACCAAGAAAAATACCTTCATCACTTCTTGCATCAAACTTTCCTACTACTTCATCCCTCTTGATATAGCACTTTCTTCCAAAGATTCTGAAGTATTTTACCGTGGGAACATTACCAAACCATAGCTCATATGGTGTTTTTCCAGTGCCTGGCCTCAATTGAATTCTATTGATGGTATAAACTATTGTATTGACTGCATCTCTCCAATAGGTGTGTGAAACTTTTCCTTCTATCATAATGGTGCACACTATATCAAGAATGATCCTATTCCTTCTCTCTACAATTCCATTCTACTGAGGGGTTCTAGGTCCACTTAACTATCTCTTTATGCCATGTTCTTTGCAGTACTCATAGAATCTATCAGAGGTGAATTCTCCTTCTCTATCCAATCTCAAACTTTTTATCTTTAGTCCAAATTCATTCTCAACCTTAGCTTTGAATATTTTGAATTTCTCAAATGCTTCTGACTTGTCTTTCAAGAACACAACCCACATCATCCTAGTATAATCATCAACAAATAAAATAAAATACCTTTCACCATAGTATGATCTTGTTTGAGTTGGACCACATAGGTCTATATGAATAAGATCCAACTTGTTCTCTGCTGAATTCTACTTGCTCCTGAATAAATTTCTCACATGCTTCCCCGTCACATATTCCCTGCATATAGTATTAATTGGCTTTGCTATGCTAGGTAGATCTCTTACTTCCTTAACATTGCTTATCTTTACTATGTTATCAAAATTGATATGACATAGTCTTTTATGCCATAACCAACTATCATCAACTTTAGCAAAAAAACAACTTGCTTCTAAATTGAGTTGAAAAACATTACCTCTTGTCTTTGAACCTAATGCAATCATAACACCATCCTTTTTGTTGATGATGCATTTTTCATCTTTGAACTCCAACTGATATCCTTTTCCAAGTAACTATCCAACATGGAGAAGGTTATGTTTCAAACCATCAACACAAAGAACATCATCTGTACTATTCTTTCCATCCAAAGTGATGGCTCCTCTACCAACTATAGGTTTAGGAGTGTTGTCTCCAAATCTGACCATACCACCATTGTATTTGTCCAAATGAACAAACCTTCCTTTATCACCTGTCATGTGATGTGAACAACCACTGTCTATAATCCAGTCTATCCTTATGTCAGCTTGTAAAATCAATGCTAGCTCTTGATTCTCTTTCTTATCTCCATGAACTGTCTTGTTATTCATTTTGTCTATAATAGTAATGAATTCAATTTCTTCTTCACCAGATTCTTCATCTGAAACTCCATCTCCAGCATAGTAGCATTCCTTAGAATACTTAGGCTTGTAATCCTTTTTGAACTTTCTAGCTCTAGTGGGGGACTTAGATCCAAAATGACCGATCTTATTACATGAAAAGCACTTAAAAGGTAGTTGACCTTCATATTTTCCTTTTCCTTTCTTTTCTCTTTTGGAAATCATAGCAATAAAATCATCTAATGTTTTCTCTTCATCATCATCATCAAAATTACCATAAGTGTTTGTAGATTTCTTACCATGAATTGTTGCTTTGAAGGCTATCTCACTCTTTGGTTCTGTCTTCAATCTTGAAATCTCAAAAGCTGAGATTTTGTTGATCAAGGTTTCTCTCTTGAAATTTGATGTAAGCTGCATGGTCTCATCAAGGATGTTGATCTTGCTTTCATATTTTGGAGTAAGAGTTGTCATTAATTTATCCATAATGTCCTCCTCTGAAATCTCTCCACCATTGTTCCTGATTCCAGCAACTGCTTCATTGATCCATTGATTGTAAGCTCTGATGTTTTCTTTATGTAGCATCTCTAATGCATTGTACCTTTTCTTCCATGTCTTTTTGTGTGCATCCTTTGCTTGTTTGTCTCCTTCAAATATGTCTTCTAGGTGCTTCCATATTTTATGGGTTGTATCTATCTTTTTTACTTCTAAAAATTAACCATCAGATAGGTCCCTGATAAGGGCTTCTTTAGAAATAGCATTATAATGAAACAATTCCTTTTGTGCATCAGTAGTATCATCTTTTGCAAGGTCTTCTAAAGTAGGAATATTGGCTGCTTTGATAGTTACATTAAAAACTTCAAAAGCAATGCACTGCAAATGAGTCACCATCTTGTTCTTCCAATCAAGATAATTCTCTCCATCGAACTTTGAAGTATGCCATCTAATCAACCTCAAGCTATTAAAATTTCTCTCCGAGGCACTTGGCTCTGATACCGATTGTTAGGAATAGTCCAAAGAGATAACTGAGAGAGGGGGGCTGAATCAGTTATCTACAAGATTCAATTCTTTATCCAATTAAGTATACTTAAACATAAAGCATAAACACAATGAAAAAACACATGAACACAACACCAATATTTTGGTTATGGGGAAACCCAAATGTAAAAACCCCGGTGGGACTTGATACCCACTAATATTTTGTACTAGTGTATAATGATCCTTGTTAGAAGATCCTTTACCTTGTTAGGAGTAGCTTTATAATATATTAAGTATAGTAGACCTGGTCAAGGGTCAGACCTTGTTAGGATTCTTTTACAATTGTCCCCTGTTAGGGGAGAGGATGCACTGTCGGAGAGCTCATTGCTCAAATGGGCGAAGGCTACAACCTTCTGAATAACAGATACACACTATATCTAGATCTTGGTGAACTAAAGTTTGACCTATTGTCTGGATTAGTTCCAATGAATAGCACAAGTGCTTTACTTGGTCACATAGACCTTCTTCTGATGGCTCAACACTTCACACACTCTACTCTGCTCTTCTTAATCAACCATGAACCACACTTCAGCAATCACAAATGACTGCCTATAAATATCTTTCCTCCAAATGATATAATCAAGTTGGCCTATTAGAACCATCTTGAAATCATATTAGAGAAACCATAACAAACTCCAATAAACATTATGTCATCTCTACTATGTACGCAACACATTCTAGGACCTATTCAATAAGATAACTGTAGACGCATGCTACACACTGTCGACTCTACCAAAACAACTAGAACTTTCTCTGTAAGTTGAATTAACTCATGTGCTCTTAATCAAACATCAATAACACTTCTCCAAGATTAACTCCAAGGGTGCATACCCTCAAGATAGGCACAACTCAAGAACCAATAAAATCTATGTCGACTCTTTTGAACAAACACAAGAAACTGCTGCTGGCGAATAGCGACTGCATAACTTCACTTCTACTCATCAACAAACTATGCATCCATAACTAAAACATCAATAACATGTCTTCAACATAAATCCAAGCATCTAAGGCTCCATGATAACTATACAGACAACCATACACAGAACACTATCTGTAACTCTTTCAGGAACACTGCTGACACCAGCTGCTATATAATTGTCTGTACTAATAGTTAACCTTTGCACCCATGATATCATGCTGATATCATGTCCATGCTACATATACTAAAATATTACTGCATAAGACTTCCACGCATGCTAATTTCCATAAGTTGTCATCAATGACAAACATACAGTCAGTACTGGCTTGCTGGAAAATCTCCAACAGCATCTACAATGGACACACCTCTTATTTATGGTTAAAATGACCGTTATGGTCATAGGGCGATCTAGATTAGCTTTAGAACCCTACAAGGCTGGTATAAACCCTCAAAGTATGCACCTTTGACTACAACTATTTGGTGACTATGTGAAGTAGTATGCAAGAGCGCACTGCCTAATTGTTAGCAGAAATAAAGAACAAAATTCTTATTTGCATTCTATGTTTATGCGGCAAGTATTAATGGAGAAAATCTACTTTATAGTCACCAGAGATTCAATGATCACTCATTGGAAATCAAGATTAAGCATTTGGAGATTAGAGGAGAACTAGAAATTGAGTTGAGAAGTGTTGCAATTGAATTTATCAGCGAAGATGATAGATTGATTGTTGGAAGCCCTAGTTCAGACGTGATGATCCAGAAACCCTTGGAAACCTCTGTGAAGTGATAAATCAAGTAAGTCATGGCTGCACCAATTTTTTTTGATGTTTTTGAAAGGAAAAGATATGTGTTTAAGAAGCTTCCTTTCAAATCCACCCTAGATGACCTAGAAGGAGCCTCTTCTAGAACCCCAATGGGCATTATGCACGTAGAAGACATACATGCATATGTGTATTGCAAAAAGGAACCGGTTGGTTTGGACAGAATTAGGTCACACCTTGAGTCAATGATGAATTCTGATAAAACATTCATGGATGAGTTTAGACACCTTGAGAATCACCCTATCATCGAATATGATACTGCCTATGAATTATATGAATCTAAATGGATTAAGATCCTATTGAGTAGAATTCATGATGACTTATTTTGGATAGGTGAAGTTCCAATTAGAATCATTTTTTATCTCATTTATGAGATGACATGACTATCAAATAAAAATTCCATTCTTCCAGTTGGTAAGGATGTCAAAAAATTGGTTGAGAAAGCTTGTAAGTCATGGAGTGACAAGCGTGGTATGACCATAGAGCCAATTGGGGAGAAATACATTAAGTTATTGGCTATGATTCTTGGTTATAGATTTTAGCATGCAAATAGGGTCAATAGTGTGTCGACATCCACTCTTCTTGTAGCCATCAAAATTGTAAAGGAGAATGGGGAATTCAACTTGTGTGAGATCTTTTGCGCATAGTTAATTGACAACATAAGTGCAATCAAACATGACAAGAGAAAAATATTCAAACATAACTTGTATGGAAGCTGTTGAGCCTAGAACTAAGTGGATTCATCCACTTGGTTATGAAGTCAAAGAACATGTTTTGGAAGCACATGCACAACTTCTACTATCAGCGCCCAAGGATCCCAATGAGCCTAGATGGGGAACATATGACAAGAAAACTAGACAGGTAGATGCAGTCCTAAACAGTGCAGTGACAAGGAGGAAAGCCTCTAAAATCACATCAAAGATACTTAAGATTCATGGTGTCACTTAGGATAACCTAGATAAAGCTAGAGAAGCTAAAATAGCTATGAAAATTGAGAGCACATCCGCTGTGGAAGCCAAGATAGAGAAGACTGATGAATCTAAGATGAAGAAAGTAAAAATTGAGAAAACTGATGATCCAAAGGAAAAGGAGAGTAAGACAGATGATGTCAATCCTACGCCCTTAGACACAATTGACTTGGATTCCACTGAAGCATCTCCTAAGATTCCTAAGAGGAAGATGCAAAAAACTACAAGCCATCCATCAACAAGAGCCACAAGAAGCAGAGGCAAAAATGTGCAACCACCTCCCGAGGTAGGATTCTTACCAAGTTTACAAGTGTTGAGATTTAGAGTAGTAGATGAAGGTAGACTTGATCAGATATCTAAGTTTTATGATAGAGATTGACAAGTCTGAGATCCATGATATGTTGATCAAACATATGATTAAATTCAAGAAGATTGTGCTAGAACTAAAGACATTGATTCTAGATAAAATTTGGGATATTCTTGACACATTGAAAAGACAAGCTACTGAAGAAGACTTCAGAATCAGAGAAAAGACATTGGATGACAATCTTTCAGTCTGCTTAGTTGAAGAAAAGATCTTATTAATGGACTTAGTAAAGATGCACCTTAGAACTAAGATGAGAACATTACATATTACAAATAAGGATTATGAATTGATTTCCAAGGAGACAAAAAAAGCCTTTGAGAAGGTTTTCCTAGAACAATGCATGTAACCAACATCTGTGCCCACAACTCAAGCACCTATTGAGCAAGCCAAATTAGCTGAGGGTATAAATGCACCTATGACAGGTCCACTAGACTCAACACCCACAATGACAACACCCACAAAGGAAATGATATTTGTGCCCATGGTTGAAACAAAGAAAGATGCTATCATGAAAGATAACATTGAGATATCTGTGGTGGCCACATATAAGAACTTGGATAAGTTCGAAGAAGCATTTGTGAGCACCAAGGAAGCATAAATTCTATGTGGTGATATTAATTCACCTATGCAGCAACAAGAAGTATAGATAGATAGAAGACATAACAAGACATGGATATATAGAGGAGAAGGAAGAAGAAAAAGAGGAAGAGGATACATAAAAGAAAGATGAACATGTGATTGCAAAAACTAAGGTAATGGATGTCAGTCAAAGTTCACTCCTTACCCCAAAACCATCAATATCATTTTTGTCAAGTTTAACTCCTAACACTACTAGTTTAGACTCATGGGGAGAAGAAGACCTAATCAAGATCAGTGTACTTGCAATGGAAAAATCAAAGGATAAATAGGTTATGAGGAATTCACTATTTGTTGAGTTAGTCAAAATTTTGAATAACTTATTACCTTTAGACAAAAAAGTGTCAAGCATACACTTAGTAGATGATGTCATCTCCATTATGACATGTTTCAAAGAAAACTTTTCTAGCCTTGAAGAATCTACATCCAAGGTGGTAGAAGAGAAATATCATAAGAAGAGATTGAGTGAACTAGTAGGGAACTTTGCACTTGACCTTAGCTCTTTGAAGGCTGGTCAAGCTTTGTTAAAACAATTTGCAGCTAAAGGAAGAAAAATCATAGCAGATTGTATGAATAAGGATAAGTTGACTGCAGATCTCTATAAGAAAATTCAAGAAGCAGAAGCTACGATAGACATAGTGAGGAGATTAGTAGAAGATCCCTCTACAAATGTAAATATGTGTAACAATGTGTGCCAAGGACAAGTAGAAAAAATAGAAAAGGAAGAGAAAGAAATGTCCAAGATAAGGGCAAGGCAAACACAACCAAGAAATGCTCTTACACCCTCATTAGATGTATTAAACTAGAACATCAAGGAGATCGATTCCACTATGGTGACATATAATCAAGGCCCTAAATCAGATTTGGAGAAAATGGAGAATTTGACATATGCTTTGTGCCCCCATCTCCAGACTATAAATGCACTGACAACATTTTGGCAGCAAGAGATCCAAAACCTAAAGATAGCATATCCAGATGTACTCACCTTGTAAGTACTTGTAGATACACCTTTTTGAGCACCTTTGTCATTAATGTCAAAGGGGGAGTATAGTATATAGAAGAGAGAATATGGATTTTTGAATATTATGTAAAGAGGAGTATAGTACATAGTAAAAGGGAGATATAAGTTAGAGCATGTATTAGAAAATTTTGTATAAAGATATAGTTAGTAACTTGGCCATATTCCTTTGTTGCCATTAATGAAAAAGGGGGAGATTGTTGGAAAGTTAACTATACTGATATATATGACTATGATTTAGTGTTTTCATTGTGGAAACAAAGTCATATGATGTTATGGAGTTAGTGCAAGCAATTAGAACATCAGAATTTGGTTAAGTATGGAAGACTAGACAGTTAGCAGAGCACCGCGTGAACAGAGCATCAGCGCACATGTGTATGATCAAGTTATGGCACGCACCCTTGAATATAAGCTTGTTGATATGTAATCATGCTATGTCTAAAATTGCATGATCAGATGATTCATTATGATGAAGATACAGTCAGTTGAAGTGGCACAGATAGTAAGCAGTAGAGCAGAAAAGAGCATGGAGCCGACTGTTGGTATTTTGATTAGCGATTATAATAATATTTTGTAAAGGATATGCGCCTATTGTATTTAGGTTATAGAAATGTTAATAACTTTTTTTGTAAACACGCTTGAGCCAATTCACTTGGAAGCATTGTATGTAATATGTTGAAGGCAGACCTAGTTAATAGTTTTGTTTGCACATATAAATAAGACAAGCACCTTTGTAATTAAGTATGGAATTTGAATAGAAAGTTGATGAGAGAAGAGAAAAGGTATGAAAAGAGAAGATAGAATTTTTTAGTTCTTTACAAGAGGCTAAAGCATCAGTGTACAAAATGAACTGATCAGACAAGTAGTGTCAGAGCAACTGTTCACCTTGTAGATATAGTGTGTATCTAAGATCTAGAAGGTTGTAGCCTTCACCCACTAGAGTAGTGAGCTCTAGGATAGTGTGTCCCCATCCCTAATAGGGTTTGACCCTTGACCAAGTCACTATACTAAAAGCATTGTAAATATCAACTCCTAACAGGGTTGCAAAATCTTTTAACAAGGATCATAAAACACTAGTGCAGTTCTTAGTGGGTGTCAATTCCCACCGGGGTTTTTACCTATTTGGGTTTCCTCATAATCATCTTTGGTGTTATTTTTTATGGTTG